>OX457025.1:85704388-85745111 GCA_949752745.1 Protula sp. h YS-2021 | reverse complement strand
TTGATGACCAATCCGTGTTGAAGGATCACCTAGACAAGTTGAGAATACCCGGCTTTCTCCTAGCCGTCTCGGATGAATTAGAAGTGCGTGTGACTGAGAACGGTCTAGACGTGTTTGTACAATTTCGCCAATATGACGAGCTTACAGAAGGCTGCGACATCATCACCCTCAGCACCGTGGAATGGAACGCGCTGTTGCACGCATTGGATTGGGAAGAATCTTCTGCTTGAATTCAAAGAGGATGGAATACAACTCAAGCGGGGTACCAAATCCATTGAGGTGACACAGCCTATGCGGCTGATGCGGCTGATGCGGCTGATGGACTTAGAAGAAGGATATGAACTGAAACTGTCTGAACATGAAACTGTTAAAGTGATAAAGTTTGGTGATGTGTGTTATGTGAGCTTTCATAGCATTTACAAACGTGGATGTAATGTCTATGATACCTATATTAATTTAAATTGTAATGAATGGCATGCATTGATCCATGTATTGAAAGAAGAAACTTGTAAATAAAAATTTGTAGATAAGAAGTGTGGGGGGGGGGGGGGGAGTTTGGAAAACACAATAAAACAAGATCAGTTTGAAACTTGAGTCTTTTTATTTTCTTCAACAACTTAACTACAGCTTAACTACACCCCCCCCTCCCCCATTTAATAAAACAAAGGTTTATAATGTCTATAGACAAAATCCTTTACAATAAAATCCCCATCCTTTCTTTTTAATATATTCACAATGTCAAACATACTCTGACCTCGAGCTCTATGCCATATATAATAGACACAATAAAAACCACACGCCGATGATATCGGCGTTTGTAATGAGATGGAATTATACATATAGTCCTTTCTTAAAAACGTTTCTAAACGCTCATCGAGAGGGAACAGTCCATAAGAGTCAAAGTATTCCACAGGGTCTTTGTCATAATACACTGCCACCCAATGCTCTCCTGGTTCATCTTGATCGTCGGTGTTGATGACATAGGCACCACGTTGTAAAGACGGTGGTAACTGGTCCATGGCAAACACACCTTGAAACAAGTCTTTGGTCGCGGCATCATGGCTCAGGATAGCTTCGATCTGCTTCGTGTTCATGACTGGTAGTCGAATTGGATGCTACGATTGGCACTGATCTCGATAATGTTGTCAAATTCAGCATAGACGATGACATTGATGGTAGGTTGCAAAGCCCTAGCAAAGTTCATTTCTAGCCGCAAATTCCCATGCTTGATCAGGGGAAAATGATCAGCTCCATCATAGTCCGGTGTTAAGTCGAACGAAAATAAAGAATACCCTCTAGGCCAATCTTCCCTTTTTATAATGGAGCTTTTCTCACCATTCAATCGGTCAAACGATTTGTAAAGCGTTTCAAAAGCGTCTAGGTACTTGTCCTGTGGAATGTCAAGCTTGAGCGGTTTGGACAGGACTGGTTCACCATCCGTGTACAGTTGCATATAGTTCAGATCAAACTGTTTGAAATCATATGGATTCCTCGCGACTGACCCACCAAAGGCTTCGTTATGAACCAGACCAATGACAATGCGATGTGGCAATTGACCCAAAAAGATGTTGTCTTTCACAAAAGAGCGAAACCCTGCCGGAATGGCCAGGACTTTACATTCTTTTCTAGTGATGATGATCTTGGCAGGACTTTTCAGCAATGCGTCTGTATGCCCTAACTGAATGCCTGGACTCACCCTCACTTTGCGAATGGTTAAAAATGCCTCTTTCACTTCTACCTTATAGGTATTATCTGCAGCCATCAATACATAATCATCTTTCTGTCTATGGAAACGCAACTTCAAACTGATGCCATTCGGAAGATAGCGATCCTGCTCAAACAAATCTATCCTTAAGCCACCTGACAGCATAAACTCACGGCTGAGACGTGTATGCAAATAACGATGGTGTAAGCCATTGTTTCCTTGCTCAGCTAGATCACTACCGTCGGCATTGACATGAAACCCGGATACATAGCGTTCATGATTAGGCCTTTTCACCTCATGACTATTCATCGACCCAGCAGTATCCTTGTACATGAGCCGCAGAGAGCGCTCGGAATGGAGACTTTCTTCCGAATCATGGATGAGATGCGAGATCATGCTGGTATACCCATGGGTGTTGTTACTATGAGATACCAACCGATCATTCAGAAACAATTCAATATTAGACCATAGCCCGTTAAACACATCATTGATGCAGGAGACCTGGTCCTCTGGGCCACACACTGTTCCATCAGCCTTTACAATGCGGCATACAATATGAAGTTTGCTGTTCTTTAAATCCAGATATTCTTCTGTACTCGCAGGAATGTAGAATTCTATGGGAGCACCCTCTCTAATGGTCGTCAGTGGTTGATAGTCAACATTATAACTTTTCTCTACAGCCGTTTGCGTTGGCGGTACGTGAAACCATTCCAATGGAGAAAGACTGCATTCGCACGAATGATTGTGAATGAGAGACATGATTTTAAAAGATATCTCTTTTATGCTTTTTTGATGTTATTCGTCTAGCTGTTCTTCGTCTTCTAGCACGTTTCATCGGTTGCACTCTCTTTTTATGTACATCACCACCACCAAACACACGCTGTGCTACTCGGCCCGTAACATCTTTCGCAACATTCTTTGCAACCTTCTTAAGATGTGGCGCAACGATCTTAACCCCAGCCTTAAGTAGCGGAATAGCTCTACGAGCCAATGATCCGAGTATTGAACCAATACCATCCCCATATTGAATTCGCGCTCCTTTGAATCCTGGCAATTCTCCACCCACTTGTCGAAGAAAGTGGTTGCGATATGCAGACGGATCGTGTGTGTAGGCTTTCATAGTGCTTTTGGTCGGAAATGGAGTTTACAAATCACCTTTCCAGTTTGAAATGGAACAGTATGGCCTGTGTCGTCCTTTATATTCATCTCTATCATGTCAAATTTGGATGTGTTTACAGGAACATAATGCGGTTCGTTGTACGTTTTCATAACAATCTCACCATCATGGCCTTGTATCCCAACAGAACGTAGCAAAGGCACATAATAATCCCCAACCACTTGTGGTTCACAAATACTACAATACACATACAGTGTATAAAACCCCTGTTTCACATCGGCTTTATGGTCAGCTCTACCTGTTTCAGTATACCAGTGATCTGGGATAAATCCTAAAATCTCAGCTAATCCAGTGGAGAAGGACACTTCATAGCCATAATCGAGAAATAGAAACACGCGTCGTCTAATTCTATCATACTTTAGCCGAATAGCTTCTGTAAGTTTCAGAGTATTAGTCGCTTCTTCATTGACTGCCTCACATAGTTCTTGTATGGTTCTATAGTAGCCATAAGGAATATCGAGAGTGCTAAGAATAGGATCATCGAATAGTTGTTGTCGATACTGAATAGAATAGTCCATGCCCTGTCTCATCGTTGACCATGTATGTGGATATTGAATTTCAGCTAGAGCCACTTCATATTTTCCATTCAGATAGATGGTTCGAGGCATACGAATTTGATAATTCGAAGCCTTGTTGTTGGGATAATAATTCATACTCGCATTGCTAGGCAAAGTAATGTAAAAGCTTGTCGACTCCATGGTGGTGGTCAAATGGTATGGGTGCGTCGTCGTCGTTGCCTATATACCTCATCAGGTACCTCGGGACAGCGCGCGCCATTCGACCAAGTCTCATCCTCATTCACATGGTCTTTTATTTCTCCTTCACAACACGCACTTGTACATCGGATCTTCACGGGAATAGTCACGGGAATAGTCTCTTCCTGGCCACCACCACCACAACACCATAGCTCTTTTGTTAAAACTTTTCCCATCCTTTAGGAAACTGTCTTTGCTGACGCTGGTTCATTTCTGTGGCAATGTCTTCACGAGTGGTCTTTTTACTAAACGTCGTTTTTGGAATATTCGCATCGACAATTTCCTGGATAAACGGATGCCAGCCATGGGGTGGGGGTCTTCGGTCTTTTCTTCTTGTCGCCACCAATGCTTCTTTCATCAAATCAATCATGTTAGAATTTGTAATGACATCGCCCGTTTTCAACACAAGTTCATCCTTCTCTGTCCATGTCGTACCATGTTTCTTCAGTTCTGCTAAAAGTTGTATCACTTTTCCATGATAGATAGGTTGAAAATGACTTAACACTCGCTTTTCTAGTGGTGGTGGTGGTGGTGGTGGTGAGGGTGGTTGTTGTTGGGACTGACTTGTTCGTAGATGACGGCCAAAAAGTTGAGACATTTCCATAGCCTTTTCACGTGTTCGTTTCCCACGTAAAAGTGTCTTGACTTTTCTTTTGATGCTATGTTTTCTCCCCTTCTTTTCTAATAACAGTTTGTATTCCTGTTCAGGAATGAGAACCATTTTCATAGCATGCTTCATTTCAACAGCAGCTTGGCTAACAAGGGCAATGCAAATCTAGCAACCACTCCAATGAATCCTCCTTTCTGATTCACCAACTTCTTTTTTCGTCGAAGGGATATCTTCTTGTCTGCCAGAGTACGTAGGGTATGACGCTCACGCTGGAATACCTTATACCGTTTTGAGCTTAAGGGTAAATGTCCCCTTAATATATTCAAGCAAATTTCAAACAAGCTCGTTAATTCCTCCTTCGTAGCTTGCTTTAGCAAGGATTTACGCCGTCTAGGCCCACTCCGTGCAAGCAAATGAAGGAAAGGCTGGTTCGTTCGAATGCGTTTAGACATCTTGACTGTGAATGGTTAAATGACTTGGTTCTTGGTCGTACACGGCTTTATCAATATATATATAATGGGTATCTTTTGGTAAAATGCCTGTACGAATACGCAGTTGATCATTCGTCTTCGGCTTCAAGTCAATGAACAAATAACCATGGGGTTTGCTGGTAGCATCTTGATAGGCTTCTATGAGAAATTGAGCTCTTCCAGGATACATTTGCCGCGCCAATGTACTGACTTGCTGACTGTCTCTCGGATTTTTAAACAAAATGATATAATGGGTATTCAAACTAATATTGCGCATCTCTTTCCCATGATGGAATAAATTATGCACAATAAAGATGATACTTAGATTTTGATGACTGCTACCCACACTAAAGAGACGTGTCATACGCTCATCGCTATGGCATTTGGTCATCAAGTCATCAAGGATGAGTAAGTTTGGTTTTTTCGGGTTAAAACGCTCTTCAATGTCATCTGGAATGCCTTGGTAAAATGTCACACCTTTCATTCCCTTGTACAAGGGCTGATCGGCTGCATAGAGCCATAAAATGTTTTTCGGAGAGGGGTGAATCAACTTTTGTTCGAGAATTTCCCTGACCAGAGACGTCTTGCCACTGCCTGTAGGTCCAGAGACCAAGCATGTAAATGGATGCTTCATCTTTGAATGTCTGTTTCTTTCACCCAACTGTTAAACTTGTTTGGCCAACCTAACCACTTGACAAATAATTCTTTCACACCTCCTCGCCTTTTACGTGTTTTCAAGACTTTTTCAATTCTGTACACAGATTCAATATCTTTGGTCACTTTCTGCAGTTCTTCCTCATAGAAATGCCCATCAATATCTTCGTCTAAAAAGTCTTTCACACGATACAAATGTATTCCCTGCTTCTTACAACGATGTGTGACAATGAAGACTTCTTGCGTCCATTTAACGTGATAATCCCGTTGAAACACATATTTAACGTGGGAAATGCGCACATAATCGCCAATGTTGAACTTGTACTTCTTCTTCTTCTTCGGTTTCAATTTTAGTTTGTCGACATACATATACTTCCACACTTTCGATTCGTTGTCTTTGCGAATCTCGGCTGGAGCATACTTATTCGGGAGGGAGCCATGAGGTCTATGGTTGTAGTTGTACACCAAGTCTGGAAGGATGTCTAAGTAACGGTAAGTTTGATTATGTAGAAAATACCGATACATCATCCCCTTTAGAGTACGAATGACTCTCTCAGCAAAGTTGGCTTTGGTTTCATTCTTTGTGGTATAGGCATGAATGCCCTCTTTCTTCAAAAATGCTTTGACCCATCTGTTTTTAAATTCCGTGCCTTTATCGGACCTTAGAGTGCGTGGCCTTCGGGGTGTGTCATGAAAAATTTTTTGAAAGGCTTGTATGACGCTGGTATGTGATTTATTAGGGATTGGCTGTACCCACACATATTTGGAAAACACATCAATGACAATGAGTAAAAAGCGTGTGCCATCATTATAAGGAGCTATGTTTCCCATATCAGCCAAATCCACATCCCACATGTCATCAATGCCTCGTGTAATCACACGTTGTCTTTTGAACCTGTATTTGACAGGTTGGAGTAAACTGAATGTATCTTGGTCCTGTAGCCATTTCTTCACTTGCGACTGTGTCACGGGTTGATCATGTTTTCTTAAGATGTGATACAGTTTGTAAGGACCAGCAAATGCCCCGGGCTGTCCAGGTTTAAAGTACATATTGGTCAAGTAGTCTTTCCACGTCGACATGGTCACACCGAATGAAAAACCACCTTCTCAACAGAACAGCTTTATTATTTAACCGTCAACCAAAACTTAACTCCACAAGTTTTTACAAATCAAGTATAGATACAATGGTGTGAATCACTGGAGACCATTGGTCTTCAATGAATACTAGCCAATGACTGAGTTCATCAAGTGTTATCGTATCTACACCATATTTCTCACAACGCTGATTTGCATTCTCTAACACTTTATCTAAATGAATATAATATTTAGCTTCATTCCAATAAGTATAGACACATGCAAAATGACAAGTATGTTCTGAACACTCTTCAAGTTGGCAAGCAGGACATACTAAACAAGCAAACTTTTTTACAGCTAATAACATTTCTTCACAATAAGCTTTTTGCACAATATATTGTCTCAGTGTCATGTCCGCCATGATACAGCGCTCTATCTAGCGCGCTCTCTCTCACTCAGTCTTTAGAGTCCCCACACTCTGCACAAGTTTGTCAAGTTCAGTTTGGGGTTCTCCACGTCGCCACACCCGTGAGCGTGAGCGGACTGGTGAGCGGCTGAGTGAGCGTTCTCCACGTCTCCACACCCGTGAGCGTGAGCGGACTGGTGAGCGGCTAGGCGGCGATGGCGGCGACGGCTGAGTGAGCGGTGATGGTGGAGGCACAGTCTCTTTTATACCCCGGTCACACAACAGTTCCACAAGATTCTCCATGGTGACTTTTTACTCTAACATGTCTTCCTCCTGCAATAAAATATGTTTTAATATATCTGCTGCTTCTTCTATCATCTTCTTTCTTTGTTCACGTTGAAACCACTCACATAAAATTAAATTTGCTAGAAAGAAAAACATTGCTGCTTGCTGCCGCTGCTATGCTGTGCTGCTGTGCTGAGTTAGAGTTGTTAGAGTTGTTAGTGTTAAAAGGGGTTTGGCTTACCTGACAAGGCTGACAAAGCTGCTCGGTTTCTTCTTCCTCCTCCTCAAATCCACAGCAATCTCTCAAATAATCCACCACGGTGAAATATGCTTCTACATCATTGCGGGCAGAATAGAGTGCAGAATCAAAGTCAAAGTCAAGATCTTCTTCGAGTCCAATTGCGGCACATTCTCCAAGAAATCGTGAATAGAGTTCAGTCACATCAAGACTGTGATGTACAACATCCCAGTAAGCGTCCAAGTGATAAAGCTGATAGTCTGGAGTGCCGCAGCAAGCAAGTTTAGCAATCATCAAGTCAATATAAGCTTTTCTAAAACATGCGTCCATCTTTGCAGTGTGTGTGGTGTGTGTGTGTCACTTCTACTGTGCTTCACAGACCTTAAGTACTCCACACTTGCCGCAGAAGTTGTTTGGTTCACACATCATGCAATTGTACTTGTGGCAGTGGCAATCATAATCCTCCATATATCCGCAAGCACCGCAATAGTCGCACGTAAGTCCAAGTTGATTCTGTACATCCATATTCTCCAACTGAATTTCAGCCTGTCTTTTCTTGGATAACTTTGACACCTTCATCCGATCATACTTTTGCAGCTTGATGGTCGTTTTCTCACCATGGCATTCCGTACACGGCGGTTCAACTAAGGCTGAGTTGATGTGAGCCATCTCCCGAAGCAGTGTCTCCCATTCACCATCATTCATGTTGATGTAATGTGTGTATTCTTTCCCTTGAAACCGTGATGTACGCACGAAGCTCACATAGCGCATGCCTTGATATGAAATGACTTCAAGCCACTTTGTTTCCGTTAAGTATAGTTTGAAGCCAATGTCACGGCATTTTTTCACGTTCTGACACACAATCTTCCACAAAGATGGTGAATAAGCGCACCATCTCTCTCCACGTTTGATGCGTAGAAATAATCCATATTGTCCAGACTCCACAGTAATGGTTAAGTTTGCACTAATTTGAAAACTGCTGCTGCCGCCGCCCTGGCTGCCGCCCTGGCTGCGCTGCGCTGCTGCCTGCCTGCCTGCCGCCGCTGCGTTGCTTGTTGCGCTCCTTGTCTTGTTCTCCATGACTGCTACACTGTACACTGCTACACTGTACACTGCTACACTGTACTGATGAGGTCCACACACACCCCCTCTCTTTTATACCCAACCATCCGCCGCTGAGTCAAGCGAGACGCCAACGAAACGAGACGGTGAAGCAAGTGGCACTGGTAGCGATTCCCAGTGGCCCAGTGTGTCCCGTAAGCAACCTCTTTCACTCGAGACGCCAACGGCGAAAACGCGAAACGTCAAGCAAGTGTTGCTGCTGTGTACATACTCTTCCCCCAGTGTGTCCCGTAAGCAGCCTCTTTCACTCGAGACGCCAACGGCGAAAACGCCAAACGTCAAGCAATAATGCTGCTGTGTACATACTCTTCCCCCAGTGTGTCCCGTAAGCAGCCTCTTTCACTCGAGACGCCAACGGCGAAAACGCCAAACGTCAAGCAATAATGCTGCTGTGTACATACTCTTCCCCCAGTGTGTCCCGTAAGCAGCTTCTTTCACTCGAGACGTCTCGGCTTTTTTTTTGGGGGGGAGGGGTGGGGGGGGGGTGGTCTGACGTTTCAACAATGCGGCACCCGTCTCGGCGCACACACCCCCTTTCACTCGAGACGTCTCGGAGATTCTTGGGGGAGGGGTGGGGGGGTGGTCTGACATGCTTTGCACTGCGGCACCCGTCTCGGCACACACACCCCCTTTCACTCGAGACGTCTCGGAGATTCTTGGGGGAGGGGTGGGGGGGGTGGTCTGACATGCTTTGCAATGCGGCACCCGTCTCGGCGTACACACCCCCTTTCACTCGAGACGTCTCGGAGATTCTTGGGGGAGGGGTGGGGGGGTGGTCTGACATGCTTTGCACTGCGGCACCCGTCTCGGCGTACACACCCTCGTTCACTCGAGACACTCACGCCTTCTTTCCAAAAAAAAAAAAAACTCTCTGTCTCTGTCTCTCCACACCCCACACACCCCACACCCCGTCTCGGCACACACACCCTCCTTCACTCGAGAACAACTCTGTTTGGAAAAGTATGCATGAGAATGGGAAATGCTTTAAAACTCTATCTCCACACCGTCTCGGCACGGCACACACCCTTTCACTCGAGACACACCTTCTTCTCTCTCTGTCTCTCTGTCTCTCTCTGTCTCTCTCCACACACACCCTTTCACCCCACCCCGTCTCGGCACACACACCCTCCTTCACTCGAGAACAACTCTGTTTGGAAAAGTATGCATGAGAATGGGGAAATGCTTTAAAACTCTATCTCCACACCGTCTCGGCGCACACACCCTCGTTCACTCGAGAACAACTCTGTTTGGAAAAGTATGCATGAGAATGGGAAATGCTTTAAAACTCTATCTCCACACCGTCTCGGCACGGCACACACCCCCTTTCACTCGAGACGTCTCGGCTTTTTTTTTTTCACAAGCCCCCCCCCCCCCCATACCATTCTACCATTGCACCATTCTACAACCTTTCCCAATCCTTCCACCGGAAACACACTTTTCGCTCGCAATCCCTCGCAATCGTAATCCATGCAGCAGCATCCTTGCATCATATGACGTTTTCTTTCGTCACACTCTCTCGTCTCTCGCTTGGGGAGGGGTGGGGGGGGTGGTCTGACGTTTCAACGGACGTGCTTTGCAATGCATGCAACAATGCGGCACCCGTCTCGGCGTACACACCCTCGTTCACTCGAGACACTCACGCCTTCTTTCAAAAAAAAAAAACTCTCTGTCTCTGTCTCTCCACACCCCACACACCCCACACCCCGTCTCGGCACGGCACACACCCTTTCACTCGAGACACTCACGCCTTCTTTCAAAAAAAAACTCTCTCTGTCTCTCTCTCCACACACCACATACCCCCCCCCCACCCCGTCTCGGCGCACACACCCCCCTTTCACTCGAGACGTCTCGACTTTTTTTTTTGGGAGGGGTGGGGGGGGGTGGGGGGGGGTGGTCTGACGTGCTTTGCAATGCGGCAACCGTCTCGGCGCACACACACCCTTTCACTCGAGACGTCTCGGCTTTTTGGGGAGGGGTGGGGGGGGGGTGGGGGGGTGGTCTGACATGCTTTGCAATGCGGCAACCGTCTCGGCGCACACACACCCTTTCACTCGAGACGTCTCGGCTTTTTGGGGAGGGGTGGGGGGGGTGGGGGGGTGGTCTGACATGCTTTGCAATGCGGCAACCGTCTCGGCGCACACACACCCTTTCACTCGAGACGTCTCGGCTTTTTGGGGAGGGGTGGGGGGGGTGGGGGGGGGTGGTCTGACATGCTTTGCAATGCGGCAACCGTCTCGGCGCACACACACCCTTTCACTCGAGACGTCTCAGCTTTTTGGGGAGGGGTGGGGGGGGTGGGGGGGGGTGGTCTGACATGCTTTGCACTGCGGCACCCGTCTCGGCGCACACACACCCTTTCACTCGAGACGTCTCGGCTTTTTGGGGAGGGGTGGGGGGGGGGTGGTCTGACGTTTCAATAGACCGTGGTCCAGTGTGTCCCGTAAGCAGCCCCTCTTTCACTCGAGACGCCAACGGCGAAAACGCCAAACGTCAAGCAATAATGCTGCTGTGTACATACTCTTCCCCCAGTGTGTCCCGTAAGCAGCCTCTTTCACTCGAGACGCCAACGGCGAAAACGCCAAACGTCAAGCAAGTGTTGCTGCTGTGTACATACTCTTCCCCCAGTGTGTCCCGTAAGCAGCCTCTTTCACTCGAGACGCCAACGGCGAAAACGCGATTGGGGAGGGGTGGGGGGGGTGGGGGGGGGTGGTCTGACGTTTCACACATTTCGTCATCTCCGCCTGCATTGCCTGCATTGCCTGCAGAGCTTTCAAACTTTTTGTAGAGAGTAGACGTGTCGAAAAAATATGCAGTTTAAGAAAGAATTTTTCACTGAGGAACGCCTGGCGGCTTATCATTTCTCAAAGAAGGATGCCGATTTATGGGAAGAGGTATATGTCGACTACCAGGCCTTCCTCTGTGAAACATGGAGGGATTTTCAGTCTCAACATCAACAGGAATTTCACCGCTATGTGTATGCATGAGAATGTGTGGGAAATGCTTTTTAAAATAAAACTCTTATAACTCTCTCTCTGTCTCTGTCTCTGTCTCTCTCCACACACACCCTTTCACCCCACCCCGTCTCCGCACACACACCCTTTCACTCCAGACGTTTCAAGACCTTTCACCGGAAACACACTTTCGCTCGCTATATCGCTATCGCAATCCTTGCATCAAATGACGTTTTCTTTCGTCATACTCTATCTGCGCCCGATACACTGCCGCACAACTCTTCACATACAAATAAGAGTTCTACCACACATTTGTGGTAGAACTCTTAAGAGTTCTGCCACACTTTGTGTGGCAGAACTCTTAAGAGTTCTACCACAAATGTGTGGTAGAACTCTTATTTCTACCCTACTCTTAAAATATACAACTTTCAAGTTCCGACCGAAAATCTATATATTTCCAATAACATAGTTTTTTTTTTTTTTTCTAAGAATCGGTCCTGGGTATAATAATAATAATTAATATTAATAATAATAATGATAATAATAACGATTACTAAAATAATAAATAAAAGATATGGTCTTCAAAAGTACTAAATACTTCATAATTAAAGTAAATTGACAATCCAAAATTATGGTAATTTAAATTATCCAACTTAGGTTAATATTTAGTCATTGTTTTTCTTTTTTTTTTTTTTGAATTAGTTTAACTACTGAAGTGGACATATTATATTTAATATTTAAACATGAGCATCCATGAACAGCCACTGCGGAATGGAAATTAATAAATTATGGTTGTTCTAACAATAACTTGTTAAACAATATGTAAAGAAAAAAGTTAGTACCCTTTCATTTACACAAACTCTTGTCCTTTCCATTGAACCAACGAACCAATCACATCATATTTTACATTCGTTTCTGAGCTTTGCATTTTTTTTTTGGAATGTTGATTGACGTATATGGCAACGTCGCGCCATAAGTCTACATTCCAGACATTCTCGTGGGTTAAACAGAAACTACATGAGACAATATATTTCTTGCTTTAATTTTTTTTAAAGTTTGCATGATATTTTAACAAAACTTAACAATTTTACATGGAAAGATTATTTTATTCAAAAGATTGAAATATGGTTAAAAATGTAGTCTTTAGCTTTAAGTTTTATAAAATACATGTTTGATCGAATCCTATTTTCTCCATAGTACATTTGTAGGTCTGGGTCAAACAGCTGTTCTGTATGTACTAACCGCTTCCCGCGTTAAGCGGCAAATCAAATCGAACTTGCCAGGACACGCCTACGATGACCTGTCAATAAAAAAATAGTTCTCAAAAACATTAACAGATATGTTTTTATTATTTGCTTAAAAGTTAATATGTTTCTATAACAACAGGAAAATAACAATACGTATAGAAATTTAATTAACTGGGATGATACTTTGCTTTATTTTTGATCTAATGTGGTTTCATGTCAAAACTGGCTCGGAGGGATAAAGAACTAAAACGGCACAGCTGTTTCGCGCCACCAAATCACTACTCATTCTTGAATACGCTTACAACTTGTGAGACACGTTGTGTAGTGCAGTTTTAAAGTCAAATATTTGCTGGATATTTCTTTTTAGTTTGATATCATTTCACGGTTTAATTACAATTGATAGCCATGGATGACAAATTTGTAGAGAAAAGAAGGAACAGCGAAGAAATGGAAGACATGGAGGAAGATTTTCACCAAGACCAAACGAGGTAAGATTTCAGCACTGTCATGCTTTCCGACGCTTTCCGCCCACACATATTTAATTTGGGTCAGTCCTCAAAATTTCAATGCAAGTCAACCAATATAAAATATACCGTTTTAGAGTTAGTTATTATTGTTGTTTTCATGTAGTGAATTAGTTGAAAGAAAAACTGGAAGACCGAGAAATATGTTGAACAACGTGTTCTCGGCATCTGGTCACATGGCATGAAGATTGTAGGTGGCGCCACGTGGACATAAACAATGATGTCTGGCCACTCTAAAAATAACCGAACCATTTGTAGATTTTTCGACGTTCAGTTATTATTTGGGCCACAGTTGCATATCTAAAGATAACCATTTTTGTGAATTTTACATGGTTTCATTTTTTTTTGCTGAAAGTTAACATTGACTTCAGTAATTCCCACTCAGCTGACACGGTTATTTGGGCATGTGCCAACGAGATGGCTTTTCATCAAGAAAAAAGTCCTGCTATTAGTCATCTTGTGTCTTTAGTGATGTCAAGAATCCTATAAATGGTTTACACTCGAATTCATGTGATTTCTTTAAATTTGGGTGTTTTGAAACCTTCAAAAACTAAATATGATTTTGAATATATACCACTCACCTAGGTCTTTCGCCAGTGTTCATACAAGTTCGCCATCCCGAAAAAAAAGAAGCATTCATCCCGAAAATGTCATTTTTATCTCGCCATTTATCACCCGAGAGGTCGGCTAAATAAAACAATACCCCTTTAAATGGCAGGACTCCCTAAACCAGTTCATATTCGGCTTCTTGATATACTTTTTCTTTTAATATTAGTTGTTTATGTAGTTCTCTAATAAATTAATTCGCAAATTTCTTAGATTTCGGGATGACAAAATAATATGGCGGATTAAAATTTTCCAAAAATATTTTGCCCGGAAATATTTAATTTCCATGTAACCCAGCACAAACACTACAGTTTGCTTTGTAATTCTCAGGAAACATGTCTAAAATTCTACACTTTCGACATTCCAAAGGGAAACTCCATTACACCGAAAACAAAAAAGTAATCTTTGAAAAACCACCTAAAAGTGGCGAACTGTCGTGGGTTACTGGTATTACGTTGTGTTGTTTCAGTGTCCTTAACTTTTGTTTTTCTGTACTCGTACATTTTAGTTAATATTTTTCGTAGGGCTGCATCACCTAAGTCTGTCCAGAATCAAATGGATCCAGAAAAACGCATGAGACGAGAAATTGCAAACAGTAACGAAAGAAGGCGCATGCAAAGTATAAATGCAGGCTTCCAGGCATTAAAATCCCAGATTCCACACCAAGACGGAGAGAAACTTAGCAAGGTAACTGCATTTCGAGATTGTTTTGTGATTTGTTTTGACTTTATTTTGCTTTAATATCAGGGCACTTTTTACAGAAAGTAGTGTGTTATTATAATTGTGCTTGTCGCACATTATGACAGCTGATTTCAGGCATATTTTAAGCATTGTGAAGTATTGTAATAAGCTATTAGATTGAAAATTTATCAAGAAATTTGAAGTTGATTCAGCGTGATGTAATGTTTGAGATGGATTTATTTTACAGGCCGCTATCTTGCACCAAGCAAGCGAGCACATAAACTGTCTGGAACAAGAGAAGGCCCAGCTATTGATACAGAACGCACATCTGCGCAAAAGGCTGAAGGAGTTGGCTCCAGCCGAGGGTGAGGGCATCTCGCCACCGCCGAAAAGGAAGAAGCGCGACACCGAATCGTCGGATGAGGGCATTAGCATGAATTTCGACGAGAACTCGGAAATTTTGGAGCTGCGAAACTTACTGCAGCGCGAGCGCCAACAGCGTATGTTCCTCGAGGAGAAAACTCGCAGTCTCGAGGCGCAGCTACAGCCAGATAGGCTCTGTCAAATCGCCACCCATGTCTCGCAACAAATGGTGTGCGCAAGCGAGAAGGTTAGTTTGTGGTTGAAGTAATTCATTGGCTTGAATATGTATATCTTTTTACGGATGATCTGTTGCGAGACAACAGCGATGTTCCACGAGATTACTCCTGGACTGAGCATGAGCACTTGTTGAAATATTCGGCCAAGATGAAAGGTTACCATTTTGTTTTGCCGGTCACCAATTACTGAATTCTGTAACTATTTACCATGGTCGCATGTTAAACCCATGTGAAAATATCTTGTTAAAATCTATTTAAGATTGTTCTAAGATTGTCAAATTCGATGAACTTCACTAATGTTAAATTTTCTTACAGATGGAGGTAGAAAAAAGGATAGACCCTCCCCCGGTTCTTCACGCGCCAATACCTGCGAGAAGTGCACACGACGGCGCCATCAAGGTGCCGCTGGCGCCAGTGGCCGTGTCGGCGCCGCAGGATATACCGATCAAACACGAGCCGATGCCGGCTGCGGCCTTCACTAGCCCGCAGTCGAAGCGCAATTTGGAGATCATTGCGGAAGCTATTCGCCACCTAGAGGGTGACAATTGTTTGTTCGACAGAAAGGAGTCGCATGGTTTCCGCTCGCACCTTGGCAGCGAGGAAAGCCAAACAGAGAGCTCAAATAGTGATCAAGAGGACAGTAAGTCGGAAAGTTCCGGGCGCGGCTCTCCATCGCTAACGGCTGCTTCGGGCCGCGATTACGTTCCGGTTGGTCTGGAGAGGCAGACAGCCACACTGCACGTCAGCGCGCCGCAGTTGATCGGCACGCTGCCTGCCGCCACCATACAAATGCTACATCCACACATTTACAGCCGGTCGGGCTATCTAATCCAGATGGGCAAGTCTTCATAACATGACATTTCGGAAAAGTTGGTAGAAGTAGACAAGTGATTTTTTTTGCACCATAATTTGGATATATTTGTGTTTCTGTTTGGATTTTTTCCGTGAAACTTGGATTGATTTCGTTTTTCTGGAGCTTTTCAAATTTTCTTTTGGTTCTTTTTACCACATAGGAAATCGTTAGTTCACACAAAAAGACTGGGCGTTTGAACTCTGCCAAAAACTGTTGCGGATAATACCAGTGCAAACTTCGTTCGGTTGGAATCTGCTACATCGTGACACAGTTGTGCTCTGAAAGTGCTGTTATTTCAAGAGACCGACTTAATCGTGACTGTTTTGTTTGTGTTGATTCCCTCCCTCGAGAAACGTCGCGTCTGTAATGTAGTAGATGGACACGCAAAGTAGTTCTGTTTAGTGCAGTGTTGTACATATGCGCCGTTAAATTATAGTAGTGATTTTTTTTTTTTAATCTTGGGCATAAGAAGTTGATCGTCTTGTGTGGCACCACGACATGGGACATATTGTCAAAGTCGAAAGCTTTGTGGAGAATTGCACAGCTTTGGGACCAGACACTTGTACCGTGGGACTCGCTTGGTGCCAGGCGTTGTTGGGGGGGGGGGGGGGGAGGGCAGTACAGTGGCAGATCGTGTATGGGAGGTTTGGGAAGTGGAGCAGTCGTGGCTTGGTGGGCCACACAGGCGATCAATGCATGTCGTTTACAATGCACATGCAATGCAAAAGAGAAAAAAAGTGTCATCTCCACAATATTATTACAAGTTCGTATGCTAGGGCAGTTTAATAGTATGTAACAAACTAAGCAGAATCAAGCGGGTGTTGCCTGTTTTAGCTCGAATTTGTAGTTTGGTGTAGAGAATGACCGGTTATAATGTGTTATTTGTGAGGAATAGGGCCACTTTCGAAGTAGAGACAATTGTCGCAAAAACAGTTATCTCCTTTGTTAGAAAGGACCATTCTTTTGTTGATCATTAGTAGAGTTTATTAATTTTTGTGCTGTCTAATTATTACTATTTGTCCCTTTCTTGTTTAATTCGCTTGCTACTCTTTTAATTATGGTTTCGAACAAACACAAGTCAGGAGGTAGGTATGAAGTGATCATTAGAATTTTAAGGTTTTTGTGGGTAATATCATCCTAAATAGTTAGCATTCGCCAGTGTTGAAAAATCAGAGATTGGTGATAACTTGGTGGCATGTGTTGTAAAGTTGACAGCGAAATAGTTTGGGGCGGTCAGTAAAGGGCTATCTTCTTATTTTAGGCTTGGGAGCATAAAATTTGACATTCATAAACATTGTTTCCAAGTTTGTTTGGGTTTCCAGTGTCAGTGTAGATTTTATCACAGCGTCACTCTTTCTTTGATTTTTCGTTTATTCGGGTTTTGTTATCGGAAGTTAAAAATTCGCTGCAGTGTTTCCGAAGGTCATGCATTTATCACGGAAATAAAAGTGATGTTACTTAACTATAGTGTTTTTGTCATGTCCCGGCCGGACCAAGGTCAGGAGGGGCATTATGTTTTTCACTGGTCCGTCCGTCTGTCCTGTGCGTCACGCTGTGGTCGTGGAAAACATATCTCAAGTTCTCCAAATCGGTCTTCAATCAATACTGTTATGTGGCCTTTATAAGGCCCAAACCTTCGGATTGGGGCCTATAGGTTTGGGGTGTCCGTCTGTCCGTCATCGCTTTATACCCCTATGAATTTGGGGGCGGTTTGGGCCCTGCGTGTGTTTAACAAATATTTACTTGTATATAATGTTCTAAGAGTTGATTAGGTTTGGTGAAATGCGTCTTTGTTAAGGTCAGTGCGGTACGAAAATGCTGTACACCAATATACTGACCCCCGCCCCCCTCGAAAAAAAATCTTCACTGTGCGTGAGTGTTCAATGCAAAGACGTCCACTTAAGAATAAACTGCCAATTAACAGACATGGACGACGAGTATAAATATAAAAGTACATATATAACTAGACCGAATTTCGCTATACGCAGCCCACTTGCAAAAGTATAATGTATCTGGTCAAAGACACATTTTTCAGTGTTTCGACATAATTATCAGCTTCCGAATTATTATCTTGAACGAGGACATCGAAGTAAATATAATGTTATCTCTTTTGGGTACAAATAATCAAATTCAGTTTTCTAAACGTTTTCGAGATAGTGGTCAAATTCCGGTTTTTGACCATGACGGAGGAGGTCAAAGAGGTACTTCTTATATGACGTCTTTTGGGCCCGAAAGGGTCGGAAATAAGCTAAAAATCGCTCTATCTCTAACCGTTGTCGAGATAATGGTCAACTTCCGGTTTTTGACCATGACGGAGGACGCCAAGCTCACCGCGGTACATTTTAAATGACATCTTTTAGGGCCAAAGGGTTGATAATAAGCTCGAAATCGCCCTATCTCTAATTTCTAGAAAATGGTCAACTTCCGGTTTTTGACCATGACGGAGGAGATCAGGGTCACCGTAGTACAGTTTATATAACGTCTTTTAGGCCCAAATTGTTGAAAATAAGCTCAAAATAGCTCTGTGACCGTTTTCGAGATAATGATCAACTTCCGGTTTTTGGCCTTGACCATGACTTTTTGAGATGCAATGTAAGACTTGGGTGCTTTTCACGGGAGTTCTCCGAAACTATTTATCCTAGGCATATGCTACCTTGCACACTGAAAAATATATATAGTGAAGTTATGCAACGTCCCGTTATTTTTCAAATCGGCCAAAAATTGCCAAAATGGCGACTTGTCAAAAACTGTGATTTTTTTTTTTTTTTGAGATAACCGCATTGTAAGACTTGGATGCTTTCGATGCGAGTTCTCCGAAATTATTTATCCTAGACATATGCTACCTCGCACAGTGAATGTATATATATTGAAGTTGTGCACCGTCGTGTTGTTTTTTAAATCGGTAAAAAATTGCCAAAATGGCGACCTGTCAAAAATTGCCATTTTTTAAAATAGAAAACTGCAATGTAAGACTTAGGTGGTTTCCACGCGAGTTCTCCGAAACTACTTATCCCAGGCATATGCTACCTTGCACAGTGAAAATATATATATTGAAGTTGTGCAACGTCGTATTATTTTTCAAATCGGTAAAAACTTCTGCGCCATCGACGATGGCTTGTTGGGAAAAGTTTTGAATGTTGTCCGTCCATCGCTAGCTGTTACTGCAACAGTTCTATCCGCGAAAAAGATGAGTGGTTATGGATCGTTTCATTGACTTTGACCCAGTTTTAAGGTCACAATGGCGGTCTTGGATTTTCACTCGAAATTTTTTATTACATGATAAAACAAACTACTTACTGACTCACGCTAAATTTTAGACAAGGCTGTACCAGTTCGAAACCACGATGCGTGTTGATTTTGGCATCGATCAGAAAAAAAGGCCGCGAGCCGCCATTTTGGATTTTTCCCATAATTTTTCAAAAACATGAGAACTGCTTTCATCACAAAATTTTAGACATAGACTAACCGTCTGAAAATTACGCTCGGAACTAGTTTTTGGATTAATTAGAAAATTTAAGATGGCTATAAGCAGCCATTATAGATACCAAAAAGTGGAAGCCGTTTTCTTTTAAATTTGGTAGCCAATTTGTTTTTAAAATTTTCCTCCCAGTTTTAATAGGAATGCTTTCAAATTATGCATGAATGTCTCGCAGGAGATGTCGACTGGCCTGCGTTTCATTTCCACTTGCAAACTTCGTTTGCAAATGGTTATAAGTTTGCAGTTTTTCTCGAAATTTCTGCCCTTTCTTCCCATTTTTTTCTTCTCTTTTTTTCCGTCACGGAGGTTTCCAGAAAACTCCTCCTACGATATTTGACGTAGGACGATGACATTTGGACCAGTGATAGAGGGTGACGGGATGTCGTCAAATCCGCAAATGTTTTTGACCTTGACCTTGAAGGTCAAGGTCAAATTGAGGTCAAACTTTTTCTGACATTAAAGTGGTTTCCAGAACACTCATCCTACAGGGTTTGTCGTAGAAAGAGGGCATTTGGCAGAGACATAGAGGGTAATGAGTTGTCGTCAAATCCGCAGAATTTTTTTACCTTGAACCTCAGAGGTCAAGGTCAATTGAGGTCAAAATATTTTTTGAAACGCCTATTAATCACAAAAAGTACCCATAAAGGTGCTCAAATCCCAGTTTGAATACATAAAACGTACTCAGTAAAGGGTAAACTTTCCTCACTAACCTTGACCTTGAGGGTCAAGGTCAAAGGTCACGTGACTTCACGCGCCGTTAACGGCAGGCCGACTCATCTCGAAAACGGTTAGAGATAGAGCGATTTTGACCTCATTTTCGACCCTCTGGGCCTAAACAACGTTACATAAGAGGTAACTCGGTGACCTTGACCTTCTGGGTCACGGTCAAGGTCAAAAACCGATAGTTGACTATTATCTCGAAAACGGTTAGAGATAGAGCGATTTGGAGCTTATTTTCGACCCTTTGAGCCTAAACAACGTTACATAAGCGGTTCCTCGGTGACCTTGACCTTCTGGGTCACGGTCAAGGTGAAAAAACCAGGAAGTTTACCAGTATCTCACAAACGGTTAGAAAACTGAATTTGATTTATTTGTGCCCAAATGAGGTTACATTATATTTACTTCGATGGGCTCGTTCAAGATAATAATCCAGAAGCTGACAATTATATCGAAACACTGAAAAATTTGTCTTTGACCAAATATGTTGTGTCTCTGCCCTTGCAAGTGGGTGCTATTTCGCTACGTGTAGCGAAATTCGGTCTAGTTTCATTTGATCCAGTATTGCAAAATGGTTCTTCTCCTATTTTAGTCAGATTGCTTTCAAATTTTATATGAGTAATTAATTTTTTATTGGGAATTGAAGCCTTTTCCCATTTGGCAATCCCACAGAAAGCTGGTGAGATGGTTCATTTTACTCGGGCGGCTAAGGACTAAACTGTGGTCGGTGCACGATTTTTCCCACAATTGACAGCATTTTCTTTCAGGTATTTCAAATAATTGTTGAGGCCGATCGGAAGAACCGAGTTTTGACCCACTGAATGGCAGTTAAGTGGATAAAGGCACACAGCGAAATATGAATCTAGGTCAAATAACTTTCAGGAAACTGGTAGGGGCTCCAAAGTTCGTTTTCACCGACGTCATTTCAACTTTGCTAGCCGTGTTTTATTCCTGGTATTGGTTCGTTTAGGTGTTCCCGGTATCAAGGGATATGTTCAGGGGACTCGAAATCCAAGTTGCACAAGACTGAAATGACTATACGAATGTCTTGTTTTTGCTCACAGACACCTATCGATCATGTCGGTACACAATCCTCTCTCAGACGTTAGGAATGATCTGTGTAGCAATGCCCAGCTGAGGGCTGTGTTCTGAGATTCGTTTTTTTGGTGCCCTTTCTTTGCACGGAATTCCATAATTCTAAAGCTTATATAATAGGATTAGATCTCTGGCTCTATGGATCCAATATCCAGTCACAAACACAAGTCTGTTTTCAAAACAAAGGACTGACGCCAAAAAAAAACTAGATTTGTTGTTTAGTGTTTCTCGCAGGCAGTGGCTCAGTTTGGTCTTGGATTTATAATAAAAGCCAGTTAGAGACTGTTTCCTGGCATAGAGTGTATGAAGTCTCTTGGTCACTTTAGCGCAACGACACTTTCCGTCAATCCACCAATACTTGGCAAATAAAAAAAATATATACGCCAAAATGCCCACTCAAAAAATACATTAAATTTAATATCCATTCAGCTGAGTCTTCGAGGCTGGGACTAAATTTTTTGCCTTGTTCAGTTCTCTCTCCTGCACGGAAATGTATATATTGCAGTCTACCTGTCATATCAGTGACTTCATGAAGTCACTGAAATTTTCAATCAATCCCTCATATCTGTACATGATTTTGTAATCGAGTTGTTCGTAGTATAAGATCCATTACAATTTGGTACTAGACAGATGTAGTCTCACAATATCAAAGCGGTGTAATTTATCGTTGTTGTCTATTCACCATGCTGTATAAGGTACATCTCTGTTAAACTAGACCGAAATTCGCACAGCGAATTAGACCCCACTTGGAATGATAAATTAAAACGGAAGTTAGATGATATTGCTATTTGTTAACAATTTTCAAATGTTTGAATGTAGAACATCCTCCTAAATACTACCAACTATACCGGTAAGGTCAAGGTCAAACATTTTTATCAGGTGCACCAGTTCAGATGACCCTCCATACATGTGCCAAGTTTGGTTGGTCTAGCTTCAGCGGTCTTGGAGGAGATGTTTGGAAACCGATTGCTCTATCTCTTACCGTTTTCGAGACAAAGGCCAACTTCCGGTTTGGGGCTCGAAAGTGACCTGGAGGTCAAGGACACCGGAAGTCATACCTTACGCAACATCGTATACGGGGTGGAGGTCGAAAATGAGGTCAAAATTGCTCTATCTCTTACCGTTTTCTTAAATAATGTTTTTCGCGATTTCACCTTCGATGACGTCATAGGCACAACTTTGACGTGCCAAAAAATTCCTTGCTTAAAAGTAGTGTCAAAGTATTTAGCGCCGAAGCACCAGGTTCTTTAGTTTTCGATTTATTGAGCTTTAAAACATAAATGACGTCATGACTCGCAAATGATGACGTTATAGGTACAACTTTGACATGCTAAAAAATTCCTCGCTAAAAGTAGTCTCATTATGAGACTACCTTTCAGCAAGGAATTTTTGGCACGTCAAAGTTGTACCTATGACGTCATCATTTGCGAGTTATGACGTCATTTATGCCAAAAAAAAAATACTAGCTGTGGGGACGATTATCCAGGGAACATTCCTGCCAAATTTCAAAACAACAGAAACAAAAATATAGGAAGAGTGCCATTTTTAAAAGTAACGCCAAAAAATAATAGCTGTGTGGATTTTTCAGGGAATATTTCTGCCAAATTTCAAAACAACAGAACCAGAAATATAGGAACAGCAGCATTTTGAAAAATGTTTACACACACACAGAACAGACGACGGATACCCCACAAGTGACAACTATAGCCCACCGACGAAACCGAGCTTTTCTGTGAGCACAGCGTTTTTCTTCACAAACCTGGCTCATATAAAATAGGACTCACTAAAATATCGCGGAAGCTGTGTGAAATATTAAAACGATCGAGAAAAAAAAACCCGGATGTAAGACCATGTTAAAATCAATCAGTGGGTTGTGTTACCGTAACAGTTTCCAAGAACTGACCCAGATAGGAAATAAGTGGATATTTTTTTTTAATAGTCTCGTTCGAACAATATTTGGTGGGGGTGGGGTTGGGAGAAGGAGATACGCAGCCATACAGGAAACGTTCCCATGGGCATTAAGATATGAAGCACAGAAGATGGTGAGACACCGTGACACAGAGTCCGGAGAAAAAAAAACATGAAATTACAATTCTGTGTTTTTATTTGAACGATTTTAAAATCTAAATTTTGATAAGCTTCCGTCATTGAGAAAAGACGTCAGATAACCTCAATGTATATATATTCTCCTAGATCATTATTTACATGAGCATACAACACGTTTTACAAAGCTCGACATGCATAATGTATCGAACAGCACTTAAACATATCACTTGCTAAAAACTAAATTGACTGTGGATATAGACATGCAAAGTTTATCAAAGATATAAAAAATTAATTAATTACATTAAACTGATTGAGAACAGTTATATATTTTCTAAAAACGAACTTAGTAACTTTATTATGCATAAGAAAAGTTATTTTGTAGCATGCATTTACAAAGTATACAAAAATTGCTAATTCGGTGCAATTTGTTTATGTTAAGGGCTGTTCCAAAAATTCTGCGAAAAGAGGGCAAACTCTGATGTCATGAATAGTTTTATCAAAACGAATGACTTTTTCATTTAATGGCGTTTCTATCATGACTTTTTTCATTCAATGGGGTTTCTATCATGACTTTTTTCATTGAATAGGGCTTCTTACATGCTTCTTTTTCTTGTTAAATTTATTTGGCCTGTATTTTAACCTCAAAGAGGACATCGATTTCTAGAAAAGCACCCCAGTTTCTGTTCAATTCCCTTGAAACAGATTTCTGGGAACAGCCCGAATTAAAAATGAGAGGGGTTGGTACAAAACTACACTGAGCGCTATATATCACAGATGAAAGACATTTGGTAGCGATCCAAACTAGCATTTGCGACTAAACAAGAAAATCAAATTCCACTGGTAAGTCTCGCTAATTGACGTGCATAATGCAACGTGCAAATAATATTTAATGATACTTCAAAAAGTCCCTTTTCGTCGAAAATAGCACACTCAAATAATAACACCAGTCATGATGATCAGTTTAAACCGATGTATTACGTTTTGAAATACCTTATAATTTTTATTTCATTTATCATATTTTTTTCTGGTTTTACTAATAAAAATTTTTTTTATTTATTTATTTCATCCACTACTATTACTTCATTCCATGTCATTGACTGCTGTTTGATTCAGACGAATATTGCTGGTTGAGAGATGTTTTCCTGAACAGCATGACTTAGGAATGGAGCTGATAGTCTTGTTCAAGCTACCATGCAGTTCAATTGCTAAAACTTGAGAATTTCTCAAAAACTAAACCAATAAACTATATATATATATATTTAGCAGACTAATCAACAACTAACCGTACCTAAATACAACACCAGTCCTTCCATGCAACTCGGAACGATATGCAACAGTACTGTTCAATATTTAACCAATTAAGGTCATAAATATTCGATACAGGCGTATATACATAAGTGCAATTGGGTGAAAAATATACTTAAGATATTTAACGTGACAATTCAAATGAACAGTTGCAATAACGATCAATACCTCTTCAGCTATGACAGTACCATATGTTTCAAACACGTAGTTTTTAAACTATTCGTTAAGTGCGTAAATGGGGTTCTCAAATAACATACTTGGCAAACGACTGCATAACTCGTAAGACTATTAGATAAGCCAAACTAACCGCTACATTCTTATTATTACAATATTAAACCCAATATAAATTCATAAGTTCGTTATTATTTGAACTCGACACAGAGCACCTATTTTAAAACCTTTTCCTGCACAGATATACATCTATATATTTAAGTTATTGACTTAATGTCTTTTTTGTTTTGTTTACGCGACCAACGGGTATTTCGATTAATACACAAACAGCTTAATTTCGGACACGAAACTTCGTAGCCGACTGAGCGCACTGTATGGCAACACAGCTGTACCTTGTCAACTACTTTTACACATCAGCTTAAAATCATAGGATGATTCTTATTAACGAATTCTTAAATCTTTACTGCCAGCTTTTATGTAATCCTTGATTTAGTTATAAATGCCAGGAAGGTATGACTTTGCTCGCATATCTGGTTGTAAATGCCACGATTAACATATTTCCTTTACTTGTTTTGTTTATTTATCATATTTTCTGAACACATTTAGGCTAAAATGTTTACTCCTACATGACGACACAGTGATCACGTGATACCACTCTCCAACTCCTCAGCCCATTGGTCACTGTTGGATTTTACGCGCATGCGTGTGGGTAACGCATCCATGACGTCAGAGGTTGCTGTCTATCCACACTGTTCCAGTTGCCACATTTTGAACACAGGTAAGAGATTCTCCCGTCAAAATTTCCGCAAAAATGTTCTGGAAATAACAACAAAATGGGGGCACTGAATGCATGAAAGGCCTAGCAGATCTGTTACTATTAACCGTGCCGGCAGTGACACTGCAGATCTACAAATTTTATACGAGACATTTATTTTCCCGGTGAAAACATTTTAACTTCAATCTTCCCCATCTGAAACACCCACCCTAGCCCCCATAAAAGCCGTCCCCACAAGTAATCAAAAGGAATGAGCCATCATAAGGTACTACATCTCCATAAGCACGAGGAAAAGCGGAGGCCCTCAAGCAATGACACTTCCATGTCGTATCAGCAATGGAAAGCAAACGCTCATTTGACGCTATACCAATTAGTGGTTTCTCAATACAACATATGCTCGCTGCCTTAAAGCACACACGAACGAATGCATGCATGGCAAACTGTCTTTCATGACAAAAGTGTCTTCCATATCACCGGACGTCCGATTGACACTGGAGGTAAAGAACTGAAGACACTTTCTTCGGCATCACAAAAGATGTAACTGCCCAGCTCTGTCGCTTCACTTTCCAGGTGATTCTAACTGATGGATACTTTTATTTTTACTCATGTACATTCAGCTATTATTACGCCAGAAAAGCATTTCCAAAAAATTCTTTACACACAACTACACTCCGGTCTGGCAATGTGCGGAACTGTCACTATATCGATGTGTCAGGCGACATGGGATAGGTTGTTAACGACACTGCCTCATCACCCGACTATGCTCCAAATAAACCTTTTATTATTCACTTAGACATTGTCAATTTATAAACTGTAGTAACAGAAAAATTACCATTGTGAGCCAAACTAAATTTATGCTATTTAAGTTTAACATTGAATGTTGATATAAAAGTCCAATATAATTGGGCTATTTATCTGAACTTGAATGAAGTCGTAAAGTGCCAACAATCAGCCATGCGGGATATGCCCTATATTACAATCGTCTCGACAGGTAGCCGTTGTCTGATCATCTGACACTTACATTCACGCGCGGGTGTTTGAGGGGGAGAGAGATCCAGTGGTAGCGTTGATTATAAGAACCCCCTCCCCCCCATACACACACCCCCCTCTCCAAACTTCCTTCTATGCCAAGGTCTCCCTATGTTAATTAGCTATTGTCCGAGTAAATGATATTTCAAAAATTTGCAGACATGATTCTTAAGTTATGACGTCATACCCCTTCTTTAATAACGCAATTTCAAGCGTCAAAAACAGCCCATCGACCAAATCGAGAAATAACTGCAGTTTGAAGTCGACCTTTTTGTTCTCGAGATATCCTGCGCAAAGCTATCATCACAGCAGACTCACACACACACAATACACTGCGTACAAAAATATGCGTCTCACCTTTGTCGGGAAGAAAAATTACTATTGGTACATTGCCCAGAATGACAACTACTACTTATGTGTGAAGTCAAGAGGAGTTTAGTTATTATTCATTATTATGTATTTTTTTTTTTTTGGGGGGGGAGGGGGGGAGGGGGGGGAGCGCCAACAGCTGTTGGAAGGAAAAGTTGTGGCAGTTTGTTTTGCAGAAAACCACGTCAAAGAATTTTAGAGATGATTGGGGGAAGGCTGTTCTAGTTAATTGGGTCGCAAAGCCGTAAAATCTGTACTCTGACAAATCCGTAATGATTTCTGCAGTCGTCTCCATGCGCTCTAGGCCCGGACCCCTGGATCGGCCCATTCCGCGGCTGTGCGCTTAGCCGTAAAAACGATGTAAAAGGAACATGACAAAACTGTATGGAGAATAGTTAAATGAAGCAAAGACGACTGTCAAGACTGTGCACCAATCATTGCAAAGAAATCAAATGTAGTACTGCATGTATCTAGACTCCGAGGGTTCCTCATCAACTGTGCGTTATTGCATTGTTGGGTCCTTATTTTTTATCAGGGTAGCTAGCTTGATGACAATACAAGCAACCTTCCCTTTATGAGCAATTATAAACACAACTCCTGCAATTTCTCAACTGGCAATGTGTTTAGTGCATAGGCCAAGTATGAAAGTGGAGGTAAAATGTGGATGCAGGAGATCACAGGGATTGCTTCTCCTACAACCCGGGGTTCTGCCAGTATGAGGACGAGGTATAAATATCTGGATGAGTCTCGACTGGGCAATTACCTGCCCCGGGCAGTTGCCGACAGGGACAATTCCTGACTTCTACAGCAAAAAAATGACAAAAAATAAACGGAGAAAAAAAAACAAAACAAGATGACCATTCTTCTAAATTTATTTACCTCTATATGTAAGCAAAAGCATCTGTCACTTTTACTACTTTGAAAGAACTATTTTACTACGTCTCAAGTACTTTAATTATCTTCCAAGAATTTATTTTATCTTACGGTTCTATTCTATCTCACACATATGAATACCTCTGTAAACATCACACACATCAAAGACTTGTTATCTTTTCTTCTAAAAAATAGGTAGATTTTTATTTAACACCCTTTTATTTAAAATAAGAATATAATTTTTTGTCTTGGGTGAAATTAGGAACACTTTTTGTGAAGTACATATTTCAGGCTTTAAAGTCCTCCCCTTCATATCAACTAAGCATGTCATCGAAATGGACCCTAAAATCCCTAAAGGATTAATAAACCAATTTGGCATGACAATGGGTCATTTTGGAACACAAATCTGTCTCTTCTTTAGGTCCTGCGATGAATAAAGACAAACTGTCAATATTACCAGACAATGTGAAGATGATTGGTAAATGAATGGAATTTGGTTCTGCACTAGGTTGCCATTCCAGTGACATTATATGCCAATGTCATGACAATGTGCACTGAAGTGGATATTCATTGCGTTATACAATATGTGCCTCCAACGCGCCAACTGCACCAAATGACAGACCCGTATATATTTTTTTTTCACCCAGACTCATTGACAAGTGAGAGATCAGCTGTTTCTTTCATTGTTATAAGATTTTTCTGTGCTAAATAAGCACTTTTGTTGTTTTTCGCACGGAGAAACATGCGCTCCCACGATTACGTTTTAACCTTTTAACCCTTGCAACAGCATATTTCTTAATTCCTTACAAGAACTTATCTTCCGTGGGATGTCAGACATCTTGCTTGAGGTTACGATTTTCTTGAAATTGCTAAAAATGAAAACCAGTTTTTGTTACCAGGCGCATGAACAGTGTGGGCCGCATAAGTTTCAGTCGTTGACAGATAAATACATCGTGTTAGTCAGTACCACCGGGACTGAACTTTTGCGACACTTCCGATAGCACACCGCTCGGTGTACTATTCCTCGTACTGTGAACCCAACTGTTATTTACTCCTATTCGCAGTGTGTGAACAGATAATGTGCTGCCCTAAGTGCCTTCACGGTGTTTTCCGCACAATGTGTTTCCGAAAAAAAAAAGCTTTTTCTTTTTCAAGCAGACAAAAGTGATTCCCAGCACAGTATACAACCGTCATACAGGAAAGAATCGGCAAATAACGTTTTTTCCTTGTCTCCGTAGTTGGGAAGTCATAACGAGCTGGTCGGGACGACCTTCGGGTCAGAGAACACACAATGAACCCGGACGACATTTTGGACAGGAAACACCGGGGAGATTTTTTACGCTGCGGATAATATTTTGAGTCCACAGACAAATATTCATTACGTATACCGTACGCGATGTGTTTCCCTTTTTTCTCACTGATTGCCCTGTGACTTACACAAACAAGACACTCACGCCATCATACCAGTCCGGGGTTCGTCACAAGCAAAGACGGGCCCAGATTGTGAAATGACGTAATCACAAGTACACCTTTCTCAAACGCATCTCTGCGTGATCTATAACATCAAAACAGTCTGGAGCGCCCATGGAGACTTTTGATATGCCTCAACAACAGAAGCAAAATGGTTATTCTGTGACGTCATTTAAAGTGTAATGTAGTGAAATAGCGGATTTTTGAGTGAAGTTGGTTAAAAAAAATAGAAAATAGAATTCCATCCACTCTCGGAAAGATGGAAAAGTCTCTGGCTAGCTACAAAACAGGTGGTATGTTAATGCCATTACACTAAATCACTTTGCTGTTGGACTGTTACAAGTCGAAACATTGGGCAAAAGCAATTCACTCATACTAGTAGAAACAACGGCTGACCTCCGCTCAGCTACACACAGCATTAAATCACACAATAAATATCGAAAGATAACAACCAAACCAATAAATCAGAAAAATAGTCTCCTCCACTTTTATGTAGTTAAATGCCCTGAAAGCACACCTGTTACCCGCGCCATGATTGTACGGCGGCGAGGCTGCAGCGGATGATACCTCCTAAGTGTTGTCTAGTACTATGGTTCTTGTCTAGACACAAAAACTCGCTGGAAACAGATGTTTCTCGCGATTGATTTGCGTTTCGATTTTTTTTATATTGCAAAAGAAACAGACAACACCAAACATTTAAAGCTATGTGTGATCGATACCCGCCCATCACGGCTAAGTCCAAACTTCGAGGCAAACGACTAGACCAGAAGGCAGCACAATATGGCAAAATATACCCTTTCGGTCATGTGATCTGCTGAGAGCGGCCTTCACCCCGCTGCTCTCTTACCTGCCCTGAAGCATAGCTTTGCCTTAAACAAAGTACAGACGCTGACCCTCCGACAAGACGGAGGTAAGGGCTATCTCAGATAAAACTAGAAATGTGTCCGCGGGCCATGGGTGCCCATCAACTGAAAAAAAAAAAATCAAAAACCGAACACTAAAGTGTCACTTAAGTAAATACCATACAACGGTAAGCAGGAAATAACACGCGAGGTCACCAAAATCTAAGCGGTAAAGCAAGCAAAGTGTGACGCACGGACCGACTCCTAAATCCCAAAACGTTATTCGCCTCCTGATTCAGTCCATAAAAACACTAAGAGCAAGAAACGCGGAAGTAATTGTAAGATCACCCCATGAAAAATAAACCACACCAATTCAACCCTCAAAAACGAATCAGCAGTTTGTTCTCTTTAAGACAGTATTCATGACGCCGGCATGTATGTTTTTCACGTATGATGTATGCTTGATACATGTAACAAACACACACTGACAAGAATTCACGACAGATGAGCCCGCTAATTTCTCTATTTAGAAGTAATTCGACTACACATACTGCCGCAAGGCCAGCTAATAAATACGACTCGGTGCTTAGGCGTAGCTTATTTATAGCTCGCCCGAGTCGATTGCATGCCGCGCCACCGTCTAACGAGAAGCAACACAAGCTCTAGAGAGTGCAAAAAAGGTGACTTTAATGTACTCGTTATCATTATAACAACATCAACGTAACGACTCGACCCAAATGTTGTAAGATAGTCTGTTGTAAACCACTGTCTAGCTGCCATGTGCGATTCAGTGTACTTTCACACAGATAGCGAATTGAAGTTCGGGGTTTTAACCAACATCCTTGCGAGCCTTTTTTTTATTAAATTTTATCTATTTATGTATTTTTGCTATATAAAACACTCACTCCTTAAATAGGCTTAACTGTAGACATATAACAGAGTGGATCGCTGTTTCACGGGTGTAGCAAAAAATGCCAACGGAAAAAAATGGCAATGGAAAAAATGACCCAAGGAAAAAATGGCACAGTACAAAAACGGGGAAAATGGCAACGCCTTTTCTGTCTAACTTGCAACTGCTGCAAACTTCCGACATTACTCCGGAGTTCAGTCAGGTTCAATAACAACACGTTATGTGTCTTGCAGTCCGACTCTAGACCAAAGAAAATTCCTTTCAGTATCCCTGCCTGTCTGAAAGTACGACAATTATCTTGATCCTAATCCTCATGTACATTGTTTTAAGGTCAATTTCGATTATAGATGATTCGAAAATCATCAAAACGGAAGTGATAACCAGCAATAAAGGTGGTCAGAAGCTGTGTCTGAATGGCTTTTTTACACCAAGCAGATATCTAGACCAAATTACATAAAGTGGAGATGCGTCAGACGTACTACAGACTGCAAAGCTGTTCTGAACACGACCATGACCCAAGCGACGTAAAAGTGACTGCTGCTGTCCGCCTGGAAACGTGATCTCACTGGCTTAAAGCCGACGCCGCCCAAGTCAGTGCTGTGTTGCTGAATGCCGAGCGTGGGGGACCCCCAAGAAAGCGCGTAAAACACAACAGACGCGACTCCTTCAGTTGTGTTTGGACCGACAGCAGGGCACGAAGACCGTAGAACAGTTCCTTCGAGGAGCAGGTCACAACATTCGATGGAAGCCGAGCAGAAAATGGCTAGTTTTCATCAAATAGTTTTTTTTAAATGTGAATTCATTTTTTTTTTTCGATTTTGCACTGTGCCATTATTTCCTTTGCCATTTTTTCTATACTCCGGCAGGAATGGCCCTGTCCTTGTGAGCGCTGACTCACTTTCGTTTTATTGATGAGGTTGGAACTTGGACCTGGATTCCTTGTAGGTTTGTGTTTTAGATGAAGGTCGGGGATGAGGCTAGTCCTCACCCCCGTATATCCTGCACCACCGAAGCGCAGGAATGATCTCGAAAGGAACAAAATGCGGCCTTGAAAAGATCATCATTATTTATAAGTTAAGTTTTAATCAAATAAAAGTCAATTCAATCATATAAATCACTCAATCAATTGCGTACAACTAAAATTTCAATGAAGCAATTCTCCAGCATGGCTTTGTCGTTGATTTGATGAAATGGTCTGAATGTATTCACGTCCAAAACAGTGACAAGGGTGTGCGTAAAGCACTCATCTCGTCGAAAAGGCAAACAGTGGTTGGGATCGGTCTGAAACGATCGCGATTGCGTCATCACTGCTGTTGTGGAGTCCCAGCCCTCTTCCCCTCTTCCTGCGCCGCCAATACAAAAATTGTAGCATTTTTATTACAATCATGTAACACCTTGTAATAATCCTAATGAACGAAAAAAAAAAAGCGAGAAGTATCGAGAAAGTTTAGTAAAAATAGAGGGGAAATTGCTAAACGTGAAAGTAAACTATCTCTTGAGAATGTCACAGCTGACTTTCTCACAATAGTGTTTGTCGTACATGTTCTAGGTCACTGACCCATTTCTCATAAATTTGTTATGCGCATTTTCTGCCATTATTGTTGTCTCGATGGGGCGACAGAGATTGTTTATATCTCAGTGCGTGAACCGTGCTACTAACGTCCCACAAACACACGCCTGTCATTCTGAAGCTTGCTAGTAAACAGATAACTATCATCAGAAGATACCACTTCAAACGCCACTCTCGGCGATGATCAATGTGTTGTCACCGTCACAACAATGTTGTCGTCAAGGTTCAAGAAAACAACAAGGCTCAAAATATCAGTTTTTCAAAAAGACTTGGTAAATTTTTCTCCAGACAGGTGACTGGAAAGGTGGTTAATATAAAGAACCAACTTCGAGTAACAGCGGCGTGCGACTACTAAGAGGTGGTCAACTAGTGAGAGGTCTTCACTAAAGAAGGTTGGGCTGCATAAATATATTATTGGCAAACTAGAACGGCTTCGAAGCGGTGGAAAATGCTCCCCTGTCTCCAGCATACGAGGGTTGTGGGCCACAAGTTACAGTAAAAAGAGGTGATAGAAAACCATACGAATTTCGGAAATTCCTTTAGCACATGCAACCATGATCTAATAGGTGAAAAACTTTTAATTGTCAAAGCTTTGATCTGAAAATAGAAGTTAGGATGTTGTCTTGTTCACGAGAAAGCCCGGCCTTAATATGACATCGACAGGCCAAGAAATGAGGGAGGGAAGGAAGAAAAGAAAGGAGAACAGTAAAAAGAAAAGAAAGAAACCAAACAGAAAGAAAGAGCTTTTATACACTGATTGTTTCATACTATTTCCACAAGTCAGGTTACGACTGCCCATATATGGACATGATTGATTACTATAAACCCGGGATGGTTGCAATTCAGCGAAAGACCTTACAGGCAAAACTATAAATAATGCCTGCAAAAGCTATGAAGTAAGACAATGAAAAGCACGCCCAGAAACGGGCTTAGACTCAAGAACTCGTGCATCGCATTCGAATATGCTGACCATTATTGGGCCAATCCGGCTCCAAACCACATAACACTACAACTTGTTAAGAAGCGTCAAATGACAGCACTTCGTGATTTTCCTGCAATTTGATTTTTTTTGGCCAATTTTGGCCAAACCGCCAAAGTAAAAGATACACCTGATGCAGGAACTTCAGGGGTGCATTTCTGCAAACATGTCAAGGCAAGCAAATCACATTTATATAAACAGCACCACTTTTGTGTTTCCTGAAAACAAAATAAACAAGTGGGTCAGTGAAACTGACTATGTCCCCCGCCGGCATACAATCCCAGTATTTGATTTTGTTAAGTTGGACTACAACCCTTAAGCAATTCGTATCACATTCGTGAATTTTACAATACCAATTCTTGTTACCACCCATACTACCTATCTGCATAACATTTTTGCCAATTGATCAAAAAATCTAGGCTTGAGTGTGTTAACATACTCATTCCAGTATGTAAGGGTTGTGAAAATTTATGAAGTTCAGCTGAACCAATGTCCTTAGCCGATAGGGCTCATTTACAATACCGACCTTTGTTGGTTCCAATATTTCCTATATGTAAAATATTTCAACAATCGATCCAGAAATGTAAGCTTGAGTGTGTTAAACTCATTCAAATGAGTAAGGATTGGGAAAATTTGTAGAGTTCAGCTGGGCTAATGTCCTTGGGCCGACATGGCTCATTTACAATACCAACACTTGTTGGTTCCAATACTACTTATAGTTAAGATATCTTGTCAATCGATACAGAAATCTAGGCTTGAGTGTGTTAACAAACTCATTCCAGTATGTAAGGGTTGTGAAAATTTGTGAAGTTCAGCTGGGCCAATGTCCTTGTGCCGATAGGGCTCATTTACAATACCGACCTTTGTTGGTTCCAATACTTCCTATACGTACAATATTTCAACAATCGAACCTGAAATGTAGGCTTGAGTGTGTTAACAAACTCATTCAACTCAGGATTGGGAAAATATGTGAAGTTCAGCTGGGCAAATGTCCTATGGCCGACATGGCTCATTTACAATACCGATCCTTGTTCGTTCCAGTACAACCCATATATACAATATCTTAACAATCGGTCGAAAAATGTAGGCTTGAGTGTGTTAACAAAAAAGGTGTCGACAGACGGACAGACAAACCCGAAAACTATAGTCCCCCGGCGGGGGATTAATAAAAGCGGTGCGGATAATTATCCAGGGAACACTCCTGTCACATGTTAAAACAACAGGGCCATAAATGTAGCAAGAATAGCAATTGTTTACCCATACACCTACATCACGAACGACGGCTACCCACAAGTGATGAGTAGAGCCCAGCGACTAAGACTAAAAACGCATTATGTTTGATCTTCTTTAAGTTTTATCAATAAATGATTCCTAACCCCTTAGGCATAATCACCCCCAGAACAGTGCGTACAAGTTTAATTCAGTTTACCTAATGAGGGATGAAGTGCGAGTACGATATGAGTAAAAAGACAACAAAGAATTAAAAGGAAAATACCCCAATAATGGCACTAATCGCATTGATGTTTAGCGATGCGGAATACTTAAGTAACCGCCAATACGCTATGATCGCCATATTCTAGTCGCACCGATGGGTTCGTCGATATCAATACAAGGGCGAATCTGTTGATAAGAAGAGCTCAAAATGTGTATCAGTTTATTTATCCACACCCCAGCATAGTCACTACAACGTAATTATTACGCAGTTAATCAAGCTGTCGCGTGACTAATGCATTGTATGAACGAAATCAGACCAAAAGTTAACATGTGTGATTAATGTTCACTGATATTTTTTACGAAAGTTTATTAACACACAAGCAATATATGCAGGTATTAATAACTTCACAGCCGTGGGTTAATCAACACTTAGCAAGTCGAAGACTTGCAAAGAGCATATTGAAGTTTATACGGGGCCAATGTCTTGGACCTTTTTACACTTGGGGATGAAAATCCCCACAGTTTATTGAATTCGTATGATCAGGTCAACTGTTTCCGTATGATTCGTTTTTTTTTTTTTTTTTTTTTTTTGCCTTAACCTTCTCACGCGCCGAAATTCTTCTGAGACGGTTAGGGCTGAGACGATCAAATTTGGCAGAGACATAAAGCTGCATGTCTAGTTGGTCCACCTCACATTTTTTTCAAAAATTCATTGGCATTTTATGAGTGAAAATGACCACTAAAATTTTGCCATTGAAGCTCATTATAAGAAGGCGTACGCTATGCATACAGCTCACAGTACAAGCAAGCTATTGAACTCTCCAGTACCAACACAGAGTGAGCAAATGTGTGCTATGTGTTGTATCTTTGCCGTTAGTTAGACTGAACAGCAAACATCTCAGTGGGGATACTTATCTTTAACGTTTCGGAGATGCTGACCTCCACAGGTGCTATTAAGCTGTTTTCACATTGTAAATATCATTTTGGGTTTCCTCAACTCGCGAAAAACAAAAAATTGAACAAAACGCAAAGAATGATCGGTGAGTTGAAAGATTGTTATGATACCACGTTCATTGTTTTTGTAATTTATTCATCCCAGTAAACATTTTAATGCTTCGTCAACGTCGGGTTTTCGATCTTTATGGAAGTCTACATGGCTACAGTAAAATGACCTTCCAAACCATGGGTCACATGACCAACAACGAAATGAAAAGGTCGCCATTTGACCAACAGATCATTTTTTCATGATTTTTATTTTATTTTATTTTTTTCTCTTTGGGAGCGGAGGAGCGGAACGTGCAGCCAAATTTTTCATAGAGGTGGTCTTTTTTGTGCGGCTGCCTAAATAAAAGGCGGGGGTGGAATGGGGTGGTGGTAGAGAAAACAGTCTAGTTTCTGTGCTCTTTGCAGGTCCATCAGTTTGTCTTTGCTACCCCTCTGACCAGTAAACAATTGGGCTGCTGCAAAGTAACTTTTGTTTGATTTTCAAAACCTTTCTCCACCTAGACTTTTAGTTGGATCACTTATATTTAGTGTTACTATTATTACGCTTTTAGGTTATCACTTTTTTTATATCTCCCAAAAACTGGCAGAATGGCGAAAGCGATTTTGAATTTTTAAAACGTTGTAACTACAATTATTGTTTTCGTCCAAACGCCTTCAAATTTAAGAAGTAATGTTTCTAGGCAGTCATTGCTCAAAACCAATAGCACTTACAGAAAACCATGCTTTGCGCTTCTTTGGCTTTCTCACAACAGAATAACCTGTTGTTCGTCTCTTAATCAACACGTAAATCGGAAGGAAGAAAAGGATGCAAAAACGAAGTATAGTTGTGACATAAATTTTCCGTTGAGTGGTGAGATCTTTATGTACTTAATTGATTCACTTGTCAGTCTGCAAATATGTACAGCTCGCGCAACAGTAAACTCTTACTGCAAACAATCCCACATTCCATAACCCAATAACAAGTTTCCCTATTAATGTATTGGCATCGTGACATAATTCCGATAAAACACATGTTTTGAATCTCATCACAGCATTTGAAAACCACTCACATTACTAAAGAACACCCATCTCACCTATTTATGGCACTGGCTGAACTTGACATGGTTGAAATTCCACTGCAAAGGAATGTGATCTTCAATAAAACTAGTACTTAATAAGAAAGCCCAGCAACATTGGGCCCGGCTAAGACCTGACACGGGAAATTACAACCGGGCGTAGTTATAGAACAGCGTCACCAGGAGTGGCGATATTCACCGGTTTCACGATATGTCGCCAACACGACCATACGACTAGAAGAAATCCGGTTTTTCGCAATACATGTATCTTAAATGTAATCTAATAAACATGGGAAACGATAAGATGGGCTGTTTTTCGTAATTTCACACGCAGGTAAACCTGTGATGTCTAACTTTCCCTTTTAGATAAGAATAAAAAAATGCAACCAAAATTGAATAGTTTGTTTTGTTCCTTGGGCAAGCCACCAACATACCCATTTTTATGAGTATCTTGTACGTAGTAATCATTGTGAATCAGTGGAGAACATTTAAATGCCAGCCAGTCTGAAAGTCAAAGCGATTTACTTTTTGGTACGTCGTTACTTCTGTGTCACCATAACTAACTGCCAAATCTTGACTGACTTCACTACTGTATTATGGTCTTTGGTAAAACTTTAATATCGCGATACGCATCGCCATACAAAAGCAATATCACGATACAAAAATTGTAGCGGTACCCGAGATTTCACCTATGACCCTGCGGTCTTAATGTGATATTTATTCATATTTTTCAGCACAAATAAAGATTTCAAAATCTTTGACAAGTGATGTCCCTGGTAAGGCGGAATACCTGAAGATCAAGCATGCGTTATAAAAATTCCAGTAATCAAAATGCATAATCTTTAAGGGAAATAGAGCGGGAATAATTTTTATTTATGAAAATCTGGACCTTTTATCGGAGTGCCTTATTTGGACTTTCTATCGCTGGACATTTTGACGTGGACCTAATGTCGCTGGACTTTCTGTCGTGGATTCGTAGCATTGCAATGATGCGACCAATGCTGGAGATGCATTTGGTAACTGGCTTACCTGTCACGCCCACTAGACCCACAAGACTACATGCATTTAGAATACTCAAGCCATGAAAGCAACAAAAAAAAAAAGAAAAACACTTCCGTTTCCTTTGTCCGCGCACTGCCTACGATGAAAAGATAAAACATAAAACGCCACCACACTCTTTTTGAGCGCCCCACCCCCATATCCGTACCACTTCAGCCCCGTATTTGCGACATGGAAGTTCAACGGTCAGAGGCGATCAGTAGATCTGTCTTGCAGGATTTATGACAAGCCAAAATGTCGGTACAGAAATTCGCTGTTTTAAGTCAGCTGTCACAAGGTATAATTATGAGGCCGCGCATGCTTGTTACATTTATAATTAATACCATTACGAAAATACAAGACACAAGATGAATACGTAATCAGTCTTACACGCATAAATCAGAATGATATTTGACATTCAGTAGTACTTTAGGTGACACGGCGGCCATTTCTGTACATTTGGGTTTTCACGTTACGTTTTAGCATCTGCACATATTCTCCTGGGAGCAATCTTTAATAGCGAAGTCGTCATACATTTACTCAGCAATTAACCTTGTATACGAAGTATCTAGTTACGTTATCTTGAGATATTTTAAGCATCATAACACACAATTCTTGTATTTTATGAACGCTCGGGTACAACAAAGCTCACATGCAACGATGGAAAATTCAAAATCGCTATCCCCGTTGTTGTCGCAAAGACGGACTATTTTTGACATCTCACCATTTTTTTTAGTTAACCATTTTTTCAGTTCACCGTTATTTCCGTTGCCATTTTCCCCACACCTGAGTGTTCCGTACTCAGTGTTCCGATCGGGATGAGTACCCTTCTGTAAATGAGGATGCAAAAATTCCTGAATACTCGATCATGCAGGTTGGGTGTAAGGGGATGGGGGTGGGGAGAGGGGTAACTCTCCGGGATACCAGCTTCCAAAGGAATCGCTTCTTTCCTTTTCATCCCGCCCCCCCCCAAAAAAATCTTTGGGTAACAATTCCGAGATACCTTAGCACCCGCCATGCTTGCTCGAGAATGAGAGGTATCGTCTGCTGTGATCTCAAATGCTATGGCAACGGCCGAGCCTCGTTGGTTCTTGCATTCTGTGGTCTCATATGGCAGCGCGTGTATCAGCTGCCGCTGTCACCCTTTTTAAATGCCATCAAAAGGTGTCGCCAGGGATACTCAATGCGCTTGCGCAACATGACACCATAATTGAGCCCACACTGTTGCGTAACACAACACACGATAGGGAAGGAGGAGGGGGGGGGGGGCGTATTGCGCATGTCTAGACTGTGCAGACTCGCTACAGAAATGCCAATCTGGCTTATTGGGTGTCACGACTAGCAGTCTTATTACATTATCCTAACACTGGAAGCTTAACAAGAGCAACCCCTTCCCTATATAGTCTCGCCATTCTATCATTACTTGAAGGTTTCAGCGGAAATCACATTTCACGTGTCGCTGACGTGCAGCTTGTTGTAGTTTGAAAATCGGCACCATAAGTTAATTAAATTATAGAATTTGCTGCTCTGCACGAGTTGCTCAGGCTTCTCGTCAGAGTTTTAAGTATAAAAGTCTCTCTGAACAAGCCATCTGAACAACCCGCAACCGTAAATGAAAATCCAAGATGGCCGCTACTGTAACCTGAAACTGGGTCCAGGTCGAAACAAAAACAACGTGCACCTATACACTCTTATATGTCATCTGTATACCAAATATCGTAGGAAACATCATCAAGGTGGGAGTAACAGGCGGCGATGAACGGACGAGTGGATAGATAAACAAGACGACTCGTCGAACACAAGGACAACACCCAAACCCAAAGTCTCTTCTTCGATCACAAATCGTGGTTGGCGATTCACCTGAATATAGCACCACTTCTAAGACCAGCCAGCAAACGAATTATACCGCATTGCTTACAACCACGCCGAAGATATCGGTGGAGCAGAAACGACAATCGGAGGCAGAGTCTGTGACTTTTCGATATCGGCGGAGCTGAAGCGACAATAGGCGGCAGAGCCTGAGACTTTTCGATATCGGCGGAGCTGAAGCGACAATCGGCGGCAGAGCCTGTGACTTTTCGATATCGGCGGAGCTGAAGCGACAATCGGCGGCAGAGCCTGTGACTTTTCGATATCGGCGGAGCTGAAGCGACAATCGGCGGCAGAGTCTGTGACTTTTCGATATCGGCGGAGCTGAAGCGACAATCGGCGGCAGAGCCTGAGACTTTTCGATATCGGCGGAGCTGAAGCGACAATAGGCGGCAGAGCCTGAGACTTTTCGATATCGGCGGAGCTGAAACGACAATCGGCGGCAGAGTCTGTGACTTTTCGATATCGGCGGAGCTGAAGCGACAATCGGCGGCAGAGTCTGTGACTTTTCGATATCGGCGGAGCTGAAGCGACAATCGGCGGCAGAGCCTGTGACTTTTCGATATCGGCGGAGCTGAAGCGACAATCGGCGGCAGAGCCTGTGACTTTTCGATATCGGCGGAGCTGAAGCGACAATCGGCGGCAGAGCCTGTGACTTTTCGATATCGGCGGAGCTGAAGCGACAATCGACGGCAGAGCCTGAGACTTTTCGATATCGGCGGAGCTGAAGCGACAA
>OX457025.1:85174388-85699388 GCA_949752745.1 Protula sp. h YS-2021 | reverse complement strand
TGAAAATTTCAAAAATTCGTCAAAAATTCAGTTTTTGACAAAAATCAAAGCAATTCCTTAGTGCAGATCTGCACTCTATGGTCTTACTTCCTGCAAGGTATGGCGAACAGCTCATGAGCTGTTTTCGAGATATCGCGTGAACAAAGTCTAAAAACAGCACTGAAAGTACCAAAATTTAAAAAAAATCGCCAAAAATCCAATTTTTATCGGACTGCCAAAAATTTGGCGGGCGTCAAGCTACAATAATTTGGGTAAGTTTTGCAAAATACAGACCAAACGGCTTATGCATCTAAAAGAAATGAGTGGTAACGGACGGGCAGACAGACGGACAGACAGAACCAAATCCATTAACCCCCTCCAGAGCATACAGCCCCGGTTTGGGACGAAAAATTGTTTATACTCATACACCCTCACACACAACACATAACGGACAAAAAATTTCCAACCAGCAAGAAAGTCGGCTGAAATATTCCCAATCACTCGCCAAAATCCAGAAGACAAAACAAACACATGAATCTGAACGCGACGATGGGGGTACAAGTACTCCCTTCCATTCAGGCAGAGGTGTCAAACTGTCAGGGGTACATGTACCCCCTTCCATTCAGGCAGAGGTGTCAAACTGTCAGGGGTACATGTACCCCCTTCCATTCAGGCATAGGTGTCAAACTGTCAGGGGTACATGTACCCCCTTCCATTCACGCATAGGTGTCAAACTGTCAGGGGTACATGTACCCCCTTCCATTCAGGCATAGGTGTCAAACTGTCAGGGGTACATGTACCCCCTTCCATTCACGCATAGGTGTCAAACTGTCAGGGGTACATGTACCCCCTTCCATTCAGGCAGAGGTGTCAAACTGTCAGGGGTACATGTACCCCCTTCCATTCACGCATAGGTGTCAAACTGTCAGGGGTACATGTACCCCCTTCCATTCAGGCATAGGTGTCAAACTAACATTCATATTTACCTTAGCACAAACGGAATATAGTAGAACTCTCGTTTTCACCGAATGTGGCTTATTTTTAGTTCCGGCAAAATACTGAGCTCAGCTTATATATCTTTGTTTTCTATGAACGCCATAAGCCAAGTCTAGTGAATTGTTTTTTTTGTCAATGCAGACAAACAGAATGTTTGTGCAAGGCATGACTGATGGGAATAAGATACCTCACAAGCAAATTTACACTCGCTAAAAAAAAACTGACACGATGAGCTCACTTGAATGAGAACCGGTAACCACAAATATGCGTAGGCGTCCCGACCTTTTGTGTGATGCTATTTTGCTACGCTCGACTGTTTTACGATATAAGCCGCCTCTGCCGAATCGGTATGCAGTGTGATACAAGAACACATGTGTATACAATATATACACACGCCCAGTAGCCATGCAGACTTCAGACGCAGGCAGGAAATGACGACAGCTCCGAAGATGAACTGTGAAGCAATATGACCCAGATTTTACCACAAGTTAAAACAAAGCTGAAGAATGCACTCGTTTCAAGTACTCGTTAAATACATATATTTTTTCTTCGTTTCCTTTCTTTGTGCTGATATCTTTCCTTCTTTTCTTTTTTTTTTTTTTGACTGTAACAGCTGGGATCAACACCCACACAAAATTCGATACAAAATGCTAACGTCTGGCAGTGAGTTGTTATATCCCACATGAATACTGCAGCAGATCACATTGCACATACTTCACAAGTGAAAAGTCTTTTCCGACACAAGCGGACTCGTGGGGGGGGGGGGGGGGGGGGGAGGGGGTGTGCATCACAGTTCGAAGTTCTCTGATCACATGTTTCACCAGTTTGCACGGCTTTTTGAGGACGACAGGCGGCCTGGGAAGCGACTTGTAGTGCGGCGAATCCACACATGACTCAATGCTATGTTGAAACAGAAAGAGCAGATTTTGCAATGGAAAACCGACCAATATATATATAGAAGAAGCTGGTATGAATGGAACAGACGACCGTGTTTTTCCGGTACAAGGCCTAGACCATTTGAATATGTTGCCAACAGGTCACTGTCATACACATCTCACTGCAGTAAAATAATCTGACAAAAAAAAAAAGAAAAAAAAAAAAGAAAAAAAAAGAAATTTCCGTTTCATTTGGGAATTTGTTACATCATATTATGCTGATGTGTTATAACAGCAACAGATCACGTTCTGTTGTTCACAGCTCAGTTACGTTATTTTGAAATGTTATTCTGTTTCAAGAATTACCAACAAGCATGTCCAAGGACATGTACCCAGCCGAGTTACCAAACAAGGAAAGAGACAAAAACTCTGTAACGAAAACTGTTAGGCCCCAAAAAATGAAGAACTTTGTTCCTAAAAGTAACTTTTTCACAATTTTAATACACAAAAACGAGTTTTCCGGGTGGAAGCTACCCGAAAAGGGATGTTGGAGAGGTTGGTTTTGACGATTCACGTATTTACCGACATTTACACACTTTAACAAAAAAATTTAAAATTTCACCATTTCGGCATTTTTTTTTTTTTTTTTGTCATTTGCGAAGAAGCAAAGTCCGGGTGGAGAGGCACCTAAGAAACTTTCGATAAAAAATTTATAACTATTTAAAAAAGACTGAGAGAAATGAATGGTTTGACAATTCAGTTATTTACTACCATTTATTCCAGTTTTTGCCGAACTCCAAAATCCCGTCATTTCGGCAGTTTTTGGCAACCGCAAAAAAATTGATAGCCTGGTAGGCGAACCCCTGGGGAACATCCCTGCGTAACATCTAAACGATTGGAGTAAAACTGTAGGAGGAGTAGCATTTTAAAAATGGGCCAAAACGGGCACAAAAAATGCCGCAATTTCGTCCGTTTTTCGTCAATCGTGAAAAAAATTAATAGCCAGGTAGGGGACCGACCACCCAGGGAACATTCTTGCGTAATATCAAAACGATTGGAGTAAAACTGTAGGAGGAGTATCATTTTAAAGAAAAAGTTTAACATACGACTAATCCAGTCCGGCTGGGTTAAAAACTGACACACAATTAGTGCAGGTACAACAAAGTCTGTTGAAACTACAGTAATATTTAACGTACTGACATAAAATCGCATCGTTTACCGCTACTTGAGCGTTTGGCCTACGTGCTGCATATCTCAAACAGCGTTGTTATAAAACACATGACCTCTGAGAGATCTAGCTGTTATCTATAAACACAAAGCGGATGGCTATTTTTAAAAAAACGGTCCCTCACTTTATGAACACTATTTTCGTGGTATCCCCCGTAGAGCTGCGGAATAAAAAGGTCTTATCCATAACAAACCAAACTGCCACAGAGGTTGGTTGTTTGACAACAACGCTTAAGAAGCGCAGACGGCCTGTTGTGTACAACCTGTTCACTCCACAGACCCACTGGGGATTCCGCAGAAATAGTACTCAGAAAAGAGAGGAACTACGTGTTAAAACAGAGCCTCAGACAGACACGCATAACCTATGCTATCGGTGCTATGGTCGGTTTGTGTAGTGCACAGCGTCGAGGATACATTGTTACTTTATTTGTAATACGAGGACAAATTATATCTAAACGTGAAGTCTTACCAAATTTCAAAATAATGTCATTTTGATAATTTTTCATGAATCCCAACGAACCCACTACCGGTACGTTGCACACCTTCAATATGTGGCCTATGCGTGTGTGAAATTTCAATACAGTCCTATTAATAGTTTAGGAGATCTAGCCTGAACACGACGTTGTTAATACGCTAACTTTCAATCATCAAAAAAAAAAATCCTGTCGATCTGACAATAAGTTTTAATGAATCCGAACAAAAATACGACGTGCATACCTTCAATATGTGTTCTATATGTGTGAAATTTCAAAACAATCCGAACTATAGTGTTAGAGATATAGCCAGAGGACACATGCGGACAGACGTACCCATGGGAAAGCTTATAACTATATCCCACGGTGGATAATCAACACAGGCACAGCCCAGCACAACAAATGATAATTCAACACCTGATGGTGATAAACAGGGGTCGAGTAAGTTCTGGAGATGACTTGAAAACGCTCCGAGGGAGGACAGCGAAATGGCAGGCAGCTTATGTCAAAGGGTGAATTTATGCTGATAAGTACCCCCGGAAGTTGTTCCACTTATTTTACCCTTTTTTAAAAAATACGCAGCACCAGAACAACACTGAACTTGCATTTGATCTGCGGTCGACTACCAATCAGATAAATGTAAACCTGCTTGAAGTAGCAGCAAGGAACAGCTACTGTATCCACAGCGTCCACTATGGGCCGCACGGGCACGCTCAGAAACGGTGCAAACCTAGATCTCCAGGTAATCGAGACAGGCTGCCAAAAAAAAAAAAAAATCTTTTACGGGACGCTTTTTTTCAGGCTTTAAAACTGACTACCAGGGACGTGAAAACACCTTCAATCAACGCCACAGCTTTCCTTGCCCGCTGAAGGATCATTTCCTTATAAAGCAGTAGTTGTTTACATGCTAAGCTTTATCAAGGTGACTTGTTTATAAAATCGTTACAGGACATTCAGCCAACGCAATCCAATTTGGATTGGTCTCCCAAACAGACCCAAGCCGTTGCTAATCATCACGCTCCATAAAACTGCATTGGAATTTGGTTTTACCACACCAATGACGCGGTACCTGTTTTGATTGAATAGAGCATGTCGGCTCGTACCCCTGAGCACGTAGGTCAACAACAACCAATTTTATCGCAGGAGCTTTAGCTCACAGTTCAAAAACAGCGCTGATCCATCCGAAATGAACCTCAAACTCGGCTACAAAAGGTCAATACGACAGCCGTGACCAGTGGGTCTAGGACAATAACCCCCCCCCCCCGTATCGCCCGGTATTGTCTGGGGTGGGGGTATGGACGGGAACCCTTGACCAGTTTGGCTATATAATCCGTTATGGAGTGGACTTCGTAACTCAGTAGTCGAGTTTTCAAAAAAAAAAGTCATATATGCTTTACACGACGATGACGACGAAGTAGAGAAGCCATTAAAAGCAAATTTTAGGTCTTTTCCCCACTGTTCGGCAGTATCTGCGCAAAAAAATCTTGCTGGTTATTATTAATTTTTTTCCGAAAGATTTATCGAGATCCTCTACACTTGAAGTTAGACCAATAACAAAGCAAAAGAGAAAAGGGCGTGGCTTGATCAAGGACGCGCCGTGTAAGCAAATTTCATTCAAATGTTGTGATTCAATGAACCAGCGCGGCTCAATTAAACCCAAGGATGTCCAATACCAACGCCACCAGATGCACTAACCCGAACCGACAGAAGCACATTTTTCTTAAAAGCGAACACAAACCGCCCCGCTAACATATCGCCTAAGAACGACGCCATGTGAGAAACGCTCTGACGTGACCAGACTTTTTTCAAAGCTATTTGCACAAGAATACCACCATAAGAAAAGCATTTACAGCTAGATCGAATTTCGCTACACGTAGCGAAATGGCACCCACTTGCAATGGCAGAAGGGACAATATATCTGGTCAAAACCAAATCTCTAACTGCTTCCAGATAATTATCAGCTTCCGGATTGTTATCTTGAACGAGAAGGTCATCAAAGTACGTTCAATGCAACCTCTGGGCACAAATGATCAAAATCAGTTGAAACTCGCATTAAACGATTTCAAGACGATGGGCAACTTCCGGTTTTTGACCTTGGCTATGACCGATGAAGTCAAAGCCACCAAGGTATCTCTTGCACAACGTCTTTTAGGCCTAAAGGGTCGAAAATTAGCTCAAAATAGCTGTATCTCTGTTTTCGAGATAATGGTCAACTTCCGGTTTTGTGCCTTTATCACTACCGAGGAGGCCATGGTACCCGATGTATCTCTTCTATAACGTCTTTTAGGCGCAACGGGTCGAAAATAAGCTCAAAATCGCCCTACTTCTAACCGTTTTGGAGATAATGGTCAACTTCCAGGTTTTGACCTTGACCATGACCGACGACATCAAGGTCCCCGAGGTACGTCTTATATAACTTCTTTTAGACCCAACGGGTCGAAAATAAGCTCAAAGTCGTTCTATTTCTAATCCTTTTCGAGATAATGTTTTACTTCCGGTTTTTTACCTTGACCACGACCGATGAGATCAAGATCATCGGGGCATCGTTATCTGTTTCGAGATAATGGTCAAATTCCGGTTGTTTACCTTGGCCATGACCGATGAAGTCAAAGACCACCGAGGTACCTCTTATATATAGTCTTTTAGGCCCAAAGGGTCGAAAAAAAGCTCAGAACCGCTCTAACTCTAACCGTTTTCGAGATAATGGTCAACTTCCGGTTTTTTACCTTGACCATGACCGATGAGGTCAAGGTCACCGGGGTACGTCTTATATATGTTCTTTCAGGCCCAAAAGGTCGAAAATAAGCTCAAAATCTCTCACCGTTTTCGAGATAGTGGTCAGTTTCCGGCTTTTGACCGATGAGGTCAAGGTCACCAGGGTGCCTGTTATATAAGTTCTTTTAGGCGTAAAGGGTCCAAAATAAGCTCAACATCGCTCTATCTTTAACCGTTTTCGAGATAATGACCCTGAATATTGAGGTTAAGACTGCAAGCTTACTCCCCACTGACACCGTGCATGTGTTCATACAAGGATTTGAGCGCTATGTATAGTCAATTTTCGTGATGACTGGCTTTTCTTTAAAAATATTTTGACCTCAATTTGACCTTGCCTTGAAGGTCAAGGTAAAAACATTTTGCGGATTGCAAGACATCTTATCATCCTCTACTTGTGTGCCAAATTTCATCGTCGTTCAAATAGCGTAGGGGTTTTCTGGAAACATCCGAGGTGGAAAAAAAATAACCGGCGAAAATTCTTGGCAAAGCATACCCATTTGCAAATTTAGTTTGCAAGGGAGAATAATTCCACCAAATTTCATTGGCAGACCTGACTCCTTACCGTAACCTTATCAGAATGCTTACTCATCGTAGAATACAACTCGTCTGCACTGTTACAACATTGACAAATCACAACTGAATATGGTTTGGGGTGCACAGAAAATCAAGAGGAAACAGCATTCGTAAAACACCAGTGTTTTCTACAAGAAAGTCATTTAAAAAGCGATACAGTGTGCAGTGGTATGCGGTGACGCTTAGCACCATCTGGAAACAGACTCACATTTTCTAAAAATTGGGATATGTCTACGATCAACAAATCTTATCTACTCGATATTTTTTCCTTTCGCTCAAATAGTTTCTGAAGATAAAAGTCATTCGTGAGACATTAACCCTGTCAAAACTCCGATATATAAGGTCACCTTCAGCCCTCACAGGTCTCCCATCAATCATCCCACATGTCATAGTTGGTCAGTTGTAGAAGGACGGGGGAAAAATCACATCTATAGGCATCGGTCATGGCCACCTTGTCCCTTCTTTTTTTTCTCGTGTTTTTGACGATAACGAAAAGCAAAAGGAAGCTAAACTTGGCACACAAGGCAGTGAAGAGGAGAAAGGTAAGTGACACCATAATATCACATCTTCCAAAAAAAAAAAAAACGCGCCCCTTCATCTTCCAACTCAATCCGCCCGCTGGGCCACATTCCGCTGATCAATCAAACTCTGTCTCATTTTTTTATTAAAAACAACACACTGGTCTTAATGAAATTTTCCAGACATTCAGACAGCATCTGGGCTTTACCATGGGAACCGTTGTCCAGGGCAGCCGACTGTCAGAAATTCCAGACGCATACAAATAGGCCTTGGCACAAGTAATCACCACTGCAGTATTTCACGGCGGCCCTGTGACGTCACCACGGTACAACAACGTGTCAATTTCTGCCTTATTCATTGCCATTTCTTTTCAAAGGCTCTTAATCGCAAAAGAGGAATGCAAATAATATTTCTGTCTTCAAGGCTATATTGCCTTTTGATTTGCAAAACGCTATCACACCGTAAACAAGTCCGTATCAGCGAATGAATGTCAAGAATTCCAGCTCCAACTACGCCCTTTGGTTTTCTCTGCGTTCTGTGGCAGAATAGTATTCTTCCCGGCAAAAGCCAAAATACAGGCCGTTGTTACGGTGACAGCTCCAAGAATATGGTGATATCTCCAAGAATACGCTTTGTCATCAAGTATGTTGACAAATCAATTGATTTATTTTTTCGTCTCAAGTTTTACCGTACAATGGGTCACAGGGATCTAGTGGCCCTGTGGGGGGAATGGCGCTGGTCCTGATGAGGGGATGGCACTGGCCCATATGACGGGGCGGGGCCAATCCTTTTGAGGGAACAGCAATGGCCCTGATGAGGGAACGACATTTACCCTGAAGAGGGAATGGCGCTGGTCCTGAGGAGGGAGTGGCGCTGGACCTGATGACAGAACGGTACTGATCCTGATGACGGAACGGCACTGGTTCTAATGAAGGCACAGTGCCAGCCCTGATGAGAGAATTGCGTTGGTGCTGATGGCGGGACAGCGCTAGTCCTGAGGACGGGACAGCGCTAGTCCTGAGGACGGGACAACGCTAGTCCTGATGACGGGACAACGCAAGTCCTGATGACGGGATAGCGCTGGGTCTGATGACGGGACAACGCTAGTCCTGATGACGGGACAGCGCTAGTCCTGAGGACGGGACAACGCTAGTCCTTATGACGGGACAACGCAAGTCCTGATGACGGGATAGCGCTGGGTCTGATGACGGGACAACGCTAGTCCTGATGACCGGATAGCGCTGGTTCTGAGGAAGGAACGACGCCCACGCTGATGACGAAACGACACTGACCCTGAAGCGCGAACAGCGGTGAAATACCAATGCTGACCTGCACAGACGGACGTACTACAACACAACAACCAATTGCCAACATACATCACACCAAACAGCAAAACCTGCTGCTGAAGGCTGCCATTAAGTGCGACTTTGTAACTCTGATACTGTTTGACCACCACTATATACTGGCCAAGAAAACTCTTGTTTTCTTCTTCTTCTTCTTCTTCTTCTTCTTATTATTATTATTATTATTATTATTATTACAATACACAGTTGGCATACTCAAATTTGACTTTCATAGTTGCTTGGAGGTGACTCACAAAAAAAATTTTAGCATTCGACTGCTTCAGCAGAGCAGAACCTGAGAAAACCACTTCCTTGATGACTTCCTGCTCCGACTTGACTGACTGCCAGTTAAACAACTCGTTCTTGATCATACACACATTTCTAGGCCATGTTCCTCCCCCCATAACCACATGCACCTACAAGCACGGCCTTCAGTGTTCAGCGCAAATTTTTCGAATGAGTAAAAGTGCGACTGCCACAACACCTCTACAAGCATTGTTATCTACAAATTCAATCCTCCACTGGAGCAGGTGATCAACGCTGTAAATGAGGATCGATTGACAGCCGATCAGACTTTAAAGCTTACTTCTAAACGGGCATTTAAGAAGGGTAAACTGCAAACAGAAAGAGGGGAAGTAGTCTCCCCACCCCAACCATTCTTCTCTCTTCCCACCAACAGGTGCAGGCCATTCTAAACTCATTTCAACAACGGAGCACAGTGCACCATCAGAATGCACCAAGCACCCAAGAGAAGAAGAAGAAGAAGAAGAAGAAGAAGAAGAAGAAGAAGAAGAAGAAGAAGAAGAAGAAGAAGAAGAAGAAAGAAGAAGAAGAAGAAGAAGAAGAAGAAGAAGAAGAAGAAGAAGAAGAAGAAGAGAAGAAGGAAGAAGATGAAGAAGAAGAAGAAGAAGAAGAAGAAGAAGAAGAAGAAGAAGAAGAAGAAGAAGAAGAAGAAGAAGAAGAAGAAGAAGAAGAAGAAGAAGAAGAAGAAGAAGAAGAAGAAGAAGAAGAAGAAGAAGAAGAGAAGAAGAAGAAGAAGAAGAAGAAAGAAGAAGAAGAAGAAGAAGAAGAAGAAGAAGGAAGAAGAAGAAGAAGAAGAAGAAGAAGAAGAAGAAGAAGAAGAAGAAGAAGAAGAAGAAGAAGAAGAAGAAGAAGGAGGAGGAGGAGGATATTAGAGTTATGTTAAGATATCACAACATTTGCAGTTCTTAGAGCATTGAGACTTCTTTTTCAGCGCTTATGCCTCAACTGTTGTTTTCGTATCTCCCATTGGCTGTAAAGTGTGTTAACATGTCACGTAGTGAGACAGCAAATAAAAAACAATGAAAGTAAACACCACTCAGTTCACATGTCATAATTTCTACAAATATTGATTCGAGCAATCGTTCAAATTTCGTTTTTGTTTTTTGTTTTTGTTTTTGTTCTTTTTTTGTGGTTTGTACTTACTCGCAAACAAAAAACAAAACAAAACATTACAACTCAAAATTACAAAAGCCCATTTGAGGTCCATTCAATTTCTTAGTCATTAGGCCAAATAATTTCTCTTCACATGATCTTTATACATATACTCTTCTAAAGACTTTTTCTTTGCCCTGGAGTGTTTCAGTTTCAAGAGCATGATTTAACAATGAAGATCATAAATCGTCGACATATTTGTTAGAATTCACATCCTGTTTCATTTTTGTACCAATGACTCGTGTCAACGGCAGACATACATTCAATTATGCTTCTGAAAACTTCCATTTGTCATTTAACCTGATATTTACACTTTGGGAAAATAGCTGTGCACTCAATTATGATCCCCTGGGGATTCAAACTGAAATAGCCCATTTCAGTATAATGTGGGCAGGGTAGTTATGATATAGTGCTAATATCGCTGAAAGGGACTTAAAACACCAATAAACCAAACCAAACACTTGGGGATTTTCAATCCCCTTAGTTTATTGCTTTCGTACGACTCGGTAAGGTGTTTCCGTATGTTTCCTTGTTTCCGCCAAAACCTTGTTACGCGAACTCCTCCAAGACGACTAGGGCTAGGAAGATCAAATTTGGCAGAGACATAGTATAGCATGTCTGGTTGGTCCAGCTCACGTTTTTAAGAAATTCATTAACATGGACATCGAAATTTAAAATTTGAAAACCTTGTCACGCGAACTCCTCTGAAACTTCTACGGCCAGAACGACCAAATTTGCAGCTGAATTTTTATAAAAATTCATTAACATTTAATATGCAATAATGGAAATTGAAATTTTGCCATTTACGCCCGTTATAAGGCAGGAAAACACTTTGTTTGTTAAAGGGACCTGGTATGATAACAGCATTGGCATACTGATCGCCCAACTGTGCACAATGAGCGATTGCAGCTTGTGTGTGCATGTTGACTGTAGCGTTTCAGTTTTTTTCTACCTCGATGACCTTGACCTCCTCGGTCAAAGTCAAGGTGAAAACTGGAAGCTGACCACAATCTCGAAAATGGTTAGAGATAGAGCAATTTTGAGCTGATTTGGGACCTTGTGGCCCTCAAAGGCAATCTGCAAGACGTACCTCAGTGACCTCCCAGTTCATACACAAATTTGAATTTTGAGAGTTCGGAATCGTATTTTTACTCAGTAGCGAAAACGTCCTAGTTTCAGCTACTTCTGTCGTCTAAAATGGCTTCAACTTTAGGGCAATATTCCAGACAGCTCCTCCGCAGTCAGTACTCTGCGCAATTAGATGCGAATACGAGATCACTAGGCAGCGGCCGGGGCAACGAAATGAGCTGGTTACATGTCCAACTGAACCAACAATATTCCCTCAGTACAAGCCGCACCAGTACACCAGTACACCAGTACACCAGAAACATTCAAGTACTGATCCGGCTGTCAAATTTATGTTATTCTGAGGCAAGAGCCTGGAGTTTACATATCACTAAAGTTCAGTTGGTAAGAGCGTTGGTCTGTTAATGTCAAGCCCCCCACGACCCCCATTATAAGAGCAACAAATTGGCCTTCAGGGCCACGGGTATCCCGTGACAGCCGTTTTGTGTTGGTTTGGGAAGGAAACGATTTTGCGAACGCGGCGCGTAACATTTTGTGACAACAGCCAATGTAACATCAGAAAATCTTCTTTTCTTGAAGTGCAGTCTGAAGTTTTGAGACTCCCACAGGCAGTGTTTCTTATGTAAAAAGACCATTTTTGGTCGAAAATGTCACATATTTACATCTCAAGACACGCGTAGAGGATCAGCTATATGGTCTTGCTAGAAACTTTGCTCACCTCAGTGAAATAAACTATCTGTGTTCACTGACATGGCAGAAATAAAGTCTGTAGAAAGTAGACGTTTGCGTATCCTAAAAGGTGCTGGATTTACCCCTTAAAGTGTTCCTTGTATCACAACCTCTGTCAAATCACTCTATGGAGTGAAAAAAAATAATAGTTGGCAATCTCGGCTTGAGAGAACTTGGGTTCTTAATATCTCCTCGGTGGCCCTATGTAATAGATTGTGGAAGGTAGTTACAGAAACTTCTAGAACCGGAACATGACACGTCATGAACAACTGATGATACAAAATAACAATGAGCGAATCATGTGCATATCTGATTGTATATATATATATATCATATATACACAACCACCACCATGCTACTCCTGTGATCTGCAAAAATTTGTTTCAGACCAAAAAAAAAAAAACCCTTGCTAGAAAACTGAATCCTTGTGCTTCACACTTAGAAACAGGCAAGCAACCGCTGGCAGTGACTATATACATATATATGTTACAGAGAATCTGTGAAATTAGGGATTTCATGAAATCTCTAGTGGATTCGTGTAATACCTTGCTCAATCAATTTCGATGTTTTTATTGAGAATTTTCATGTTTGCACTGTAGTATTTTACCGAAATTGATAGTAGATTTTGAATCAATATACTCAAAGCACTCGATTGCCAAAATATCATTCATGAGATACTTCAGTACCTAAATTTAGCGATATTTTTATCCTATGTAATTTATGTCACATTTCACGCCAAATTCTGTTATTTTGGATGGTAATGTTATAAATTCCAATTTCTTTCGATGTGAAAAGGGATACACAGTTTTGAAGAACCACTAAACAGCCTTCCTGAATGGATAATTTTTCAAAATAGTTGGATAATCGACATGAGCTTATTCATTACACGAATTCCCTAGGGATTTCGTGAAATCCCTAATTACACAGATTCCCTGTAACATATACATGTCACAGACGATTGGGACAGACAGAAAGAAAAATATCCTCTCCTTATTAGAGGTGTGACGGTTCACTTCCGATTCGGTTCGATTCGGTTCGGTTCGGTTCAACAAAAATTTTCGGTTCGGTTCGGTTTTTTTCGGTTCGGTTCAGCAAAACCAATCGGTAGTTTTCTTTTCAAATATATATATATATATATATATATATATATATATATATATATATATATATATATATACATATATAAATATCACATCGGACAAATCAACAAATATTTCGCATCCTTTTTTTTTTTGGAACCTATGACGAATTCCATGCGTTTGTTATGGCTACATGTGAGTCTGTCAGTCAATAACAATGTAAATTCTTGTGTACGTAAGCTTTGAGGTAATAAATATAAAACATTACCGTTATATGTTAGGTTTTGTATCTGTTCTAAGGTAAAAAGAAATATCGGATTAAGTGCAGGCAATTATAAATAAATAAAAAAAATAAACACGCATATATATATATATATATATATATATATATATATATATATATATATATATATATATATATAAACCAGGCAAAAAAAGTTTCTAGCCACCTAATATTTTTGAAAAAAAGAAAGGGTTTAAATTTTAAAAATGTGTAATTTTTATACATTTCCAAATACCCCTGTATATGTGTGACATAATACTGTGTTTAGCAAAATTATTCGGCCATGCTCCAGTGAACACGATTCGTTTTTGCAGAGCAGGGGTCTCTTTCGAAAATTGCACTATCGAAGGTTCAATGCCAAAGTGTCTATAGTTTCATGTGTACGCTTTGTGTGCTTGTGTGCTAAGATTGACCAATATGTTTAATCCGATTCGCCCTGTGGTGTTGAAAATCAGTGATAATGGGGAGATAATGGGGAGATCATCGGGCTACTGGAGGCGGGCTGAAGGAGTATACCGAGTGGACTGGCCGTCTTGCTCACCCAACTTGAATCCCATGGGGCACGTGTGAGATTACTTAGGAAGGACACTACATCGCCGAGTAACGGCGGAGAAAATCTCAACGACATTCGGAAGTATCTTTTGGAGGAATGGGGCAGAATGCCAGAACAGTACGTTAGAAAACTCGTGCATAGCATGCGCAAGCGCTGTGCAGAATACTCAGCAAATAGAGGTGGCCACACCCATTACTGAACAGGGATTTCCAAATTGGAATTTTTGAAAATGACCCCTCCTGTAGAAAGTAAGAGTGACGGAATTTTTGTGAGAACATATCAGTTATAAGTTTCAACTCAGCTTAGGATAAGTGATGCTGGAAGCAGACAAGAGCAGTCATTACCTCGTAACTAGACTACATTTTGAAATATTCACAAATCTGTAAATGGCTAGAAACTTTTTTTGCTGGGTTTATATACTAAAGCTAAACTATACTAAAAGTAAAATAACATTACCAAATTAATGCATTATCTTGTTATAAATAGTAAAAAAAACCGAACCGAAACCGTGATTGGGCTTTTCGGTTTTCGGTTCGAACCGAACCGAAGCCTTTTCTCGGTTCTCGGTTTTCGGTACGAACCGTCACACCTCTACTCCTTATTCGTCAAACAGGGGGATTACAAGCGTTCAAAAATATGTAAGGTGCTAAATATAAAGTAATTCACCCATAAAGTGATAATGGTTAACTTAATTACCGCACAACAGAAACTAATACAGGGTCCTTAAGAATCAATTTTGTGCGTACTTTCATTTCTCCCGTGAAAAAAGTACTCGACTTGTGATCTTGATCGATTTAACGGTTTACAATCAAGACTGTTGTTGTGTTTCGCTCCTTATATAGAAATGTCTGTCTGAGAGGTTCCCCGTGACATGTCTGGCTTGCTCGGAATGGCTTTCTCGCCATGGCCATAACACATCAATCACACAAGGTCTTGAGAAACACACAAATATTGCGCAGTCTCAAATGCGTAGCCAAGAGAGTTGTTTACATCTTCAGGTGACAAGCGCAAAGCTGCAGTCAGCGACATTAACCACAACAAGCCTGTGATATTTGTGGTTGAGCACGCGGCGCAAGATCAGGGCGTTCACGGGAATTTTATGATGTAAATGACGTGGTAATGGGCCTACTTCTTGCAAAAAGTGCTGCTTGACTTGTAGGCTGCCTTAATCCCAAAAACTGCTGAACCATTCCTTAGTCAGTGGGTCTAGTTTGTAACCAGTATCTACAGAGGCACTGTGTGGTTTAAATTTACACGCACCAGAAAATTACACTCTCCAGAAAAAAGATGTTGTGTTCGCACGGTGAAAGTTATGACGTCTGGTCATACTGTTCTTAAGGGGGAAAAAATGTTGCACAATAGAAAAGCAGATAACACTCCATTATTTAGGCTCGAGGCCAAAGTCTCGCAAGTGATATTAGCTGTTGGCACACTGCCAGCGAAACTCCCGCCACAATCACTCATTATCATAAGACTAGCGAGAAACAGGAAGACTCACTGCAGATGCTCAGATGTCTGGCTCGCTGCCTAGAAGTAATTGTTCCCATGGTAACCGCCTCTCTGTTCGATTACTGACATGTACACTAGGTGGCGCTCCAGTATTGCGTATTAAATAATCTCACCTGGGCCTGCAGTCAATGACTTAGCTCAAATCCATCCCCAACTGAGTCTTTTTAGTTGAGTTTCAAAATCACTTGAACGTTTGCTCAAAGTATGAGTTTGAGCTTTTCGGAGTCGAAATTTCGTAAAGTGATACTCTTTCTGTCGGCGGCGGGAGAAAAATTTGCTTGCATAGTTTAAAATGATTGAAATAAAGCACTTAAGCATGTTATAGATAGAAACAAAAGGTCACTAACTATCTCATTTGACTTTATTTAACTTCAAGTTACTCCTGCTGGCCCAAAGTTAGTATGAGTCTACACTCAATCTGGGCCAAAATCACGCTTATTGAATGAGTGAAGCCCATACTTTGCTCAAATTTTGAGTCTGAGCGTGAGTTTGAGTTTGGGCGACGTTACTGAATACACGTGCTGGCATCAAGATGTGAGATGAATGCTTCCACCGTGTAGATGCCGGTAACTGACTAGACAATGATCATACAGACCTCTACATCAACGTCATAACTGATCCAAATATACGTAAGAGGCATCAGACATGCAAAAAAAAAAAAAAAAAAAGCTAGCTTCTGCAACTACAGTGTCTGTCTGTGAACTGCACAAGAAACTTTATTCACGTTTGTAACAAGGCCAACACACTCAGAAAGGCCTTCCGCGTTCGGGCTGTTTTTAATTGCTCTGTGTTGCTTTACAGTTGGGGCTGTGTCACATTGTAACCCTACACCTGTGTTGAATAACGTTGCTCAATTTCAATGTTGCGTTCAAATCAAACTTTGAACAAAATCTCAGCTTCGGTCATTCAATAAGTACAACTCAGGCTCAAAATGAGTCTAGAATAGTTTCTTAAATTAACTAAAATCAAATAAGATAGCTAATAAACTTTTCTCACCATAACATGTCTAAAGTACTTTATTCGAGTCATTTTAAATTATACAAGTGAACATTTCTCCTGCTCCCCACAGAAAGGTTCCACTATTAAGCGCAGTTTTGACGCTGAAAAGCTTAAACTCACAATTTAAGCAAATGCTCAAGTGAATTTAAAACTCAAACCAGACCGAATTTCGCTACACGTAGCGAAATGGCATCCACATGCAAGGGCAGAGGCACAACATATTTGGTCAAAGACACATTTTTTCAGTGTTTCGACATAATTGTCAGCTTCCGGATTATTATCTTGAACGAGGCCATCGAAGTGAATATCATGTAACCTTATTTGGGCACAAATAAATCAAATTCAGTTTTCTAACCGTTTTTGAGATCATGGCCAACTTTCGATTTTTGACCTTGACCATAATGGAGGAGGCCAAGGTCACCGAGGTCCTTCGTATATAACGTCTTGTAGGCCCAAACGGTCGAAAATAAGCTCAAAATCGCCCTATCTCTAATGATTTACGAGACAATGGTCAACTTCCGGTTTTTGACCTTGACCATGACGAAGAAGGTCAAGGTCACCGAGGAACCTCGTACATAGCATCTTTTAGGCCCAAAGGGCCGAAAATAAGCTCAAAATCCCTATATCTCTAACCATTTTCGAGGTACTAGTCAACTTTCGGTTTTTGACCTTGACCGTGACCCAGAAGGTCAAGCTCACCAGGTACCTCTTATGTAAGATTTTTTAGGCCCAAACGCTCGAAAATAAGCTCAAAATCGCTCCATCTCTTACCGTTTTCGAGATAATAGTCAACTTCCGGTTTTTGACCTTGACCGTGACCCAGAAGGTCAAAGTCGCGGAGGTATCTCTTATGTAACGCTGTTTAGGCCCAAAGGGTCGAAAATGAGCTCAAAATCGCTCTATCTCTAACCGTTTTCGAGATAGTAGTCAACTTCCGGTTTTTGACCTTGACAATGACCCAGAAGGTCAAGATCACCGAGGTACCGCTTATGTAACGTTGTTTAGGCTCAAAGGATCGAAAATAAGCTCAAAATCGCTCTATCTCTAACCGTTTTCGAGATTATAGTCAACTTCCGGTTTTTAACCTTGACCGTGACCCAGAAGGTCAAGGTCACCGAGGTACCTCTTATGTAACGTTGTTTAGGCCCAAAGGTCCGAAAATGAGCTCAAAATCGCTCTATCTCTAACCGTTTTCGAGATAATGGTCAACTTCCGGTTTTTGATATTGACCGTGACCCAGAAGGTCAAGGTCATCTCTTACCGTTTTTGAGATGAGTCGGCCTGTCATTAAGGGCGCGTGAAGTCATGTGACCTTTGACCTTGACCCTCAAGGTCAAGGTTAGTGATGAAAGTTTACCCTTTACTGAGTACGTTTTATGCATTCACACTGGCATTTGAGCACCTTTATGGCTACTTTTCGTGATAAGTAGGTGTTTCCAAAAATAGTTTGACCTCAATTTGACCTCGACCTCTGAGGGTCAAGGTCAAACAATTTTACGGATTTGACGACAACTCATTACCCTCTATGTCTCTGCCACATGCCGTCTTTCTACGACAAACTGTGTAGGAGTTTTCTGGAAACCACTTTGAGGTCAAAACTACTTTGACCTCAATTTGACCTTGACCTTTAATTTTGCGGATTTGACGACATCTCATCACCCTCTATCACTGTGCCAAATTTCATCGTCCTACGTCAAATAGCGTAGGAGGAGTTTTCTGGAAACCTCCGTGGCGGAAAAAAGAGAAGAAAAAAAGAAGAAAAAAAAAAGGACAGAAATTTCGAGAAAAACTACAAACTTATACCCATTTGCAAACGAAGTTTGCAAGTGGGAAATAACCTCAACTTGAGCAAAGTTAGTGAATACGGGCACTGGTTTTGACAGGGCAATTAATAAGCTCTGGTAGCCTCGCTGTCAAACGCCCAAACAGCAGTCACTCTTCCTAAGATGTGTCAGGATTTTTTGTTTCACCGCTTGGAACTGTCCTCACAACACAAAAACCAAATGACATATTATTATGAGTTTTCTCGCAACATTATGTATTGGGGTGTTTTCTGCATAAAACAGTACTTTTGATATGTGCATTGTTCCATAAATGACCAGTGCATCTCAGGTACCTGTACTGTGACGTAAGCAAACAGCGATTGGAGGTACTTATCATCATCAGCCACATTACAACTTAAGCATGACAGACTGACAAAGAACGTTCTTGGCATTGCACAGAACATGAGCGATCCCACTGCTGTGTGTACTAAGTAGGCCATAACAGTGGTCCATAACAGTTGTCCTCGGTTGTCCTTGAAAGTAATACAGCCTCGTTCAGAAAACAGAACACTGTAAGTAATGTGTTTTGATTAGTCGCCGAAACAGCTGATTTTTTTCTTTCTTTTCCTGCATGTTGATATAATTCATACCACTCTCCCAACCCACTTCGGCACTGAACGGGACGGCAAATCTACACCCAAGGTATGACAAATCAGTTCAACGTATTCATCTTGCACAGGAAGACTTCTATCACCAAAAACTTACTTTGCAAGATGTCACTTCTCAAACAAGGAAGAGCGTTAGCATAAATTACCCGCAATATGTTCTGAAAGAAATCGCGATTTGCTGAATAAACGACACCCGTCACAGCCATGGTTACCCTTTAGAACGACACCAAAAATTTAAAGTAAAGGGCTACTACTGTACAAATGAATTATAGCATTGCATGTGACTCCGATACGCCGTGGTTTTAATAAATGGCATACTTTGCATACCAAAGCGATTACATGCATGTCGAATTGCCTCCTTTTTTAAACATGTGATTTAGTGCAATAACTTTCAGGTAAATCTGTGAATATACACGAAACTGAACAGGGACGAGCTTTTATGTCGAGCAACCGGAGAGGAATAAGCTTGGGTGGTCATGGGTTCTGTGACATCTAAAATTGTCGGTGGGTGGGGGTGGGGGTGCGGTGCGTAGACGCAGATGGGGGATTATGATCGAGCATGGTGCGGAGGCAGACAGGTGGGTCTTTCAGCAAATAAGCAAAATCGCAATATCTCGTTTTGGGCAGTAACATGCAACGCCAAAGCTATCATGATTAACCTATGTTGTTCAATTATTCGACATAACCATCCTGTTTTTTTACAACAAAGTGCCCCCACCCTCCACTACTCAAAAAAAAAAAAAGAAAGAAAAGAAAAAAGAAAGAAAGAAAAAGAAAAAAAACGAAAGAAAAAAAGAAAAAAGAAATCATCACATCTGAAATTCTTTCTGTGTGAACGACAACGTGCAAGTGAATGACACATATTGTGCTTTTGAAATAGAACAGAAAATTGTCTACAATTAGTTTTCCCATCCTCCTTTTAACATCCTCGTCAGCATGTTTAAAACATGGTCAATTTGGTAAGCGCTAAAAAAGGGACCAACATATCAACCATTTATTTCAACAAATTTGTAAAAAAAAAGAAAAAAAAAAACTTGAGTGCGAGATATCTGCCAAACTACCACAAAAGTCATGAGCTGTGATTGCGGAAAAATGGCTATTTAATCAAAACCTAGGATGGGCCGTTTTAGGTCAAGTAGGATAGGCAATTGGGCAAATAAGGTGTGTCGAAGCCTGCACTGTACCTCACAAGGCCGCGCGCAAGGCCGCGGAGTCTTCCTTCTCATAGCAAGTGGTTTTGCTTACAAGTACTACCTCCACAATAACCATAAATAGTTGAGAATGATTTGATCTCGCCTTATATGTCTTTCTGTTTGTTCATACCATACAAAATTTATATTTCCCATTTCACCATGCCAGCCATTAAATAAATATATCTGCTATAATTCACACTGCAGAAGGCCAGGCGTCTGGCCAGTCGCTGTATAATAAGAAATAAGTCATTGCGCTCGAAGAAGTGCTGATGTGATTAACGCAGGTAATTATAAAAATGTACAATGCACTGGCCATTGATTCTGACTCATTTATGCGGTAGTAAATGAACTGTACGGTACGAACCACAACGTGGATCTCCCAAACTGCTAAAAGCCCAACAATTACGCAAACGAGCACCAATTGCCTACAATGACACATCCTACGCAACATGAAAGCGAAGGCCGAAGCTCGCGTGAAGAACAATTTGTACGTTCAAAAGATCGGACTTACTGCACATCAGCTTGTTGTTTTTTCCTTTTGCAAAGTAACACCAGTGCTAAAGGGTCGGAACGTACGTGGCCAGTGTCAGCAAAGCAAGGCCACAGCAGTGTGACCAAGTACACACTTATACAATACGTTAGAGACCAGAACTCAAAACAAAGCCTTTTCATTTCCATGAAACAAGCACATCAAATGTTTCTCAGGTAGATGCTATTTTTCGACTCACTTGATACACTACACACAGCGTTATCTCTGCAACACCACCATCTGCCCTTCCTGAAAGGTTACGCCCAATGGAATGTATTCCAGTTTTTGAACTTTAGCCTCCATCAAAAAAATTTACGGCATTACAAGCACGCAATCTAGGTCAAACTTTTTGCACTTTGTTTCTGGTTTTTTTTAGTCACTTTTTTATCGCACCTAAACGTAGAAGCGCCATCTAGCGACGAAATAAAATCATGACCCGAGCGATGATATGGCTGCCGTTACTATACAGGAACAACGTTACTCTGAGAGAGGAACATGCCCGCTTGTCAGCATACTTGGCCGAGATTGAAACTAGTCCTACGGTTTCACGCGACTTTCCGAACTGTGCTGTGCATGTCAAATCTGGTGAGCATTTTGAACGCCACTGCAGTTTATCTCAGAAGCTACCGATCGCTATTATAACATGCAGGTCAGAAAGTTAATTCTTATATTTTTCACACATGAACAAAATCCTAATAGGTACAGGGTTTGGGGAGGGGAAGAGGGGGGTTGTAACTATGCACGCTAGTGCGTTATTGTGGACAATAAAATCCTCTAAATTCACGTGCTTAATTACTGGCAAGCATAATAGCCAAATTCCTGTCCTCGTGCCATGAATACCCAGCACTCAAGTGATTAAGCCAAAAAGTAGGACGCATTCAATATAATCCTCCCGACGGTAAAAAGAGACAAACTCGCAGACACACCACGTACAGACATACAAACTAGCAGAGGGTAACTTTCAGGAAAATTACTGAAGTGATTGGATGCAATTACAATTGCATTTCCATTACACCACCGATGCTACCGTCAATCAATTACTCTAGGTTAATACAGATCAAAGGCTATCGTGCCTATCAGGCTACAAAGTTCTAGGTTTCAACAAACAACATTTGAGCAGCCAGGTTCGCACCGCCTCGGTCTAGACTGTTCTTCTGCCAAGCCAACAGAGGAGGGCCTGGCGGAGAAAACCTACTCTTGCTGGCCCTGGATTTTGGGAAGCGGCAAAATGCAGTTGGTGTATCGGTATTGAGTAAATGTCAACAGCAATTTTCATTTATTTCTATGACGGCAACCCTCTAGCAATGCTTTCGACATCGTTATTACGCAGTAAAAAATAATAATAAAATAAACAACCCTTCCCCGTCCTTCCTGAATCGATAAGATCTGAAATACGCACTGTAATAGTACTAACCCGTATACGCGTTTTGCATTGCTTATGGCTAAATCATCTTGTATTAATTACAACATACAGAAGTTATTTTTAGCCACACATTCCTAGAGTGTAAAAAAAACTTCCCATCGAGTGTGAATTTATGCTTATGGCTAAAAAAAATCTTGGCACAGCTGGCAAATAATAACCAGAGCTGGCTAAAATTGATTCAGAGTTAGTTACGAGGATTACCAACCTATCCAAATGACGCCTCCTGCTGAATTCTCACCCCCAACCCCCTCACACACACAACTCGGCATCTAATTGGGGTATGAACCGTCGCTATGATTGACGCATGCCTTGCATTCCAATCCCGCACCTGTCTCACGCGCGCAAACACTTCTAGGGGTGGGGGGAGGAGGGAGGGAGGGAGGGGTCGATGACCGCCCAACACGCCATTCATGCAGACCCAAAGTGGTCGTGCATACGCAAGCACCTGACCTCGAAACTGAGGTCATGGCAAGAAGAGGCCGGTAATTTGTAGTTATCGTCTTCTGTCTGTCAGTCACTCAATCAGTGGAGCGCATCAATCTGCGCAGCACTTGATGAGGGGCAAGGCCACTCGGTGGCTAACTGCGCAGTTATGGACAACATGAGCCACTTGTTTACGCCGCAACGATCGACAGAATAAGAGCTCATGTGAGGGTTACGTGTTGTTGCCAAATGTAGTGTTTCTCTTACTCACCGGTTTCTCTTGTTCAGGTGCCTTTGGGTTGGAGGGGGGGGGCGGATTTGAATATCAGCTGATCGATTGACTTGTCTTTCCTTGCCAAGTAATTAGTTGACTTGCTTTGGAGATTCTGAAACACACAAAGAAAACACGCCATAGTTTTCGCACTTTCTAGCAGTAAAAACCCTGTCATTAACTTTCAGACGGTAAAAACTACACATACTTCTGTCGGTAAACATCAAACCCGCTGGTGCTTCAGCCCAAGCTAGCTGAAGAGAAAAGCCGAAAAGAAACATTCAGTATAAAGCATAGGAGGTTCTTACTGCTTTAAAAGGTTAAAGCCTAACATCAAGAAAATCGCATATTGTATGACAGACTAAGGGGTCCGCCCCCTCCCAGCCCCAAGGGACAGGGAATGCGCGAGAGACTAAAGGCTAGACCTGACAACGCGAGCTACTATTACCGCGTCTATTGTTCGCCGTTTTCCTTTTTCTGACTTGTCATACGGGTGTGACTATAGGCGTGTAGCACAGAAGTCATGATAATACCCAGGAAACAGCCCATTGAAACCCTCGTATCTGATTAGCCACTGATTGCTAGGGCTTGTCCCTAATTTCTTTTTAAGATGGTCTCCCGGTGAATATTTATCTACGCTGACCTCAGGCCATGAATTAAATAGCGCATGAGGGGTTTGCTGAGGTCATCACCTGAACTGTTCTCTTTTGCTTTACCTCACTGGTCAAGCGCTTCACGCCCCCCTCGGTCCGCGGTGACATAAAAAATGCTGATATATTCCATGTATGTTAAATTTTCCTTTACATAGGGATGACGACTTAATACAAGAATCAGCGCTCAACATAGGCTAGTTATAACTACATCAGTCTGTCGACCCAATGCTATCTTATTTTTAGAGGGACTGGTACATGTTTCACAATGACAGCAGCCCTGCCCGATGCCAGAAAAGTTGTACCCCGATTTCAACACGAAGACCGCTGCAGGTTATAGTTTCTTTCTGACTGTTGGCGTTTTGCAAGGATACCATTTTCTCAACTGAGAATCAATCACGCGCGATGTTGCACCGCGAAATTTTTCAGTACAATGGTTACGCATGTAATGTCTGCCGCAATCTGAGAACACTGCCTTGCTGGCAATATTTCTCCCCCATAATGAAGTACAGTTCATGAAAAATTATAAAAGAAAATGATCTCGCACTTATCACACTGGACTAGTCAATGGAACGACTCCCACGGCAACATTTTTATTGACATGAAACAATTCTGTGCCACTCCATTAACTCTACTACACGATTATACTCTTTTAAACTATTGATTTAATATCAGTTTCAAGCTCACCTCAATGAACCGAGAATCGGAACAGTGTACACTATATACGCGTATCTGACACATTATAAAGACTTAATGCTTCACTGTCGTGAAAAGTGTGCGCCCCCACCCAGTTTTAATCTTTGTAGGTTACAAGAGAATCAGGGAGCGAAAATAAGTACCAAGTGGATGCGTGGAAGTGTGCTTAGACATGAAAAATTAACCCACATCCTGACTGAGTTACACACTGGCGCGCCAGACAAACACTGGCAGCTTGAGTCATATCGATTTAGCTCGGAAGAATCAGCTGATTTTAGTTCCACAGGCGCACTGTGTTTACAGAGGGCAGCACCAGACTGTGTTCCAAATAAAGCGCCACGTGGGATGGCAAGGCCGCTCTGCAATATATGCCAACATCTGCAATGCACTCACAAACGAGCATGGGAGCTAGGTCACTCGGTGTTTACAAATTTGTTCTCACAAGGTCGCCTATTTTTGAGGGTGAAATCTAGCACCACTATATTCCTGAAACCAAGGCCATATTTGTCATGTGTGTAGTTCCGGGCTCTCGCCTAGAAAGAAGCGAAAAGCTGTTTCTTCCTAACGACAGAAAGCGCTAAACCGGTGTAACAGGATTTCTTGCCCCCACTCCCCCCCCCCCCCCCCCGGACATTTTAGAAGGGTTTTGTTAGAGCGATTCGAGGAGATTCTCGCGCTCATTTTCAGAATCTCGCGCTCAAAATTTCAGGGCGCGATTTTTTCCGCGCTCAATTTTAGAGGGGCAAGATTAAACAAAATTTATAAAAAAAAAACCTAATCACCCTTTATCACCGAGATGATTTTCTAAATCTGATGACTCAGTCGAACTCGCACTGTCATTCCGCCCACACCAGTAACTGTGAACGGTCGTTTTCGGCGTAAAATGCAATCATCACCCCCCCCCCCCTTCGCAGTACTGTCGAATGATTGTGGAGCACTGCGATGAAGTGATGCGGATCATGAATATGGGATCGAAGGAGAGAGGAGCATGATTTTGCAGAATCCCTTCCCATCTGGCTTCGTCAAAAAATTAGGAAAATTAAAAACTGAAACACTGGTCAACTGTGTTACAATCTAACAAAACAATATGTGATATGAGTAAATAAAATCGTCTTTGTAAATAAAGTAGTGAAGATAATGTTTTTTTTTTTTTTTTTTTTTCACATATACACATACTCTATATATATAATTATATATGTATCTCGCGCCAGGGGGGTGTGCGATTTTTTCGCGTCCAAGTTTACGGCAAACAAAACCCCTGAATTTATCATAGGATATCTTGGCCCTCTATTAATACAAAACTGAAAAATAATATATTGTGTATATTTTAGTTATCATCACACTAAAACTTGTACAGTAAATGCGACCAGCACCATAAAAAGAAATTTTTTGAAAAAAAAAATTTTGTTGTGGCCCTTCTACTCGTTTATATTGTATTAATAATACAAAAGTCACGTAGAGGAATGATAATATTATTACCGCTATGTAAATAAGATAAGAAATAGGACTGTTGAGCATTAGAACAAATTCACCCTTCCAAGCCAAACATGACGTAACAAATACATTTACATTCACTAATATACGCGAACAAATGACGCATAATGAACGCTAATTGTCCACATAGTGATTCAAAGGATATGAATCAAAAGGAGGAATGGGGTGGGGGGGGGGGGGGGGGGGGGGGAGAGAGAGGAATTAAGAAAGCAAAGCGAGTCGGCAGGGTTCTTTCTGCGTGGCGTATTCCCTTGTCCCATGAAACACGAGCATCCCAGAACGGTACGGATTTCACTGGGAGAACTCCAGTTTGTGCAAATTGAGCATCGAACAGACTGCGCGCCAGATTGCGCGTTAAAAATCTGCGGTCGCGTTCCCTCCTTTCTCAGCCGCTTATTCTCCCATGTCTAGGTTTTGTTTACAAGGAATCACATTTCATACATTTTTACGAATCGTCAAGAAAAGTACTTCCTTGTAAGAAAAAAAATGACAGGATATATCGGTAAAAAAATCAGACAATCTAGAAAAAACATACTGTGTGAAAACAAGTTTAATTCCTGCATACCACCCCTAGGGAAAGAATGAAAGACGGCACGCCATGGTGCACATTACAAGTTTTAAACGTAAGGTTTAACAAGAGGGAACACTCATACGTGAACATATCATGCAAATTCTCACTGGAAAGTAAAACTTGTGCCACCTCGGAGAATAAAAAATCAATGAAAACGATAGGGTACTTTTTTTCGGGAACTTTACACTATGTAAATAATAGCTTTGTACCACACGGTGCCAGGAGATATTTACAGGTTTTTTACACTATGCACGCAGTTAAATATACCGTGCAAGGTTTAAATTAGGCCAAACTTGTGCGCCGAAAAATCTCACATGAGCGATTGCCCAGACACAAATGCAAAAACACGCTAAAATATTTGATTCCCAACAATACATTGGAAGGATGCCAACAGCTAATATTCACAGCATTTTTGAGGTGGGAAAGTATGCGTCTGACAACACAGGTAACCATTAATCACTCTTATTGAGCGAGGGGGGGGGGGAGCTTTTATATCAAACACATGAACAACATCCATGGCCCAGCTGGCCACGAATTCACCCAAAAGCTCTTTCCCAACGTAGCCATGTTATGTCAAGGCAAATGGTCGTGTAACGCCCATTTACCCTTTCTTGTGCAATGAATGATGTCCTACCAGGTTCATAAATATGATTGTTAGTTCTATAAAAACATTTAAATATGGCTGCCGACCGATTATGTGCGAAGGGCACAACACACAGTTCGCTGTATTTCAAAACCGTGTCAAACACTCAAAACAGTTTCTCTTTCAGTTTTCAGCTCGATTCAAAACGTAATTTTTAGGGGTGGCTAAATATGTTACATGACGTACTAACATAAAAAGAGGACAACTTTTTAGTTGGTTTTCAACTGTGGCTCCAATGGCATTTAGATTCACTTATTTACAACAGTTACACGAAATTTAAACAACAGATCGTCATCAAAGTCTGGCTATACACAGCACTGCCAAGAAATACTGCGGATTAGGTATCAATAACTGACACCCACTAGCCGAGCTCCTGACAACTACCAACTGTGGCACGGGGCTGAATCGGGCGTCTTGACACATACCAAACGGGGTCGGTGACTGAACATTTTGCGTGCACCCCCAGACTGTCAGGAGTTCGTCGACAACATATAATACATGCATTTTAAATTTGGCAGGATAGGAAGTGGGGGGGGGGGGGGGGGGAGTACTACTGAAACTTAAGGCTACACCAACCTAGAACGGGTTCTTGTGGTAGGCCACAGAGCTACGTCTCTGACAAGGAAGTAGTGTATGTACAGAACCCACACGCCTTAAAATAAACAAAACCTAAGCATCTGTATCACGTCAGTGCAGTAACGAGGAGCCATCAATCACAGCGATATAGGAGGATGGACAAAAGGAAGATCACCGCGCAATAAATAATCATGTTTCTTTCTCTGCCATTAGTTCGTTCGTGAGTGAATCAAGCAGATCTATAACGGTTTTAAGACCAGAATTAAATAAAATAGAAAACAGGTCTGCGAAATAATGCTTTTTGCCCTCCTTTTCTTGGATGACCAACACGGACATGACCCAGCCGAGTTACCAAACAAGGAAAGAGAGAAAAACTCTGAAACGAATACTGTTAGGCCAAAAAATGAACTTTGTTTCTGAACGTTACTTTTTCACAATTTTAATACCACAAAAAAAAAAAAAAAAAAAAAAAAAAAACGAGTTTTCCCGGGTGGAAGCTACCCGAAAAGGGATGTTGGAGAGGTTGGGTTTTGACGATTCACGTATTTACCGACATTTACACAATTTTACCATATTTTTAAATTCCACCATTTCGGCATTTTTTTTTTTCTTTTTTGTCATTTGCCAAAAAAAAGTAAAGTCCAGGTGGAGAAGCACCTAAGAAACTTTCGATTAAAATATATAACTTTTTGAAAAAGACTGAGAGAAATGAATGGTTTGACAATTCAGTTCTTTACTACCATTTATTCCAGTTTTTGCCAAACTTCAAAGTTCCTCCATTTCGGCAGTTTTGGGCGAACCGCGAAAAAAAATACCAGCCTGGTAGGCAAACCCCTGAGTGACATCTCCACGAAAAATCTAAACGATTGGAGTAAAACTGTAGGAGGAGTAGCATTTTAAAAAAGGGTCAAAACGGGCACAAAAAGTGCCGCCATTTTGTCAGTTTTTCGTCAATCGTCAACAAAAATAATAGCCAGGTGGGGGACCACCCAGGGAGCATTCCTGCGTAATATCAAAACGATTGGAGCAAAACTCTAGGAGGGGTAGCATTTTAAAGAAAAAGTTTTAACATACGCACATACATTCAAGCCCCCTATAGTGCTACGACTAACCCAGTCCGACAAAGTCGGCTGTGTTTAAAACCCAACGCTGCAACTGATATGACGTAATTATTTTAATTTAAATCGAGAAGCGACATTAAAACCACTGAACAGAAAATACGTCGCAGGAAATACTGGTATTTCCTTTATTGGTATCTTAAGTCAGCTGAATATGATAAAAAAAAAATTCCTATGACATTTCCTCAAGACTTCCAACAACCGGTTCTACTTCGCAGGGAAATTACTTCTAAAAAATTTCAGGCACACACTCCGCCAATTCGATAGAAAACGACACAAGGCAACCAAATGACGCATACAAATTTCCCGGGTTTTTTCTTAATTAAAGAAAGTATACAAATCCGTGCGTTATCCGTATGGAGATTTTGCATATCGTTAAAAAAAAAAATTAGATACTCCCCCCCCCCCCCGAACCTCAGACACTCTACACCTACATATAAACAGTATCACCACGGATAAAGGTCTTTCTGTATAGTGTAAACATAACTTCTGCCAATTTATTAGGCTTCAAGCAGACCTCCCACTTTATTTTTGGCACTTTTCCAACATACATGGCATAGTTTTGGCGAGATCATATGCAAAACTCACACGGTCACAAGACGCCCTTATTTGCTTGTGTCTGTACTTTTAAAATTATCAGCTGATGACGGGTTATTGTCATAATATCTACTTGACAGACACTCCCACTTTTTCCAACAGCGCACATTCACACTAAAGTTTCTTTTTTTTTTTACCTAAAAGCCAGGCCTCTACTTCAGTTCTGAACAAGAAAAAAAACTCTTGTTTTTTTCTCCAGTTATGTCTTGACACCATTTCGTTGACGACTCAGTCTCGATCGAAAATTGCCAAACAACGGTTAGTATGTTTTATGTTTTACCCCACCTGACTTGATAAGCTTAACCACTCGCATGCCCGTTTCCTTCATATTTACTTTACTTTATTTTTTTTTTAAATTTTTGCATGCTTAAATCAATGCTTCAACCCACCCCCCGCCCCCCACCGTCTCAACAACTTGGCTTAATGCCAACAATACCGTACCAAGTCACCTCCTAGGTAACACAAACTTTCACAGAATAGCCTCAAATGTTTTCTTTTTTTTAAGACCACACTAAAGACTGTCACATCATTCCTTGCTGGGGGAGAAACTTAACAAAAGTGCGCTTTCCGGTACAATAGGAGAAGGAAATACACGGCAATTTGTCGGTATTCATTGAAAATACCACGAAAAGCAAAATCAACGGAGCGCGAAGACAGCACTTTTACCCAATGCTTGGCTGATTCAACCAACCATAGAAGTGTCCCTCAGCCCTTCTGTTCGAAAATTGAGGGCAAAGTTTTACTAGGCATACGGCAGAAAGAAACAATGAGCATTAACCTTAAATTCCATAATACATGCTCTTACCCACTTCAATCCTTTCGTTCGGGCACTTCGAGCGAACGTCAATTCTCTTCTTACAACCCAAAGGTGGATTCGAACCTGGATCCCTTAAGATTCCAAGTCCAAGGCTCTAACCAACTGAGCTAACCATCATCCTTTAAATTAGGGCACTTCAAAAAAGAATAAAATATTTGTTTAAACGTATTAACCAGACGTTTAAACTAACTTTTATGTGTCAAAACTCTCAAAACCTACCACACGCAGCACTGCCATGAAGAAATCATGGTTGAACACTGCCATCATCAACTTTTTTAATTTGACAGTGAGATTTTCAAAGTCGCAGCAGAAAGATAAAAACAGACAACAGCACAAACTGAAAATGGCAAATTAAGGGGTACCAAAAGGATGATCGCTGTCATAAGAACTGTTTTTAAAAATATTCAGCATTTTTTTATTAACATTCCAATGGGCTTGCTATTGTATAGCTCAACAAGAGAGGACAATGCCAACGTTAAATGTTTGTGAATGTGGATATATTAACTCGAATAAAACACTAGTTGCTACCGGATGGCCACATGACCAACTGTTTATTCCACTGTCGCTTCTTTTTATTTATTTATTTTTTTTTTTTTTGTTTTTTCCCACTTGGCATTGTAAATGCCAAATGGGGATGGATTGCCTCGAATTCTTCACCTATTTTTCCTTTTTTTTCTCGCTTTTTTTATATTTTTTTTCTTCTTCCGCCGAATCGGTTTCCAGACATCTCCTCCGAGACCGCTGAAGCTAGACCAACCAAACTTGGCACATGTATGGAGGGTCATCTGAAGTGGTGCACCTGATAAAAATTTTTGACCTTGACCTTACTGGTCAAGGTCAAATCGCGAAAAAGGTCAAACGGTTTTCTGACAATTACTGCAAGGCCGTTGAAGCTAGAAAAGCCAAACTTGGCATATATATAAAGGGCGATGTGATCTAAAGCAACCAATAAAAATTTTTGACCTTGACCCTGACCATGACCTTGAAATTGCGAAAAATGTTATTTAAGAAAAACAATGAGTTATCTCGAAAACGTCCGAGACCACTGAAGCTAAACCAACCAAACTTGGCACATATATGGAGGGTCATTGAAAGTGGTGCACCTAATAAAAATTTTTGACCTTGACTTTACTGGTCAAGGTCAAATCGCGAAAAGGTCAAACGGTTTTCAGACAATTACGGCAAGGCCGTTGAAGCTAGAAAAGCCAAACTTGGCACATATATAAAGAGCGATGCGATCTAAAGCAACCGATAAAAATTTTTGACCTTGACCTTGACCATGACCTTGAAATGGCGAAAAAACGTTATTTAAGAAAAACAATGAGTTATCTCGAAAACGGAAAGAGATAGAGCAATTCTGACCACATTTTCGACCTCCACCCCCTATACGACGATACTTAAGGTATAACTTCCGGTGTCCTTGACCTCCAGTTCACGTTCGAACCCCAAACCGGAAGTTGGCCTTTATCTGGAAAACGGTAAGAGATAGAGCAATTTTGACCTCATTTTCGACCTCTACCCCCTATACGATGATACGTAAGGTATAACTTCCGGTGTTTTTGACCTCCATGTCACTTTCGAGCCCCAAACCGGAAGTTGGCGGGGGATGGGCGTATGATTTTATTATCGCACTTCTCTATAATTCAGAGACGATTATATATATATCATATTGCTGTCATCGTAGGTAAGTCCTTTTCTATGCTGTACTGACTCGGAAATCCCTCCCTCCCTCCCTCCCTCCCTCCCTCTCGCTAACGTGATTATGCAGTTCCACAATGTTATCATATCGTTTACGATCCCAAGCATTGAGGGAAATCAAAAATACCTTTCCTCTCTTTATCTCAGTGTGACATTATTTATGGCGACTTTTGGTACATTTCGTCGACATTAATTGCCCAAATGCAACAAATATTGGATGGTGATGGTGGTTGTTAAGAGGGGGTGTGGGAGGTTGGTGTGTTAGATTTCTTTTCCCTTATCGTCCTTCAAGTTTTACATATCCTGTGTGTGTTTTTTTTCGTGTGTTTCTGCTGCATTTTTTGGAGTAGTCTTGCTTTTCCTATGCGCTATTTGATGTACAGTATCAATTCTACATCATCCAAGTTTGGATCTCTCTCTCTCTCCCTCTCCCTCTCTCTCTGTCTCTCTCTCTGTCTCTCTCTCTGTCTCTGTCTCTCTCTCTCTCTCTCTCTCTATATATATATATATTAATCACAGGATGCACACACACACACACACACGCACATATATATATATATATATATATATATATATATATATATATGTGTGTGTGGCTGCATCCTGTGATTAAGTGATTTATTCTACTATATGATAAACATTTTTGGTGTGCGTATGATTTTATTCCCACTTGGTATTTAAAATACCAAATGGGGAAGGATTGCCTTGAATTCTTCACCTATTTTTTTCTCCCTTTTTTTCTTTTTCCGCCGAATCGGTTTCCAGACATCTCCTCCGAGACCGCTGAAGCTAGACCAACCAAACTTTTCACATGTATGGAGGGTCATCTGAAGTGGTGCACCTGATAAAAATTTTTGACCTTGACCTTACTGGTCAAGGTCAAATCGTGAAAAAGGACAATCGGTTTCCAGACATCTACAGCAAGGCCATTGAAGCTAGAAAAGCCAAACTTGGCACATATATAAAGGGCGATGTGATCTGAAGTAGCCGTAAAAGTTTTTGACCTTGACCTTGACCTTGAAATCGCGAAAAACGCTTTTTAAGAAAAACAATGATTTATCTCGAAAACGGTAAGAGATAGAGCAATTCTGACCTCATTTTCGACCTCCACACCCTATACGACGATACTTAAGGTATAACTTCCGGTGTCCTTGACCTCCAGGTCATTTTCGAGCCCCAAACCGGAAGCTGGCCTTTATCTCGAAAACGGAAAGAGATAGAGCAATTCTGACCACATTTTCGACCTCTACCCCCTATACGACGATACGTAAGGTATAACTTCCGGTGTCCTTGACCTCCATGTCACTTTCGAGCCCCAAACCGGAAGTTGGCCTTTATCTCGAAAACGGTAAGAGATAGAGCAAATTTTTGGCCTTGACCTTACCGGTATAGTTAGTAGCATTTAGGAGGATATTCTACATTCAGAAATGAGAAAATTGTTAACAAACTGCAATATCATCTACCTTCCGTTTAAAGTTATCATTCCAAGTGGGGCTAATTCGCTGTGCGAATTTCGGTCTAGTTTTTTTTTGTTTTTTTTTTTTGTTTTTTTTTTGCATTCTGTATTTGGCATCAAGACTGGGTATTCAACCGAACTTGGCAATGAATAAAATATATTTTGTCTCTAGTACAATAGGCTAGTTATGAGAAATGAGATGACGACATTGGGTGTCTAGCCTTTGCCAAATCATTTTGCGTTTGTCTATTTACGCCGTCTCGTGTGTGTATAGGCGGTGCATCAAGGAGCTCCTCACTGTTCACGTAGTACGCTAGTTCACCGGCCATCCACCAGCGGCAGCACCGTTTAAATGCTTGGGTAAACACCAGTGTGATTTTTTTTAGTTTAAAACAAATATTTATCACATACATTCTAATAGTGACCCAGACTTATTCAAAACCGCCTCAAAACACAATAACAAATCAATTCCAAACGCCTTCTTCGCTAGTAATTCGATCTAGCGTTAACACTACAAGAACGTCCAGGGCCATTAGGCTGAAGTGACATTTAACTCCCACGAACCCGGAAGTCCAGTTTCTAGCGTTTTTAAAAGGCAAAATTTAATTTTATAAGAGACTACAATTATTAATGTTATTTTTACGGATCTCTGAATACCACCCCCCCCCAAAAAAAAAAAAAAAGAAAAAGAAAAATAAATAAGTAAATCAATAAATAAATTTTAAAAAATCGCATTGTACGAGGGGGTTATACTCCTGCATGGAAAAAAAAACATTGGACTGAAATTATTCTGAATAGGAAGAAGGAAGCGATTTTAAAGCAATAAGCGAAAACAGCCGAAAAAAAAGGGCCAAGCATGCACTCAACGGAATACAGAGCCAACATCATTATTTTCGGCTCAAGTTTCCTTTATAAATCATGACCAACATGTACGTAAAATGTGTGCCACCAGTCTCAAAATGTCACATTTCTTCTCAAGAGACATGGGCGAGTGGTAAATACAGAAATCATAAATTTCGATGCAGTGCGGAATTATACATACAGCTTTTCTATTCATGTTTATTTTGAAAAGTAAAGTGCAAAACACATGAGACTGTCTCACGATAGCTTTCCCTCTACAATTGATTCACAACAGATTTAACCCCACAAGCCCCCCCCCCCCCCCGACCCCTCTCTCCCGCGTGATCTATGACCTGATTCGGAAATGCATGAAATATTTATAACGACTCTGCGTTTCGATTCTTAACTCTGCGTTTTTTTAACTATAGTGAATTTAAGGGCTGGCAATCAGTAGGTTGCCGCTTGTCCTGGCCGCGAGCTGCACAGACTGAGAGCCGCTGGTCTCCAAGAGTCTTCAAAGAATGAGGAACTTCAAAAACTACAACAAATACGTCATCAGTCTTTATCTCCGTATGAAAACTTTCTGACACTTAAGCAATGACAATACCCCTACAACAGGTACGCTATTTTTTTTTTTTGCAGTCTTCTATCGCATAAATTGTGCTATTTCCTCTATCTGCAGGTAAAAGTAAACGCCTTTGAAGCAAGTGAGACCGTGCCGAGCCTTCATTATTCACACAGCCTGCGCCGTCTAGCCATTTATCTGCTTGCATACTTTAGCCTTATAAAGTCATAAGGGTTGAGGGTTCTTATATTGGTTTCCAAGCCAACCTCACGTGACAGGATGAGCACGTGGTTATTGGCACATCCCTGACAGCAACTGTCCCTGCTGCAATAGTTATTGCAAATGAGTATTGACAGACGAAACAGAATACCCTTCCCAGCATCCATCTAGATCAGTGAGGTAGCGGCAAGTTTATGCTTGAATTCAGGGTCTACACGAATTTCATGTTCGCGGAAACCCAATTTTTTTTAAAAACTGTACCGACATTTAGTCACAAAAACTGTTAAAAGATATGGAGATATGGGGAGAAAGTTACCGACATGCAAATTCACTGCTAAAATTTCTCTTTATATTCACGAACATAAACTGCGTTTACACACGGCTGGGTAAACATCCCCAATAGGATCCAGCGCGTGCACGTTTCATTACCGAGGCGTCATTTCAGACTGCCCATGAAGTAGCTCAGTCACGCAATGCCCTCCCTGACTTGAGCCTTTTAAGCACTATAAATAAAAGAACGAAGAACACAAGCCTTCGTATTGCACGAACCTCGACAACAATGTGAAAAACACTTCCGTGTTTATTAGTGAGTTTACTGGTTACCTTCAACAATAATCACCATATTTTGCCCCTTTTTATTAATTCCATGGAATTACTTTTTTGGCGGGTTTCATAAATCGATGCCAAAGCTGAACATAACGACCCCCCTCCTCCCTATAAGGCATAGTCCGGTTTGTAAATGCAACGCAGAAAGTATCAGTTAAGGCAAATATTTCACATATCACGTAAACGTTCTTGTGCCTCATAAAAATAACAATACAAAAATAACAAACGATTCCAGGTAAACGCACGTATATGCAGATTCACTTGTTGAACACAAACTAACTTTTTAAACCCACTGGTACATGATTAGGACGAGAAAAGTCCTTGTTTTTTCCGTAAAGAGGGGTCCGACAATTATTGTATTTATGTTAACAATAATTACGTAAGCTAGAATTTTTCCAAATGCAACACAGTAAATTTGAATTCAGGTCATTTTTTGGCAAGGAGGGGTCCGACAGTTGTATTTATGTCAGAGTGTGTTTTATGATTAATGACTTATTTGTCTCCCTTTAGGTATTCACCACCCACCCACTCAGCCATAATCCACTCAAAGTCGAGTTGTTTCTTGCATAGCACTATCTGTCAAAGCAGAAACCGCTCAGTGTTCCAAGTTAATGTCATTACTTTCCGTTACCTTAATGAAAACAATTATTTTATATTTTTTTTTAATTTCTCTTTTAATTGTTATCTTACTTTAATCCAGAATGAATTAAACTAGAGTTGTCAGAGCCAATGATCTCCCCCTCTTCCAAACTGTGACCCCTGAAAAAAATACAATAGTTGATAGCCTGGGCAATGTCTGTTGCTTTCTGTGGCGTTCAATGCCACCAGTAAAAGGTTCTACGGATAGCTATAAATCAGAAGTTACAGACAACAGCTACTTTTAGGTATTATCCGGTCCCCGGATAACAGCTAGAAGTTTTTAGGACCGGTGAAAAAATTGGGGGATGGGGGGGGGGGGGGGGTTGCGGAGGCGAAATTAAAATTTAGGCTACAAAATTAAAACAAAAACATTGCTCAACCAAAACACAACTACAGTTGGAGGCAGATTTAACACTGCCACTTGCATCTAACTCTTCACACAACACCGGCTATGCTTAATTTGATTGAACTGACAAATATTCTGGAAACTAGAGCAGTGTGCATAGCCCACATATTCCCCACAGGTAGCCATTAGTTAAACACGGCCCCCAATAGTCAATCAAGAGCTGAAATTTTCCAAGTCCAACTAGTCAATTTTCTTTGGACGAACCTGGCTCATTTACAATACCGATCTGTGTTCCTATAGAAGCTGCATACCAAGTTTCATTAAACTCCTTGCAGCAGTTTTTAAGTTATCGTGTTAACAAGCTCTTGATGACAGACCGACCTACACGCTGTCGATCGCATATTCCCCACAGGTTCTACCCGTGGGGAATAAAATATCTTTATTCTAAGAAGAAGACCACATTTCAACTGATTCTATGTGCGAAACTGTGGCAAGAAAATGGAATGAGGACATATCCTTAAGCAATGCCGCATGAACAATAGAGTGAGACATGCGTGAATGTCGTATCCTGAGATGTGCTTATCTCGCCCATGACCTTAAATACGATCGCGACGTATTGCTTTGTACGCCGTAATCTCTACAACTGATCTTATGCATGTCAATCTTGACTACGGAACAAGCACCAACACGGTGCAGTGACAACGCAAAAATAAACAGTCGGTTCTGATCACGCCAGGGGGCATGATTACTGGTACAGTCACTTGACTACATGCTAACGAAAGGATGAGTTTTTTCAAGTAGACGCATGTTCAAGGCAATCGTTCAAGAACTGGTGACCCAAACCATGGGGGCGGGGGGGGGGGGAGGAGGAGGAGAAGTGGGAGTGGTCCGAGATATGTCCACACTGCCCATGGTGACTGCTACTAGTAACTACCTCCACCAAGCATCAGCATAACATTAATGTTTCAAAAGGGAAAACTTTTCTGTGGAAACACTTAATATCCGGTTACACACACTGTTTTATAAACAACGCCCACTCTTCAACGTTCATGAACCGATCAAATTTCAACTCCCCTCAAGGCAGTCATATTCCGTCTACATTGTTTTATCTTTACTGTTGTTTTTTTTTTTTTACTTCTGCAATACATCCATCCAAGAATGAGGTCTTAGAGGTCCTCGAGTACACGCTGTTAAATTAGCAACTGGTCGAGCATAAGAAAGAATCAACCTTTCCTCGTCGACTGGTGAGCACTGCAACTAAGACGGCCTCTGGCGAGTCGCACATACATTGATATCTGCATGCATTTTGGGTCCGCTGATTTCACAATGCACCATACATGACAACATCGATATGAGTGCATTGTTGAGGGTATACGAGCGGCATTTCTTACTTCTGAAAAAGCACCTGTGGTTTCTTGATAGCTACAAGTTGTTGCATGTTGTGCATATAAAGCCAGAACAAGAATGCCCCTGGACACTGGCCCAGCCGTAAACGCGAAGGCATTACAGAGGTGAAAAAAGAAACCGATCATATATATATACATATATATATATTCTGAGAGATTCGTGTTTATTGACAGAAAAAAATGTATTCTATAAAAGAAGGCGCCTAAATTACCTTCCCTTTAGAGGATAAAATGTATCAAAACAAATTTTTTACTAATGACTGCCAAACGACCGGATTGATATAAAATTCGGATCCGTGGCATAAAATAATAGATTCTCCCTAACAAATTTTGGACTCCACCCAACATGTAATTTGTGTAATTTAGCTTATGACTAAACGATCGATAATCAGGAACCACACCCATTTCTTGCAATTATTTAGAAATTACACCACAGACGTATGACGAAAACAAAACGTTTTTTCCCTCATTTCTTAACAAACTGCAAAGCAGCATAAGTTGTATGTGTTGCCCTCCGAAGCAGTTTCTTCGTTAACAACGAAACTGAATCGTGTGTAATTTTGGCCGTTCTTCTAAACCTTTCACCTTTAACTGTTGGTTGACTTTTCAGAGGAATAACAAGAATGTCCAGGGACACTGTGACCAGTCGAGATCCAGTAAATTACCTATCAATAGGCTTGCATGGTCGCCAAAAGTGGTTGTCACGTTGTTAAATCTGGTTGTTGAAAATTCGTACAGATTTATAAAGGAATCCGGTCAAAATTGTGGCAGAATAAGAATTCTGAAAACTGATTACTAAATATTTTTCAACCCCCCCCCCCCCCCTCATTTAGGAAATTTTTGGCGGAGCGCCAGAAAAGTAACTTTTCAAAAGAGGACCGCCTAATGAACTTATGTGAAAAATCTGAAGATATCTGATCAAAACAGTGTAAGAAGGGCTTTGAAAGTTGGTTGATAAAAATCCCCCCCCCCCTCCAACAACACGAATTTGGCCAATTTTTGGTGGATCGCCAGATGGCAGGCTAGTGAAAATTTATGCAAAATTTGACGGAATTCCGATTAAAATTTTGGAGATGAAAAATAAAAACTTCGGAAAATTGGCTACGCAAAAATTTTACAATGCCCCCCATTTAGCCAATTTTTGGCGGATCGACAAAAAAGGCAAATTTTCAAGAGAGAACCATGTAGGGAATAACTTTCAAAATTAGAAAGAAATCCGATCAAATTGTGGAAGAAGCATTTTGAAAATTCGTTACTAAATTTTTTTAAAATGCCCATTTACCCAATATTTGGCGGATAGCCGAAAAATGGTAACTTTTCAAGAGAGGAGCACCTAGTGAACATTTATGTAAAATTTGAGGACAATCCAATCAAAATCGCGCGGAAAAAGTCTTAAAAAATTTGCCACCAAAAAATTTCAAGAGAGGACAGCCCAGGCAACATCCGCACAAAATTTGAAACCAGTTTTTGAAGAGAAAAAATCCTGGTTAAAATTTATGTAAAATTAGAATTTAATCCGATCAAATCCGACATAAATGCCCCAAAACTAGAGTCTCAGTGAGACAGGATCCCCCGCGTAAGGTAAATTATATACAGTAAAACTTCCATTGCCGAACACCTTCCAATAGTGAACACCTTGAATAATGGACAAGTTATCTCGTTCCAAATTCCCCCAATAACTTTCTTACTGATGTCAAAAATGATACCACGAGGCACAGCTACAATATTTACAATGTGCAAGGTGGCAGATCCCTACGACAAATGGTTATATGCGAAGTAGTGCAGACAAAAGATCGCGTAATTGCGACGTAATTTTGACAATTTTTTACATTTTCAAGTGGAATTTTGCCTTTAAAACATGTAAAAAAAATTATAAAACTTAATAAAGCGTTAATTTAGGTTATGTTTTTATTTCTTTGATTTGGGGACGTATTGGCCCTAAATTCATTTAGGGACCTTATGACCGGGGACATTATGGCTGGGTGCCTTATGGCCGGGGTAAAACTAAATAAAGCGTTAAATCAAGTTATCGTGTTTGTAGCTTTGGGCACGTTTTGGCCCTAAATTCATTTTGGGGAACTTGTGGTCGGAGCAAAGCTTAATAAAGCGTAAATTTAGGTTATCGTAAGTTTTTTTTTGGCTTTGGAGAGGTTTTTCAAATAAACTCAGTTGGGGATATTATGGCAGGGGACATATGGCCAGTGTAAAGCGCGAATTTACGTTACACTTTTTTTTTTGTTTTTTTTTTGCTTTGGGGACATTTTGAACCTAACTTCTTATGGGAACTTCATGGCCGGGGACCTTAAGGCCGAGGACGTGTTGCCCTGGATTCCACAAATTTTGTTTTTGGACGTTTTGGCCCTAAATTCATTTGGGGTTCTTATGGTCGGGCAGGTTTTGTCCTGGATTCCACAACAACTTTTGCTCTGGGGACGTTTCCGCCCTACTTCATGACCTTGGACAACATGGTCAGGGACATTATGGCCACGTTCCTTATGGCCGGGGTAAACCTAAAAAAAAGCCTCAACTTAGGTTATCATAACTTTTTTTTTTTGGTTTTGGAGAGGTTTTAGCCCTAAATTCATTTGGTGACCTATTACAGCGAGCATTACGGCCGGTGTAAAGCTAGTTAAAACGTTAATTTAGGTTCTACGTTTTTGCTTTGGGGCGTTTTGACGCTAAATTCATTTGGGGACCTGATGACCGGGAACCATATGGCTGGGGACGTGTTGTCCTGGTTTCCAAAGCTCAATAAAGCGATGATTTAGGTTATCATACGTTTTTTAGCTTTGGGGACGTATCGACCTAAATTCATGGCTGGGGACCTTCTGGACGGAGACGTTTTGTCCTAGAATCCACTGAGACAAATTTTGCTTTGGGGGCGTTGTGCCTCACCCAAATTATGGCAGATAAAGTATTTTTAAAATTAGCTACCAGGAAATTAAAAAATGCCCCCGCCCCCCTCCCTCCACACATTTCATCAATTTTTGGCAAATTGTCGAGAACAATTGCACAAAATCGGGAAGAAGCGCCTTAAAAATTGGAAACCAATAAATTAAAAATGCCCCCATTTGACCAATTTTTGGCGTATCGCCAAAAAAGTAATATTTCAAGAGAGGCCTACCTAAAGGACATTCGTACAAAATTTAAAGAAAATCTCATCAACATTGTGGGAGAAGCACTTTAGAAATTGGAAACATAGAATTACAGATGCCCAGCATTTGGCCAATTTTTGGTGGATCGCCAAAAAAAGTTATTTTAAAGGGAGAGAAACATCAAGAGAACATTCGTATAAAATTGGAAAGGAATCCGACCCAAATTGTGGGAGATGAAGTATTTTGAAAATTGGCTATCAGAAGATTAAAAAAAGGCCCCCCATTTAACCAATTTTTGGCAGATAGCTAAAAAAAATTTTTTTCGAGACAGGTCTACCTAGAGAGCAATCGTACAATATTATGGAAAAAGAAGCATTTTGAAATATGGAATCCAATACATTAAAAAATGCCTCCCACCTGGCCAATTTTTTTGGCGGATCATCAAAAAAGGTCAGTTTTTAAGACAGGCCTATCTAGAGAACATTCGTACAAACTTTAGACAACAACTGATCAGAAGTGTGAGAAGAAGCCTTTTGAAAATTTGAAAGCCGCCCATTTACCCAATTCTTGGCGGGTAGCCAAAAAAAAAACAATTTTTCAAGAGAGGCCTACCTACAGAACAACTGCAAAATTGAAAAAGAATTCGATCAAAACTGAAAGAGAAGCATTTGAAGTAAAAGTTTACATACGCGCATACAGGCGACGGATGCCCCTCTGTTGATGTGATAAGACCTGCCTGACGAAGTCGGCTGGTCTAAGAAGTGGCAGAAATGTAAAAAATTGAAAATATTGAAATTTATCTGAAATATCAATGGTTAACTTTGTAATTTTATCCATAAGTAAATATGGCGAATAACCCATAGTAATTCACCGTATAAATACACTCTCACTTATTGATTAACAGCTGGGTAATTAAAGCAATATTTAGGCAACTGAATGGTAATCACGGTAAGAAAAAAAATTGCCCTTCAAAATTGCTTGCGACTATCAGGCACAAAGTATTCGCAGAATTAAAAATGGTCTGGGTACTGAGTGACAGCCAAGACATTGGTGTGTGGATTGAGACGCACACTGTTTCGTGTACAGCTTGTTACGACGCATAATTGTATGGTTTACACAACCAGTGCGCAGGCACTCCAAATAACAAATTAATAATGAAACGTGACGGGCCACTGTCTGCGCCTAGGCTACTGTCTACGCCTGAGGCAATCTGCGACAACAAAATTCATATAAAATGACCAATAAGTTAACACTGATAACCAGAACGTAGCGGCTAAATGGAGCTAACGTTACCAAAGGGCGTATGTCACAAGGAAGTAGCAGAAAGCTGTTGCGAGAAACTGCGGAGCAAGGTAAAAACTAGAGCAGTGTGCGTAGCCCACATATTCCCCACAGCCCCCCCCCCCCCCCATCAGTTAAACACGGCCATCAATAGAGAATCAAGAGCTGAAATTTCCTAAGTTCAGCTGGTGCATGCTTCGAATCAATCGATTCTCTTTTGCTGGATGTTGTTCCACTCCTCCCGAACCACCCGGCTGAGTTCCTGTCCATTTGTGGGTGGGTTAGGTCTATATCTAACCCTTCTTCCCAAGTGGTTCCGTAAATGTTCTACAGGGTTAAACACTGGCGAAAATGCAGGCCTGTGAAGCACGCTTCCACGCTAAATGCGCTCTGTGCGGTCGCGCGTTGTCGTGTTGGGAGAGTCAAATTCGCGTTTTTTTTTTTTCGAAGATCGGCACAGCGTCATTTTCCAGTGCTTCCTCTACGTATCCCCGCGCAGTGAAGTTGCCTTCAATAATCACAAGAGTTGGGGGGGGGGGGGGGGGTCCTATGGCGAAAACATCAGGGCGACCCAAAACCATAACACTCTCGCCACCCCAACGTATCTGCCTGGTGTACGCAGCATTTGGCGTATGTCTCTCCATGCTGTCGCCAAATGCGATCGCGGCCATGAGTCTAGGTGATTACCCCCTGGCCCTTAACCCCCCCTACCCCCCTGAGGTCTTTACCCCCCTTAGACCGGCCGATACCAGCCCCCCCCCCCCCCCCAGATAGAAAGATGCATAACGGCTAATATATTTATTAGATCATATCTTGGGGCAAAAGATGACCAGCCCCCCCCCCCCCCCCCGCGCCCCCTCCTTTCCTACAACACCATTGGTGTTTTTAAGTTTTAAATGAACACGTTTGTTCGATACTTTATTTCATCAACGGACATCATAGGGCAGTCGAATGCAATGAATATTTAGATTGAGGATTAATTGCATGCATATAACCGAATCAGTTTATTGCAATTGACTTTGAATTGCAATTTTATAACCAAATCAATCGACTTTTTCATGTTCTTGTCATGGAGCGTGATAGAAAGACATATAAAAGATGAGAGGAATGACCTGATTCGTTTTATTGTATTTTTTAACTGCAATAAAATTAAATTTCATTGCAATCGAAAAAGTCAATTTGTAATTTTGAATGACATCAATATAAATCCACTTTTGCTTTTATTCCTTTCATCGTACCTTATATCTGACAGAGGATGAAAGGGATCAGAGATCATATTTCCATGTCATCTTTTATATCCACTAAATTTCAAATCTCCGAAGCTTGGAATATTATTTGTTTTAATTAATTATTTTTTAATTCCAGAACAGGAATGTATGGGGGGGTTATCACCGGGGGGTAATCACCTAAGGGGGGCAAAGGCCGGGGGGTTATCACCTAGGGGCGTAAAGGCCGGGGGGTGATGGCCGGGGGGTAATCACCGGGGGGGGGGGGGGGGTAATGGCCTGCTTCGCCGGCCACCCTACCTGTCTACACAAAATCGCGATTCGCCTGAGAACAATCGCCTTTGACTCCACTGACGACGCTGTTCACGCCAGATTCGCCCGTGTTAAAGGGTTCCCACGAACCGCTCTGCGCACTCCCAGTCCGTGTTTTCATCGTCGGCGGTGAACGGTTGGACAATTAATCCTTAGATTATGTATCCCGGGTGTTTCTCGCCGTTTAAGATTCTGCCCTAAACCTGTGTCTGAAGTGAGTAAGCCAGATGATGTGGTCCTGTTCCAGAGTCGTCACTCTTTCGCATCCTTGGCTCACGAATAGGGATGTGACGGTTTACCGTTTGGGACGGTTAACCGTGAAGGTGGCGGTTCGGTTAAACCGAACCGTGCTCTGTGGAAAATCGCGTTTAATTTTCGGTTTTTAATTAACATTATTTTTATTTTTCTCAGGACCATTTTTAACTGCTATGAATGTTTCAGCTCATTTTTTTAGCGCAGCATTACTTTACACTTCCATATGAGTTCCTTTATTAGTTAAGCAATGTGTTTACTTATCACGTTCTAGAATAAAAACAGAAAATTAATTGGGATGTCTTTAAATATATATATATATTTGCATAGTCTGAAAAACCGAAACCGAACCGAAAAAACCGCGGATTTTACTTTAAAAACCGAAACCGAACCGGATCCATCAGTGACGTATCACATCACTACTCACGAAACCGGTTTCTTGATATCGTTGAACCAGTTTTCGTTGCGGGGGTTGAGAACAACTGAAAATGGCGCGACCGTGCTGTAATTCTGGCCCTCTTGCAACATATCGAACGCGTATCAATTCATCATGCGATAGGAATCAAATTCCGCGGTAAAATTGAAACAAGGATTTCAATTTCTAATTTCCCGTCAATATCACTTGAAAGTGGACAACACTGCTGTTCATTGAGGCGTTAACTCCAGTAAAGTGTGTATAACCCATACCCGTACGGAAATGAGGTGAGGCACGACTTGAATGAAAAGGACTTTTTTATTGATTACTGCATACAATGTTGGGTTAGTGCTTATAACAAGAAAAAATCGGCCTCCACCGATTACCAAGAAATTTTCACACAAGATCCTTATACAATGAACCGTCCGACCTACCCAAGGAATTAAAATGCGAAATTTGAAGTCGATCCGACTTTTTGTTCTCGACAACTCCTGCACCCAATTTTTTGTTCACAACAGACTGACACACACGCACACACATATACGGAACTTACAGAATATCCGCAGTAATAAATATTATTTAAAGTACTTCTTTTGTTTTAGTCTTTTTTATATATCGGTAAGGCAGATCTCCTAGCAGGAGATTCTAGTAGGGAAATTGTCACAGCAGGATTGTGGCGTCATCGAAAACAAGGTTACTCATGCTAAGGCTTTCAAACATCACAACCAACTGTCATACCAAGAAACAAACGAACACAAATATATGATTAACGTAGCTGGACAATAATATTATCTTAGCAAACAAGTTAAATCAACAAAACCAAAATAGTACATTTTTGTACATTTTTTTTCACAGATAACGAATAATCATTTTAATTTTGACCACTTGATTATAGTCATTTGGTCTTCACAACTCGAAAAACTGAGATATTTGACAGCTGAGTTTAGGGGTTTTTTTGTTTGTTTGTTTTTTTTTTTTTTTTTTTTTTGTTAACTTTAAATAAAAACAAAAGAATTCTTTTTGAACACTTGTGCCTGTTATGCAAAAATAAAATAACTTTTATTTGTCAGTAAATATACATGGTTCGGATCTAAGAAGGCAACTTTACTACTGTGAGCTTTACTTTTGGAATGCGCTGCAGCTAAGGTATCGACAGAAATAATGCTTCTCTGCTTAACAGCTACCACAATTTGAGGGTTTTGGGCACGTCAAATTTAAATCTTCTATTCCTCCAAAACAAATAATATACAGATTCGACCTGATATGCAGTAGGTTTCTGAATATAGTTAACTTTCATTAAGTAATGTTCGACTTGAATGACACTTGACAAAAACTGAATTACAATGCAATTATATGTGCCATAATTTTTAACTTTTCGGACATCCAGTGATAGACAGAAGGAACGAAAGACAGTAACAAAAATCATAAAATTAAGCGCTTAAACATATAGTATAAGCATTTTATGTGTGAAATTTTGATAACAAAAGATTTCAATACTAGCAAGCGCTTATATTGATGCATGGACAATTCACCTTAAAAGATAATTAATTCCATTTATGCATCTGTGTCAATCACTTCTCATCTCGTCGGCCATTTTGTGATATTCCAAAATACCGGTAATATTCCCTTAATAATCCTCACTTTTTCTCTTCGTTATCCACATTTGTCAACTACTCATGCTTAAAAATGTTTAGATAAGTCTTCCTCCTAAACAGCTACATTGTTCATGAAAATGTATGTGGCAGATTTATTGCACATTTTGCGTTCTATAATAGCAACATTTTACTAGTACGAAAAGGAGAATCTCGAACCTGGGCCATTGTCTGATCACGTGACCAAAAATTGACAGTTCCACTGATTGTGAAGTTCCATTACCATGTGGACTTTGAAGTGTGCCGGCTTCAGGAGTGTTACAGGCAACAACGCTCGGTATTCGCATATATTACGTACGTCGCTACGTAATAAATTTTTGGATAACGGAATATGTCATATAATGCCATGTAACTATCCCATGTCATATAATATAGTCTTCCATAGTGCCCCGAAGTTTGTAAGGCCAAAGTCGGTTCCATGTAAATACTCCATGATTATCCACCCCCTCAGTCGCAGTACAGCCTTCTGTATCACTATACCACGTGACCGGATAGCCTTGGATGGACAATAAACTAACTAACAACAAGTTGCGTTGCCGCAATTTTTTGTCTTAAAACACCAAATATACAACATATGACATCGTATTAGAAGTAAAGTCATTTCTCATGTAAAAAAAAGTCCCCTATGATAAACTAAAAAAAATTGAAGCCACTAAGAGTAAAATAAAAGCAATTTAGCCACTTAAAAGTTTGCCCCACCTGAGCCATTTGACTCCACCAAGCCCTCAACCTGGCGAGACTGGAAACAAACGTTTTAAAGATTCAGGCTTGCAACAAAATTAAATAAAAATGAATAAGAATTCAAAATCGCTCGTAGATATGCGCCACAGGAAAGAATCTAAAACCATGTACAAAACTTTTACATTTCATCTCAAAGCAAGGGGTGAAAAAAACAAGCACCTCCAGTGAGACCACTGCGGGAGAGAGTGAAGTGGCCTCCCACAAGCGACGCCAGATGAAAATAATTCGAGGATTACGTAGACAGCACCCTTGAACAGCTACAGTACGGCTGAGTCATCCAGAAAGCACAGCCAATGACGACAATGATCTACACCATCGGGAAAAGGCACTTTGGCACAGAGCAAAAGAAGACTCGGAAAGAGGAAGAAAGGCCGAACAAACGTGAAGTAAAAATACGAAACATCCGCGCCCAACTGAAACAGGTCAAACGGCATTGGAGATCATGCATGGAAGAAGAAAAAGGTCTGAGCATCATCCGAGAAGAACTGCTTTTCCACTCTTCATGGCCGGTTAACACTGCTTTATCAAACGTATCATCTACATCCCCGCATTTTCACTGATTTATATTTTGATTTTTGTGCTTATGCAGACCATGCCTCGTTATACTAATAGGCCTAATGCGTTGTCTTGGACAGTTGTTGCACTGTGGCATGTTCGTGATAGAACGAATAAATGAAGAGGGTCATTTATTTTGTTGTTGTTGCCGCTGTTGTTCATTTCGTTTTTGATGTTGTCGTTGTTGTTATCAAAATAAAGAATGTTGTTTTTTTTTTTAAATTTTCATATATGTTAGTGATTTCCTAGTTTAGAAAAAGTTAAAACATTCAGCATGTAACACCAAAATTGCTAAATCTATGTTTTGGTATCTGTTATGAATTTTCAACGTTACGTTTCTTGTATTATTGTTCATGTATATATCAAGCATCATGTTCTACTCGACGTAACGAGTTGTACGAGGTTTTGCACCACTATGTTTTCAGGCAATTAACGCTTCTTTTATCATTCTACACCCATCAGGATCGAGCCGCATAATCGGCGAAGAGAATAGAACGAATGCTAACACGATTATATTTTTCAGATCTGGATTAATCTGGATATGTTAAAATCATAGATGGTAGAAAAAATTTACACATTTTATTCTAATTTACACATTTTAGCCTTATTCAAATCTGGTTTACTTTGTTTGCATAAGGATGGGTAAAAGTATTAGTCCTGTCTCTCATTACACGAGGAACAATAAGGATCCGACTGGGAATGACCTTAACTATGACGTCACATGAATCAATGAACGAGAACAATAGGGGTTCATACTGAGAAAATAGAACAAACAGAAACCAATCTGAAGTATTTAATTTCTTAATACTCATTTTTATGAGTAAAATATCTTGTAGACGTAGAAGTCATCACTATGGGTTTTCCAATGTAATAACATTGGTTAGCGCGATCCAAAAAAATTCTTTGGAACACATAGCACCACATGGGTACCCATAACAGGTGCCCTGTTGCTATGTTTACTATGCCTGTCAACCGACCAATCAGCGCACGCTGCACTTCCGATCATGTGATCAAGCCATTCCCAACTTGTCGAGATCCGAGTAACAGGAGTTTTTTCTCCAGTTAATTTTTGGAAAAAATGACGAAGCAAACTCAAGGTAAATGCATACTGTTATGGATATTATTTATCTTGAATATATTTACTGTGTTTACGGTAAGAGTTTGACCTTGCTTTGTGTACGTTGTCCTGTGTTTGCTGACTTTGCTGATTCCTACACGTTAAGTTCTGGGTTTTGTCAGACCGGCTTTCGTTCGGTAAATGTTTCTCCCGGCCATCAAAACGTAGTGTGAGTTATGCGTAATAGATAGTGGGATGGTTTCCGGGCGATTTCCTCGGTTGTCCATTTCGAGGTTTATCCTTACCGTCAGCAAACAGTTTGCATTGCGTGGGCTCTGCAAACGGGAAAGTTTCCACTTTCCACCGTCCGTCTTTCCTTCTGCCAGCTCCAGGGTATTGTGGGAGAGCTGGGTACGCAGTTTTCATTTCTCCAAGTTTTCTTTTTCGTCGAGACTGCTTCAACTTTCTTAAGGGACTTGCTTACACTTTCCTCTTACTGTCGTTTTACACGCCTTTTCTGCTTTAGAAAGGGGTTTATCACATTTAGGAGTAGTGTAGCCGTTTGCTAGACACATTTGTCTCGGTGTGGAATCGATCATGTGTTAGCTACATCGGCGTCGTATTTTTATCAGGTACGCCATTCCGACACCACGTATGTTGGAACAACTCCGGCTGTTGGAACAGCTCCACGGTTGTATTCTTACGGGCGTGTGTTGTTGAGGTTACTTACTGCGCTGGCGAGTCATGTTGCCGTTCACGCGGAGTGCCACCTACTTGAAACTGCTCCGACTCGGAACGGCTCCGACTCGGAGTTCCACCGACTAGGAACGTTTCCGCATCGAAGTGCCACCAACTCGGAGTGCCTCCGTGCTGGAGTGGCTCCGACTTGGAGTGCCACCGCCTCGGAATGGCTCCCACTCGGAATGGTTCCCACTCGGAATGCCACCGACTCGGAATATGGCCGGTTTGGCGGACCACGGGTCTGGAATGCCACCGTATTGGAATATCTTCCATTCGGGATGCTTCCGTTTCGTGGTACTCACGGGTTGGATTGTTTCCAGCTCCAGAACGTGGCCACCGACTTCCGGAGTACCGTGTGCTTGCCGTTTTTTTGGTATTGCTCTGCGCTCCCTTTTTGAATGGTCTGTGTTCAAACACTACCTCTGTTCACCAACTAGCTCTGGTAGTTTTCCCCCAAAAAAAACGGAAAATGTAAAAGTTAAATGATTATAAGATTGCTTGGTTCTCTTTGATCATTAATGTATTCTGTTTCTGTACATTTTTCTCTCAACACTTGTTGTATATTGCCGTTTTCTGTTTGAAGAGTCGCTGCAGATGCCGGAATCGTGTGTTCACATCAAGCGTGCTCACATTCGCGTTGTCCCGCCTGTATTCGCCGCTGGGACATTCAATCATGTACACTGGAAAGCCGTTGTGATCAGTGCGCACATTTGGACGATTGTATGTTGGCATTTATTCTCCAGCAACAGGAGTTTGCAAGGGTACGGAACAGGGGTCGCAGGCCCTCCAAGAGTAACAGGTCATCAGCATCGCTGCAAGGGCTTTCTTCTCAATCAATCAGCGCACGCTGCAGTTCCTATCATGTGATGAAGCCATTCGCAACTTATCGTACCAGATGATCCCAATTGATGGAGAGATGGGTGGGTACACAATGAGTGATGGCTTCTGCGTCTACAAGATATTTTACTTATAAAAATGAGTATTAAGAAATTAAATACTTCAGTTTTAATTTAAAAATTGTCAGCTTGCCATACACGAGGCAGAAATTAAAGAAATAAATTCAATTTCTTCCTTCAATTTTAGCGGGGTTTCACCGCGTACTGTCCATTTACCAACAATTAACACTATTCAGTGGGGTTACACCAGGAAATGCTCATTGTTAATACACTTACAGTTCGATGGCCCGAGGCCATCATAATAATGCCCCCCCCCTTTCGAAAAAGAAAGGGGAGAAAGTGGAAACACAAAACAAGTCACTAGCACCGTTGCCAATCCGACACAGCAAAATGTACCATGTGCAAAACCGCTCTGTCCAACCAAGACCATGGTACAAAAGTCAGTATAGGGTCGGCAAGGCAACAGTTATGTGATAGCCAAACCGCCGCACATCGGAGCTGCTCCCCACGCCGCACTCTATTTAGCGGTCTTTTTTTCTTGAATGCCCTCTTCCCGCGAGAATGATGGGGTGTCCTGCATGAGGGAGAACCATTATGAATCATCGATTCAGCAGCAACAAATGGTCCAAGACTGTGCAAATTAGTTAATGTATCCGTAGTATACTCTTGCATATAATGTTTAATAAACGTGTTTGGAGAGGTCCAACAGCCCACTCGCAATTACTCACACATTGAAACGCCATTAGCGACCCGTACCAAATGCGCTACATGTCTTACCTGATGAGCTTTAATCATTGCATTCTCCGGCTCCTTAATTATATCATCATAAGCTAACAAAATAGTTTTCTTGATATAATTAGAAATAGACGCTTTCGATAAATCGACCGTTATGCTCCGCATGAAAGATATAAACAGACGACGTTGTAACGTACTGCGATAAGTAGCGGAACGTTTCGCGTACTGTCGTAAGAGGGAAACGGAACATAGCGACGAGGTATCAATGGCCGCACGTGATTGAACCCCCGGCAACGCCGGTATCAAATTTTGCTCAAACCTCCCCAAACCCTTCGGTGGCGAACTGTGTCTTAGCCAAAAAAGATGGTAGAGGCTTTAAAATCACCGTCTGCCACGAACCATTGACCTGAGCCACGGAATTTTGCAAAGCACGTATCTACCCGCCGCGCTTACTCGACGCCAGCGCAACTAAGAACACGCACTTGAGGGTAAGTAATTTGTCAGATATAACCGAGTTATGGAAGAGCGGCGACGTGAAATACTTCAAAACCAAAGACAAATCCCAAGACATCACTGTCCTATGCGCAATAGGTCTCTCCACTTGAAAAGATCTAAGCAAATCTGACAACACCTCCAAAGATGACAAGTCATAGCCCGATGTCTTCTCAACACAAATGTAAGAGCCGAGCGGTAAGTCGAAATTGATCTAACCGAAACCCTTCTGACTTCAAACAGATACAAAAAGAAGTCAGCCACTGACACAGCTGTGGCAGCAACAGGATCGATTCCCCTATCCATGCACTCAGCCTCGAACAAACGCCAATGCGACCAGTACACCTTGTTAGTGGAATCCTTGTGAACCCTTTCCGTTCTTTGAATCACACGCTGCGAAAACCCTTTCGATTTCAAGAAGGAAAACTTATGCACCAGAGTTTGAGTCGAAACAACCGAGGGTTTGGATGACAATACTCCCAGTGGGGTTGCCGCAGACTGCCACACTCCAGGGGAACGTGATGACTCATGACGCACGGTAACCGCATCAAGAAAGGAAAGCAAGACAATTCTGAAAGATAGGGAGCCAACAATAGTGCCCCGGTTCTTCTCGTGCCAAACCTTCACAAGAACCTTCATCATGAGCGACGACAGAGGAAAGGCAAAAAGTGCCTGGCCAATGACACAACAACGCATCGATCGCTATTGCTGCCACATCTTGGAAAGGAGACATGTACGCCGGAAGCCGATAATTGAGATGATTGGCAAATATATCGATCTGAGGTGGCCCCCACGGTGATTGTGCTACAATCCAACGAAACTTGTACTCCGCCAAAGTCCACTCGGTATGAACAATCTGACGCTAAATCGGCAAGGAGATTGAGACTGCCGTCAATGTGAGACGGTTGAATGACAAAATGAGAATCCCGAGCAAGCAGTAAAACCTCCTTGGCGAGACGAGGCAACATGGGTGAACGAGTGCCGCCCTGCCTGGACAAACACGCCAACACAGTCTCATTGTCTACGAGGAACTGAACCACGTGACCGCACAGAAATGTTCGAAGAGTCTGACAAGCTATCAAGACTGCCTTCATCTCCAAAACGTTGATGTGCAACCGTTGTTCTTGGCTTGACCAAGAACCCTTCCACACACCCCCTTGGAAGACCACACCCCACCCGGCGCAAGACGCATCCGTCTGTACCTGCCTTGATGGAGCTGACCGAGAAAACGGCACACCTATCAAAAGATTGGGTTGACACGACCACCAATCCAAATCCCTGAGAGCTACCAATGACAACGTTACACGGTGGCCCGGTAACCTGCTGTGACGCAAAGCCTTGAGAACCACACGGTGAAACTTGCGAAAGTGACATCTGCCCAGCTCGACCGTCTTTTCCGTTGCCACCAACAAATCTAGAACGGACAATGAGAGACATAATCCTGCGGAGTCTGTCCTGTGTGGGAAAAGCCCTGGCGCACACAAAGTCCAGTAACTCCCCGAGAAACGTAATCTTCTGCGTTGGAATAAGTTCCGACTTTCTGTAATTGACCAACAAACCCAGAGCACTGCAGCGACTCAACAAAACTTCCACTTGTGTTAGGAGCAACTGCCTGTCCGCATTCACTAACAAACAATCTTCGAGATATTGGAACAACAGAAACACTTCTTTGCGACTCCATTTTTTGAGTACCACCATAACCTGAGTAAACACTAACGGAGCCGTCGATAGACCGAACGGTAGGGCAAGAAAGCAAAAGTTTTGATCCGCCACCATAAAATGACGAGCTGACTGATGTATGTGGGAATGTGTAGACCCACCGACACCGCTCACATGCCCTGTGTAAGGGTAGCCTTGATCAATTGCGGAGTATCCATCGTAAACGACGTGAGATGGAGAAAGTGATTGAGTTTGCGACAAGTCTATGACAAGCCGCCGATCCCCAGATTTTTTGGGAACCAGAAAAACACGGCTGAAAATTACCCGTGTGCCTATTGGCATCTCTTCTATGGCTTTTTTACTAACAAATTGTGAATCATCTCTTGCAACGCACGTTGCTTGTCCCTATCGTGATACGTTGTCACTAAAGGAGGCCTGGGAAGCCTGGCAAGCGGTGGCAAAATTTGGTACCCCAACGTATCCCTTCCAAACGACAGACGGTACGCCCAACGTAACCACCGAATCACATTTTAGGGAGCTCCCAAAGCCTGCCAGGCTGGCCAAAAATTCTTTAGCCTTCCGCCTACAGGCACATCTACGTTTAATTCGTGACATGGACCAACCGATTTTTCGCAAAAACCAAAAGCATCGGCAGAGATCGTCGTGCGATCTCTGCCGGATACTTTAATTGGTTGCTAACTCTGCTTAGGAGCGGCAGCTGGCTTTTTAGAGTCAAGTTTGTTTTTCATCGGCTGAGGTGTCGACACTGGACCTCTTCCGTGGCGTAGTTGTTGGTAAATACGCCGTATGACGTTGCTTCGACTGAACAGTTCGTGGTGTGAGTGCTTTGCGCATCAGAGCATCTTGTGAGCGCACACGCGTCGCCTCAATACTAGACTTGAAAATCCGTGGTGGGAACAAGTCCGACTGATTGCCAATGGGAGCAAACCGCAACTTCCTGGCATCTTCTGATGTAATATTCGAGTGTGGCAACACTTAATTCCTGCACAGAATAACCAAAGAAGACAGTAAATTAGCATTTAACTTTAATAAGTACGATGATGCCGCAACTAATGAGTCGAAAACACGATCAAACAGCACATTGGTGCCCGGATCGACAAACTTGCGGAGTGCTTGAAATGCTGCGTTTTGAAAAGACAGGGTGCGCATTGCCTTTCTGACCGTTTCCTCCAAATGTCTACAGTCACGTTTTGCTAGCGGTACGCTTGAATCGGACGTAATCTTAGGAAGCCAAGGAGCCATATCCCTGGGATACACCAGCGGTTGCACGGACAGAGCACCATCACTGGACCGATAAGCTTCGATCAGTACCTTCGATTGTAACAAACGCAACCAAGGGCGTGGGCGAGCTTGCTGCATTGACTGCAGTTCTTCCATGTGTGCCTGTAAGACACTAGTGACGCAGGCAGCTGTAGACAACGCCATAAAGTCCTCCACTGATGAGGCTGCGCTTGAGCTACAAAAAAGAGGGCTGGACAACTGACTTGTTGTTGTAACATCACTAGGGATGCTGCAGAATTGTCGGCAATAAACTTAAGAATATTCTTTCGGTGGAAACTCTGGCGGCGTAGGAGTACGTACTGGCCTGAAAGACCTAAAGTCCTCTTGCGGCGAGTGCTGATACGCTATGGATTGCGCAGCATGCGACACTGTGGCTTGTGGCAGAGAAAGAGCCTGTTGGTGGAACCGTGAGCAATGTCGTCGCAGCCACGACGGAAGACCCAGAAACTTCCGGTTGAACCTGTTCGTGTTCATTGAACAATGGTTGTTCCTCTTCGCCCGACGAAGAGTTATCCTGTGCCGACTCCGACGAAGAATCATAGACTGCGTTACTTCGTAACGCACTGGGCTTACCTGTCAACGGTTGAATTAGCGCAATGCGGGGGAGCAGAGGGGGATGCAACTGCCTATCTTTAGGTAAAGAAGATTGAGTTTTCACCGTAGCCGGCGGAGTAAAGTTGGGGCGTAGCGTAGGAGACGCCACCGATCCCGACCTGGAAGCCAAATTGCGTAACATCTTCGATTCATCGTCGGATGCATGACGCAACGTGTCTGTGTGCAGGTTATGACTCAGTGCAAATTTCTTCAAGGGAGACAGTTCATTTCTCCGAAAGGAACACTCCCGCAACACATTTGTAACCGCCGTTGAGATGGCACTGTCTAATTCCCCAGCAGCCGACGATGGTTGCGACGATGGCACATGGGGCACTGCTGCCATATCAGTCATGATATCCGTCTGCAATGGAACATCCACAAGGGATTGAATGGGAGCCTGCAGTGCAGAAGTTTCAGTCACTAAAACTGTTCCAAAGGGAGCAGTACCATCAATTTCCAACGCCATCGTGGACGGCAAATTCAGCAGAGAGCACTTGCAGCGATGCCAATGACCTGTCACTCTTGGAGCGCCTGCGACCCCTGTTCCGTACCCCTTCAAACTCCTTTTGCTGGAGAATAAATGCCAACATACAATCGTCCAAATGCGCGCACTGATCACAACGGCTTTTCATGATTGAATGTCCAAGCGGCGAATACAGGCGGGACAACGCGAGTGTGAGCACGCTTGATGTAAACACACGATTCCGGCATCTTCAGCGACTCTTCAAGCAGAGAACAGCAACATACAACAAGTGTTGTGAGAAAAATGTGCAGAAACAGAATACATTAATGATCAAAGAGAATCAAGAAGTTTTATAATCACTAAACTGTTACGTTTTCCGTTCTTTTTTTTTTTTGCAAAACTACCAGAGCTAGTTGGTAAACAGAGGTAGTGTTTGCACATCGGAACACTGCATACAGAACATTCAAAAAGGGAGCATTACCAATAAAACGGCAAGCACACGGTACTCCGGAAGTCGATGGCAATCCGACGCACCACGCCCTGGAGTTGGAAACAATGCAACCCGTGAGTACCACGAAACGGAAGCATTCCGAATGGAAGATATTCCGATACGGTGGCGTTCCAGTCCCGTGGTCCGCCAAACCGGACATATTCTGAGTCGGTGGCATTCCGAGTGGGAACCGTTCCAAGTCGGAACCATTCCGAGGCGGTGGCACTCCAAGTCGGAGCCACTCCAACACGGAGGCACTCCGCGTTGGTGGCACTTCGATGCGGAAACGTTCCTAGTCGGTGGAACCCCGAGTCGGAGCCGTTCCGAGTCGGTGGCACTCCGCGTGGACGGCAACACGACTCGCCAGCGCAGTAAGTCGGTGTCAAACCGACAAGTGAAACTTGCCGGAGGCATCACTACTCGCATACACGGCGTGTCGGTGGCACTCCACCCTGGGAGTACCTAACACGGAGTTACTACGCGTATCGGGAACACAGGCCCACGCTACCTCCACAACACACGCCAGTAAGGATACAACCATGGAGCTATTCCAACAGCCGGAGTTGTTCCAACAGACGTGGTGTCGGAATGGCGTACCTGATAAAGATACGACGCCGATGTAGCTAACACATGATCGATTCCACACCGAGACAAATGTGTCTAGCAAACGGCTACACTACTCCTAAATGTGATAAACCCCTTTCTAAAGCAGAAAAGGCGTGTAAAACGACAGTAAGAGGAAAGTGTAAGCAAGTCCCTTAAGAAAGTTGAAGCAGTCTCGACGAAAAAGAAAACTTGGAGAAATGAAAACTGCGTACCCAGCTCTCCCACAATACCCTGGAGCTGGCAGAAGGAAAGACGGACGGTGGAAAGTGGAAACTTTCCCGTTTGCAGAGCCCACGCAATGCAAACTGTTTGCTGACGGTAAGGATAAACCTCGAAATGGACAACCGAGGAAATCGCCCGGAAACCATCCCACTATCTATTACGCATAACTCACACTACGTTTTGATGGCCGGGAGAAACATTTACCGAACGAAAGCCGGTCTGACAAAACCCAGAACTTAACGTGTAGGAATCAGCAAAGTCAGCAAACACAGAAACAACGTACACAAAGCAAGGTCAAACTCTTACCGTAAACACAGTAAATATATTCAAGATAAATAATATCCATAACAGTATGCATTTACCTTGAGTTTGATTCGTCATTTTTTTCAAAAATTAACTGGAGAAAAAACTCCTGTTACTCGGATCTCGACAAGTTGGGAATGGCTTGATCACATGATAGGAAGTGCAACGTGCGCTGATTGGTCGGTTGACAGGCATAGTAAACATAGCAACAGGGCACCTGTTATGGGTACCCATGTGGTGCTATGTGTTCCAAAGAATTTTTTTGGATCGCGCTAACCAACGTTAATACACTGGAAAACCCATAGTGATGGCTACGAGGTCTACAAGCTGTATATTTTCGAAATTAAAAAGGTATCGATACCGGAATACATTCCCCCGCTATACTACTAATATAGTCCATAGCATGGACTGCAAACCATCAATCGGTGAATACCCTATCATTCCAGCTGTCGTTGAGTCTGTTAGCGAGCGATCGTGTCAGTACTGGACACAAGGAGTCTCAAAAACTGTCACCTTACACATTCCGATAACGCTGACTTGTTTTACACATGTATCATTGAGACTAGATAACGATTTTTGAGGGCATGCCCAGAGGACCCGAAGTGCTGACTTGTACGCCTAATAAATATTTGACTCATAAAAATAAGTAATTACAACCTAAATACCTAAATACTTGTTTTAAAAGAGGAGATGAAGGTTGTTGTGAAAGGAATATCACACTGTATATGTATTTGTCTAACGATTTTGTCACCGATGCTATTTTATGAACTGATATTGCAAATTGTTGATTTATGGCAATGGATATATACCAGACATTACAATTAAAACACTGTTTTCTTGCCATGTACGTTTCCCTTATAAATTGACAGAAGTGCCATTTATTCATGTTATTACTATGCCTTCTACTACATCATTAACGAAATGTGAATACGGCTTACACCTAATCGCAAAAAAATTCAAAAAAATTAAAATTTTCACTATTTTAGCATTTCTTGTTAAACTTTGTGATAGTTTTACTGTGTATTGTTTTGCTTTATGGCTCCTTCTGGTACTGTTTTGATGCCTATTCTTTTCTATTATTTTTAATCGGTTAAGAGTTCTGCAGAATATTTTGTTTTATAGCTTAATTTATAAATCATTATTTATCGTTCAATTTCTCTCAAATATTTCTATCGATAAACTTTTCACAACTCATAGCATAGTATAGTATAGTATAGTATAATATAATATAGTATAGTATAGCATAGTATAGTATAGTAAGGCATAGTATAGTATAATATAGTGCAGTATAGTGTAGTATAGTACAGTTTAGTATAGTATAGTATAGCATTGTATTGTATTATATGGTAAGGTATAGTATAGCATAGTATAGTATAGTATAGTATAGTATAGCATAGTATAGTATAGTATGCCATGAATACAGAATATCGGTTTAAAATTTAAAATTTTTCCAAAAAAAAAAATAAAAACTCTGTATTTAATAAAAGCTTTGACGTTAAAGATAGTGATGAAAATATGTACTCCTCCTAATCGTGACCATCCAAGGAAAAATGCTGTAGTATAATAAGTTTGTGTGCTATATGATGTTAGGTGTTAAGATAGATGTTCCATCTGAGACGACTGGCGTTGCTATAAATAGCTCACATCTGAGGAGATCAATCTGCCAGGTATAAATACAGAGCGGATGGATATTTCCATCTATCTAGCCGTACAGTGCATCCCACAGTGTTCAGTTTTCTCTCACATTGGTAAAAATTGTGCATTTGAATAGCATAGGCACTGAAATCTATATTTTAGTGATTTTTACAAAGTGGTTCCTCTCTTTTATGAACACTATTTTGCGCGGAATCCCCATTGGATCTGCGGAGTAAAAAAGTGTTTTACACAACAGACCGAATTGTCGTAGAGGATAGCTGTTGGACAACAACGAAGTATCTGCTTATTGAATTTCTACAATGTCCACATGGTGTTCTTTATTATCGCCTATTCCTTTATTATCGCTCTATTGGCATGTTTGTGACGGCTTGGGCCATTTACTAAAGAAACATGCTCAGGACAAAAACATTTGTTAAAAAGACAAAACGGGGGAAAATACTAAAAATTGTCCGTGAGCATTATCTGCGAGATGATATTGTTTGTGGATCGGCGGTGTGTGAAAGCTGCGACCAGATAGATGAACTACTTCAACGCGACTTTGTAGTCGTAAACAGATTGTTTAACCAAAAGCATTATTTAGTCCCCGATACAAATGTTGTTATTCATCAGGTAAGTGCTGTCATTACCTTAGGGTACACAAGCCGATGAGTATACAGGCAGCATCGCCACATCACTGGTCCCAGCGGACCCCTTCTGCCTTCCTAAAGTCGCTGATTGGAAATTGAGAAGGATGGTGGATAGCTCCGAGTTAGCCGTGCCTTAATTCGTATATATATCTCCCAGGGCTACGAAGTCATATATTGACATTTACAGAAAGTTCATGCCCAATATACCCTTTTTGTAAAACAGGCACAATTTTCAAGGAGCTGTACATCATTTCTTCATTTAGGTACAGGAAAGTTCGCTTCCGCAGTCAGCTGTCAAGTTTACATATTAGCCTTTAAATGTCATGTGACCAAAAATCTACATAAAAGGGTTATAGATTATCTGTAAAATATATACAAGTAACCTAGGTTAAACCCGCCTGTGCCTGCAGTGTCGCCACCTCCCGAAACAAATCATCCCGGAAATTAAATGTTTTGCCGAACCTCCCGATAAATGCCACTGGTTCTCGAGTGCAAAATACTGAGCTGCTATAAGTAAACTCATAGTATAAACGTATAAAGCCAGGTTTATACTCACTAGTGGTGTGATTCGAACCCTAAAACAGGGTTCGAATATTCGAAAATATTTTCGAATATTATTCGAATATTTGCATGTTTTTGCAAAATGTTGTTTACTTCTACGAAAAATATTTACGGATGTTTTATTGTGAAACGTCTTTTATTTATTCTAAAAGTCATACATTTGATAAATTTCCTTGCAATTTCAACAATTCTTAACTATTTTTATTCCGTAATTTACCAAACGTACAAGCATTATACTTGAATATTATGTGAAACCTAAAACAACAAATTTAGATATATACATAATTGTAATACTGTCTGTTTATTTGCTTTTTTACTTTCACAAAAGCACATTCAATGAGTCTGTTTTCGTTCAAGTGTAGAAAAAAAATGAAAATTTTGCTGTGTCAATCAACACCTACATTTAAAACGACTAACAAAAATTCAATTGCAAGTAATTCTTAATGTTACATATCCGGATTCTACAGAGTTATTCAGTAACATAAAATTATTTCGATTAACTATTTTAAAATGAAAAATTTGTTTTTAATGCGTCAGATAATTTTTTGCTTGTCTTTGACTTCACGATATAGCAAATAATATCTCTACTATAATTTATGCTGAGTTTAAAACAAAACTCCGAATATAATCCTGCGAACTTTTCAACTTTTTAAGTAACAATGCTCTTAAATAGGATTTGTAAAACTGCCATTGTTAATGAATATTTCGTTTGCACCAGGAACGCTGTTGCGCGAGACCAAGACACGTATTTGTATACGCTTTCTATGTGTTCTTGTTCAAGAACATGGGTAAATTCAGTTGTGATCTCTTTTTTGTGACGATGCTTCCTGCCAGGCTAAATATTCTTTCAGCAGGCACTGATGTTGCAGGTATGGCTAGTATTTTCTTCGCAGCAGTCGATATCAATGGGTATTTTGTATGATTTTCACGCGACCACGTCAGAGGACATAAGTTAGTGTCTGTCTGTGCTTCAGACAAATATCGTGCTGTTTCAATTTCAATTATTTCGCTTTTAGTAGGCGTCTGGTCAGGGCATTGAATGATGTCATCAAACATGTCAGTTTTACGTGCTTTCGGTTTTGGAGCAGCTAGTTCAGCATTCTGCGCTGCCTCATCCGGGAGGCATAGCAAAGGTGTCGCATTTGTTTCGACTTGAGATTTTGGAGTTCGAGCTGTTCGAGTTGTTCTCTTGGTTATCGAGATTCGATAACATTGAGCGTTTCAGTTTCGGGACAGTTGGAGGGTCACCATCGTTCTGATCTAGTAGATTTTCAAGTTTCATCAGCACAGGAAGTACCATTGAAATGGTTAGGGACTTGTCCGCTGACAACTTCTCAGTGGCAAACTTGAAAGGGCGAAGAAGATTCACCATTGCGTCAACAACTATTTGCTCAACGTACGTATAAAGTTTTGCCCTTACAGTAGCACCTTGCTGGGTGAGTAGCTACTGCATGCAATGCCAGTATTTGCTCAATTATGCGCGCAAGCATGTCAACTATGCTATTCCATCTTGTTTCGACGTCAGCGATAAGCTTGTGGTTCTGTAACTCTTTGGGTAAAAGTAGCTTCTGCTTCTGTTGCAAGAGCTCCTATGCGTGTGAGCTGTGATGGAAAAATGTTACTAAATTCCGACCTTTTTAAACTAGCCGTAGCACGTCCTGGAGGCCATGTCGAACAACTAAATTCAGGTTATGTCCCATACAGCTGAGCCGTGTCCATTCAAAGAGTCGCAAAGCTTTTACCTCATTCGTGGCGTTATCTGTTACAGCAGCAGGTATGATTAATCCCCAGGCATCCTTTGTCCGTTCGAGAGCCTGGGCTATAATGTAAAATATATTATATATAAAATATATAAAATATAAAAAACGATTATATATCCAAAAATGTAGCAACTCTTGCAAACGTGCTGATTTTTTCATCTACAGCTACCCCCCCCCCCCCCTCCTTAGACCCTGTTAAAAAATGGTCATAATGACCGCAATGCAAAAATATAATACTTATCTAGTTAGTTCAGGTGACTGGCGGGAAGGAGAGTTCGCGGGGGTGGGGGGGGGGGGCGGTGTCGGCTAGCCATCAAAAGTTATTTAATCTGTCTTTTTAAGAATTTGGATACTTTTTCGGGGGCATCAATGTGAGGGTATTGTCGTACGGAGAGCAAATTTATGGGTCCAGTTATTTTTTATTACAAATTCGAAGAAAACTGGGCAAGTAGTGAGTTGAAGAACTGGTAGCTATTTAGCGAAGACCATTAATAAACTTTTAAAGTTGACTTTAAATAAACCTTTACAATTTTCAACCGTCAAACTTGCGAAAAAAATTGCGAAAAAAACTGAAGCTGAGACATTAGAAATATTGGGCTATTTGATGCTACATACCATTATCTATAAAAATATATAAAAACTTTACCTCTGCGCGAGATAGTTTGGTTGAAATATTCAATAAATCCAACTTTTTTCACACATCTTCTTACTTGTTTTTTACAAAATGGCTGCCACTTGTAGAATCTACGCATGCATAATTAATGAGCTAAAGAGCAATCTGGTTGGCTTAGAGAGATCACGTAATACATCGCGAGACTTCGTGTCTTTTTCTCGTTTATAGCGTGTGTCGATCGTGGCAATAACAAGTTCTAGCTCACTGGGAAACGCGCCGTACGTTCCGCGAACATAGGGTTTAAAATGCTTTACTGTATGCTGTTCTTGCAGATCTTAAGGGATGCCCTTGGATATTATTATTTTCTATGAAATAGTTCTTTGTAGATAAAACTCGATTCCAAGCATGCATTACCGTATGTATGCATGCGTGGCATAATGTGTACATATATGATTCGTTTGCTGATTAAAAATTGTCATTTTATTTTATATAAGTTTTTCATAACTTCAAAATGAATTGGCGTCACTGGTTTGGTTAAATAGTAAAGAAAACTAAGTACTTAAAGTTTTCGAATATTCGAACCCTATTTTAGGGTTCGAACCCTGTCAAAACGAATCGAATATTTGAATATAAGGCACACCACTAATACTCACATATATTCTTTATAGCTCTTAGCAGTGACATTTTGAAAAAAAAAACGAGTTGGTAGTGTTACAGTTTGCACTTAAAATTTATATTTCTGGATGAAAGAATAGAGTGGCGAGTTACAGCTCAAAAATCCTGCCCGAAAAAATATATCACTCTGGCATTTTCGTAAATCACGACATTTTACTTCGCGCATATCAGAAACCATGCGTAAAATTCTGTATTTACTACATGCAAAAGCATTAGCGGATCGCGTCCAAAACACGAGAGTTATTACGCAACAACCATTGAAAAGTGGCGCTAGGTTACTGGTACTAAAATAGTTCATAGATGCAGAATAAGATATAAAATTATTTTGTACAATCACAACATTTAACTGTTAGTCTCTTCCATTCTTTTTGAAATATCAATTCAAAAGTTTTTTTGTGGATAATTGCAGAAATTATCGTTGCTTTTACACGTATAAAGTATGCTCCCTGTATACAAACAAATATAAATGATTGCTGGAGATTTGTGTTTATTTCCGTATTATCTGCTTTTAAAGAAAGCGTAACACAGAAGTTATATATCATTGCCGTTGTACTTTGAGGGCCTTTAGCAAATACCAATAAAATCTTGTAGGTTGTTGAATCTCGCACAAAGTAGCCACAGAGGGGCCTCAAAGCGTTGACGTGCATATCGTTATATAGCGAGGATTTGAAGTGGTGCTTGCAAACGTTGTGGCGTATCGTTTCATGGAGGTGTATGGTAGAATGAGAAATTTGACGCCGATATACGGAAATCTTTCTTTACTAATTTTTCTATTCTAAATCATTTGCAATGTATACTTTAGGGAATAAACCTCATAATTTTGCAACATAAAATTGACAGTATCATGTTGTTCAAGAAAAAGTTAACATAAATTGCCGGAGTGATCAGCTGTTTTCTTTCTTTTTTTTTTTTTTTTGACATCACCTTCTTGGTTTCTGCGATGTCAAATGTATCGGTGATACCTCGACTACTACAGGAATCTTTTCTCCTGCTATACACGAGAGTTCTTGGATACAAACACTCGTTGTACCCGTCAGCGATGCGTTTGTGGAACAGTCTTCTACTTGCATTGTCAAACCGCATCCTGAATGCCTGAGCATTCTTCATGTTTTTGGTGGATTTTAACCTGCACCTCCGTACGATTTTTGTCATGTGTTTATGGCGAATTAGACACTCAGATGCACCTTTGCTATTGTGTTCATGTGCGAAAATATTAAACGCTGAGGTATACACATCATAGCCAGATAGATAACAGGAATGTTTAGCTCGACCTCTTCTGTCAGTGTTGTGTATTTGTTCGCAGTAATTTCGGGCACATTAAAAACCCATAAATTTTTGCCAGTTGCTGTCTCTTACGTGTACATGACAGAATGTGCTAGGTTCATTAATTGAAAAAGTCATTGTACAGGCTATGGATCTTGTGATTCACAGTTCAGGGAACCCACACTGAGAAAAATTATGGCGCGTTATTTACAACTTTAACTAAGTACCCCCTCGTGAAACTTAAGTAAAGAGCCCTTTTGTAGATATTCAAACCGAAGAAAAATATTTTTTCTAAGTACAAAAATCATCATTTGGTTTCTAAAAGTGTGCGCTACAATTTTCAGTGCTGTTGTTTATATGAAGCACCTTTTCTTGTTGAGGCTTTTATTATCAATTTTGAAAACCAAATTCATGACAACAAAGAGTCGGCACACCAAAGCACTGTGTGTTCTGTTTTTTTTTTCTCTTAGTGTTTCATCTTGCACAGTTTAAACTTACTCGTGTAGTGTATGTTGTATATAAATGAGATTTTTCCAAGCAGTTTGATGTTAGAAAGACTCACTGAATCAAACTTTTCTCCGTGGCTTTCTTGCAAAATTTGGTTAGCACCGAGTTTGACCTAGGTGAAGTTTTCGTTTTAATTTTTAAACAAAGAGAGTGTTTGTTTTAAAGGTGGGCTGTTCATTGTTTTCGGAATGACACTTGAGATATTTCAGAAACTTCTTAACTATTTAAAATATTTCAAATTGTATAAAAAAATCAAATTTATACCGGCCTTGTCACTATTTTCTATCTGCGACAAGTTCTTTTATTGGAACACTGACTGTTGATGTCATAGGACTACCACATCTCAAACATATTTATCCCAGGAATAACATTTTTTCCTTGTTTTTCCCGAGGCAAGAAGCTTCGAAATTGTACAGAACATAATTGAAAGAAATTACAAATTCGTCCCTCAGTTACAGCAGGTTATTGTTGCCTATAAAAAGCAAGTTATAGTGAATTGCGTGGTCTCCTGCTTGCGGTTAACCGTGCAATAAGAGGCACACATTTAGCCAATACATTTTCAGTTTCACCAATATCGATATACTAGTCAAGTTTATGTCGTTGTTAGTTGATTTCAGTTTCACGAGCAGGTGCTACAGAACTGTGGCTTGGAAGGGAAAACCTAATTTTTGGGTGGCGTGTCATAAGCATTTCGTGCCCTATCTTTTGAAACTAAATTTAAAAGGCGAAAAAGTGGGAAAAAACTTCACGTACTGTTGCTGTAGCGGAAGAATGATATTTAGGCAACAAAATTAGGTAGGTCCCAAATTGACACTGTAGGCGATTTTTCGGAATGTTCAACGAGCGGCAGTGCAGAGATGTGGTTAGAAATTGCGTCTGAACAAAAAGTAATCGGCGTATAATTTCCTCTTCACAAGAGATAAAAACAGGAAAATGTGTCTAAAATGGTTTTCAGTGCGCAAAGCGATAACACGCTTACAATAATAACACAAAACATACCATAAAACACTAAAATCTGGTGTTCGATTCCAGTATATATGTGTGGCAATGCGCACTTGAAAAGATATTGAGCGTTTTAGTGATACATGCCTACATGCAACATGCAGTGCAGAGCAGTTAGGGTACGATTTGTCTCATTTCATACATTAAACACCGTTTCTTCAAAGATATAATTTTAATGGAATATTAAAAGGCGGCCGCCCAGCAGCATTTACTGGTACTTGAAAGTATTAATTTGAAACAGTAGAATTAGCAATACTTTTCACGGTTTCAGTTAAAGTAATAAATTAAGATACTCGTTGCAAACTAAATTGACTACCAAATGGATTGCTGTAGGAAGTATGGTTATCTTTGTCTTATTTCCACAACTGACCGTTGATGAACAAGTCCCCGTATTAAAAATTAAACTAAAAGGTTAGTTGCGCAAAGTTTAGCCGCTAAATCTCAACCCTGGATTGAGCATATTTGAATAAATACAGCTGTAAACACAAGATCATGGGGATGAAAGCACTCCAGAAATATATCTGTTGCCCACCAGCTCCGGATGTGGTTAATATCTGTGTTAATAAAATCCGGAATATTAACATTTTCCACTGTTCAATAGGATTCACCCTTCTGTTACTTATGATAACCATCGTTTTAATTTTGCACAATTATTTTATTCCCTTTCTTATTGTAGATTGACGTATTGGAAGATCATAAGATAAACAATGTCATCATTCTGCAAACAGTGCTTGAAGAGGTAAGCATAGCATCAAGTATCCAGTCTCTTAATAAAGAACACTTTCCACGAAATAATTCCAAATCTTGTGATTTTCTTGTTATTTCCATCATTGTGAGAAAGATCTATTTTAGTGCATGGAATGCTCTTTGTTAAATGGACTGCGTTGCCAGGTACGCTCAACTCATTGACGGTGGTTTGGCGTACAATTTTCATTCCATTGTAGATTGAAGGCCCTGTGAAATACTGTTTAGTGACATTGGTGTTAATGCCAGGAAATATGTTTGAAACTTGAACGAAAATTGATTTTTGAAAGATCTGAATTAGGTGTAAAATAATAAAATTGGGAGGGGGGGGGGGAGTGGTGATGGATGAAACTGTATCATTTAACGAGGGTTTCAAAATGCAATGTGTGTACTGTATAGGTATGTGCAGTGTAATGTTCTGGATTTGTGAATGCAGTTGTACATTTAACCAGCTTCAAAAAATTTCGAAACAACTCCTGAATTCATTTATCATTTATCATTTAGTAGTCTTAAGTGAGAGAAAAACAGATTGAACTTGAACGTGTGTCTTTTTAGAACACACCAGTTTCGAGCTTAAAATAATTTTGTTGTACATGCTACAGGAAATTTTTTTTTTCTTCGCGCGCAGGTGCGCCACAGAAGTGCGCCAGTGTACAAACGAATCAAAGACGTCGTGGCCAACAGAAGCAAGCATTTCTACACCTTTGTTAACGAATTTCACAAGTAAGGTGCTTTCATACTGCCGAGCTTCGCTGATGCTGTTAAAAAATAAGCTGACTGTGGTTCATTTGAATGCTAAGTAACAAAATTTAGAACAAGACAAAATTCAAGAAATATTTCACGGTCACTTGTTTTGTAATGGATCTGTACATTTGTGGACTTGAATTGATATGTTTTCCCCAGTCTCCCTGACGTTCGAGGTGTATTTGCATATATATATGGGTGTGTGTGCATCAAATGATGCAAAAACTTTGCAAAAAAAAAAAAAAAAACGCTAAAGCAATTGAGCTTGTATTATCGCTCGGTTTGAGGGTCCTGATACCTGAACCTGTTGATCTGGAATCCTGTCTCATTCTAAGGCTGGAAGATGTCCGTGTTCATATGCCTGCTGCATAATTTTTTATACGCTTTCCACTCTACTATGTTGCTGCGACTTTCGGTCATATCCAGGTTGTAGCTAGTTAGTCTTTTTACCTTGCTGATAACTCCTTTCTCAAGGGACACTTACGTGGAGCGAGAGCCTGGCGAGTCGTCCAATGACAGGAACGACCGTGCCATCAGAACGGCAGCCATGTGGTACCAGGAGCACCTGCAGGGCACTGGCGTGGGCGTGGTCCTATTAACCAATGACAGGGAGAATATGAGCAAAGCTCTGAAAGAAGGCTTGCAGGCTTATACAGGTTGTGTGTGATTTTTATCTTGTTCTTGTGTTAGGAGAACAGATGTGAAGTTGTTAAGTTCGTAAAGTTCATAAAATCTGAGTCAGTAATTCTAAAAGCTGTTATGAAAGTTTGAATACTTTTGACGCTGAGAAAAATCATGTGTGAAAAGTGAAAAAAAGAAGAAAAATGAGATAAAATATCAACATGTATTGACGAATGACGTAATTACTTTTCAAATATATGGTGTGCTACGCAGGGGATGATTTGTGTAATGTACTGTCTGGTAGTGCTACGAGTTGTAGGCTTGATAGCGGTATCACAAACAGCTTAAGGTATTTTTAACAGCCTTGTTTGAAAAAAAAAAAACAGAGTATTCCGTCTAACTGAAATGCTACGAGTAAGGGGTGGCCCCTGTAAATAAATGCGTAAGCGTGGAGCGTTGTGACGTATGTTTGTGTTGGTAGTGCACAGGTACGTGGAGAATTTGGAGGATGCCCAAGGCCTCTTGGACAAACTGGCCACTGCCGATACCGTCGTGAGTTCAAAACATATCTTGCTTTCGGTTGACATTTCAACCAGAAGTAGATTTATTTTATGTGGCACTGCTGTTGAATTTTAACCAGTTAATTTGAACTTAAATTATTTTCTTTCAATTAGTTTCCTGCTGGACTGGGGAGGAATGTTGTGAATTAAAGTGAAATTTAAGTGAAATATTTATCCGCTGGTATTTTGTAATTTCTAAGCTAAAGAAAGCAGTATTTTGGAACACAAATAAATGTGTTCTCAGAAATGCATGTGTATTTCTAGTCCCCTGCCGCCGCGTAGCGTGAAGCGGTGGACTATTGAATTCGGGTGTGTTCGTCCGTCTATCGAGCCGCCCGTCCGTCTGTCTGTCAACATTTCGGATATGTGTCTGAAAAATGTGTCTCAGGAACTTTGTCGAAATCCTGGAATTGCACCCCTGGGGGGGGGGGGGAGACTTAGTCAGTTTCACTGACATACTTATTTGAATTTAAAGTGTGTGTACAGTTGGTATAATAAGATCATTTGTTTGCCACTGAGCACAGTATACGGTAACAGTGAATGTTATTTGTGACAAATCACTTATGCTGCTTATAGAATCGCCGACAGTTTAGCCAGTGGTTTCGAGCAAAAAAAAAGGGGGGGGGGGGCTATATTTTTGCGTCTTCTGTTAAATGGTTCCACTGCGTTAACCGTTTGTGTAAAATTTCAATAATCAATTTAGACTTAGCAATTAGTTGCCGATTTCTAATCGAAATAAAAATTGTTGTTGTGGTGTAGGAAATGAACACAAAGCAAGTGTTTCCGGAACATTTGCCGTTATCAGAGATACAGAGCGGGCTGAGGAGTGGCAAGTACATGCAGGGCACATTTATGGCGAGCCGTGAGAACTTCCTGGAAGGTTGGGTCTCTGTACAAGACAAAGAGGATCAGGTACGTGTACGTTTTGCTGGCATATTGGAACACTTCTATAGCCTTGTACATGCCATGCCAGTTGTGCTTAAGTAATGAGCAAGATTTGATATTTAATGTGCAAGTGTTTTTCAAAACGTTGAAATGGCACGTACCGTTTGGAATAGCTTTTGCACGAATTGCATTGAAATTTCTCCAATTGGTATGTATTTAGTTTACACCCCCCCCTAAAATCCACACTAGCCCGTATCTGGCATGACTGACGTTTTTATTTCCTGTGTAACGGAGGGACATAGTTATGAGCTTGTCCGTCTGTCCGCGTGCGTGTCCAGGCTATATCTCCAAAACTAGGGGTCGGAGTGTTTTAAAATATCACACAATGGTAGAGCACATATTGAAGTTGTGTAGCGTCGCATTTTTATTCTGATTCATGAAAAAGTGTGAAAATAACAGCGTTTTAAAAGTTGGTAAAATTTCGCGTTTTGATATAATTTTGTCTGCCAAAATAACTTTTTTTTTAAATATAAAATTTAGTTTTTGTCGAAATTTAAAAATGCAAAACTGTTACGATTGTGAAAAAAACGTAATGAAAATCGCAGTAGTATGGCAAACCGACTATAGCACCCGATTTTATCAGTTATCGGCGCTGCACGGGGGATCTTGTCTTTGTGAGGCTCTAGTTTTGTTTCGGTTGCACTGCACATTTTTGTATTTGTCATCGTCCACGCAGATATTCCTGCAAGGCCACGAGAGCCTGAACCGGGCCGTGCAGCAGGACGTCGTGGCCGTGCAGCTACTGCCCGAGGCATCGTGGCGCTGCCCCTCCTCGCTCATGCTCGAAGACGAGGAGGAAAAGGGCGACGAGGACGCGAGGCGGGAGGACCAGCTGGTGCACAAGACAGCCGCCAGCGGGCCCAAGATCCCCACGGGCAGGGTGGTGGGCATTATCAAACGTAACTGGCGCCAGTATTGCGGCATGCTGCAGAAGTCGGTCATCAAAGGGGTGAGAAGCCGATGGCCGTTATGTTTTTGCATTGTTCGAAGAAGCTATAATATCAGTTTGCTTGGATGATCTTAGAAATACTAAAGACTTTGATATTAATTAAACTATGCGAAATTCGGCAGTATTTATCGGGAGTCATAATTTGTTAGATAGTGTATTTATATTTAATAGACAGCGAATGACGGTGGAAGCGCCTAAAAAGCAAGACTTTTAAACATCTTAATGTATTGTTTCTCAATCGATAGGCCACACGGCATTTATTCTGTCCTGCTGAAAGACGGATACCGAAGATTCGAATAGAAACGAGACAAGCAGACACATTACAGGGGAAAAGGATCGTGGTGGTTATTGATTCGTGGCCAAAAAATTCCAGATATCCTCAGGTCAGTTGCGTGTTACGTGTATCAACAAAAATAAGATTTTGTTATAGCAAGGGTCATTTTATCCGTCGATCGTCCACCGATTTTGAGCCGAAATTTGTGGTTCTCGAGATGACTGAATTCTGGAATATTTTTTTTTCACTTTAGGGTGTGGGGGCTGGGGGGTTTTAGGGGAGGCTGGGTACTTACAGATACTGTTGCGGAGATTTTAAGTTGTCAGCTGTAAATTTTTCGGACTCGCGCTTTCGGCGCTGGCGAATTAAAACACTGCAGTTCTTGCTATGCTTGAGCTTCGGTTGTCTCCGCGCCGAAAATATCACAAATTTTCCGGCCCTGTTATAGTTTGCCCGAACAAATTGGACCTTCCGTTTAAAATTGACGATTGGTGAAGTGTGTCACAAGAAGGAGCACATGTGTGAAATACGGGAAGTCTCTAAGATATCGCGCATCTGGTGAAGCGGCAAAAAATAAATGTTTGTCGTGACGATAAAATAATTGAGTACGAGGAAGGTGCGTGAAAAGGAGTTATTGCAGGCTGTCCTTGCCTGTTTCCTATTGTCGTTACTTGGGTGGGCTGGTTGAGAGTGGGTATTATCGCAGAGGAAGCTTTGTACAGCCATTACAAGTGTGTTATTTGGACCATGTGGTACGTTTACTGGATGAGATGGGCGGAAATACAAGTACGTATCATGGCCATTTAATACAAGTGTGTGGAGTGGTTGACTGTTATATTATGTGGCCATGTACTGCGTATACTGTCTGGGATTGGAAGTGCTGAGCAAGATGGGCGATAATAGCAGCACCCTGTTTCACGGAGTCACTTAGCTCGCGTCATGGACGAGATGGACGATAATAGCTACGCATTCTTGGCCAGTTGAAGGATAATAGCAGCGCGCACTTTTTGCAGGAAACTTGGTGCGCGTCCTTGGCCATTTGGGCGATAATAACGGAATGTTGTGTTTGCAGGGTCACTTAGTGAGTGTTCTTGGCGAGGCTGGCGATAATAGTAGCGGTGTTTGCAAGGACACTTAGTAGGCGTTTTTAGCTAGGGGGCGATAATAGAAGTACGTTCTTTTTGCAGGGTCACTTAGTACGCGTCCTTGGCGAGGTCGGCGATAAAGAAACAGAGAATGAGGTGCTGCTGCTGGAACACGATGTGCCGCATTCCAATTTCTCCGAGGCTGTCCTCGACTGCCTTCCCTCGCTGCCCTGGATCATCACGCCGGAAGTGAGTTCCGAGTCCCGAATCTGTTGTTCATTTTTTTCCCACTGAGACATGGTCCAGAATTGAAACTGAATTGGTCGATTTCAGCAAAAGAATACTGAGTATTATTTTTCTAGTGTATCCAGTTGCCATCCGTGTAATAAATTGTAACAGTTACACATTGTTTCTAAAGCCCGTGCATGTTTAAAAATTAAATACTCTGCGTTGCCTGGCGATGGCATATGTACGGCAGGATGAGGAGAAGCGAGTAGACCTGAGGCACATCAGCATTTGTAGCGTCGACCCCCCGGGCTGTACCGATATCGATGACGCCCTTCACTGTATCCCGCTGCCCAATGGAAATTACGAGGTTACACTATTTCAGAGATTTTAAAGCCTTTACTCGTTTGGATTCAGGGGGCAAAATGGTAGAAGTAAAAGCTTAAACATAGGTTTGTCTTGTAACTAAATAGGCCAGAATCGCGGTTATTGCAGTGAGTTATGTTGTTGTTGTGCATTTTTAGGAATTAAACGAAATTCAAGACGGTAATTATTAGAGCTTACACTTTTTATGTAGCAAAATGCCTTGATGCATGATATGAAATTATAAAAAAAGAAAAATAAAAAATGATAGTGCTAATAAAACAGGTTGGGGTTCACATAGCAGATGTGTCGCATTTTATTCGGCCCGGGACTGCTATTGACCGAGAAGCGGCTAATCGCGGCACGACGGTGTATCTCACAGACCAGAGAATCGACATGGTGCCCGAACTTCTCAGCTCGAACCTGTGTTCTCTGAGAGGCAGTGAAGAACGGTAAGAAATTCTACAGGGTGTACCTCTCGGGCCAGAAAAATCGGTATAATACCGTTCTGTCCAGCTCTAACCTGTGTTGTCTGAGGAGTAATGACGAAACGTAGAGAAAGAGTTAACGATGAGTGCCACAAGTCAGTAATGAATGGGAAAATATGAGGGGTTGCTGTCTCAAAGTTTCAAATGGATGAAAAACTGTAAAACATGTAAGATCACGACTGGACACACACACTCCATGACCCATTTGCTGTCTCTATCTCCCCTTTGCACCCTCCAACCCTCGTTTTATTCCTGCGTGTGTCGATCCAGCAGAGCACACACGTGAATACTAGGTGTGTGAGAAGATACTTATTATGCTATTGTGAACAGCGATGTGATTGGTCTTACCTCAAGCAATGACTGACATACTGATCGCGTAATAACACAAGCAGGATGCGTGTTGTTACTGAACATACCAAGTGTGTTGTTCTTGTGGAAATAAAAAAAAACCGAAATACAGAAATTTCGATTCGAATTTCGATGTCTTCTGTCGGGGCCCGTTCGGTGGGGCTGAATTATGAACCCTAGTTTTAATTATATGTCTCCCCCTAGGGGAGACATATTTAGCAGTTGGTGTGTCCGTCGGTCTCTCCATCCGTCTGTCCGCAGTGAGTTCTTATGAAATTAATGAGTCGATTTTTCTCAAATCATACATACATATTGGGGTACATGTCTAGATGATGCCCGTTTTTTTTTCCGTTTCTTCAAAAATTCTATTTTTTGGCAAATATTTTAACATGGGGGGGGGGGGGGGTTGAGGTTTCGTGCTTTTTTTTTCATTTTGGCAGGCTATATCTCCAAAACAGTTCGTTGGATAAGGCTCAGACGTCGCATGAAGAACAAACATGTAGCGCAAATGTATACTGCAAAGTTTTTCTTCATTTCCATTGAAAATGTACGTTTGGCGATTTTTTAAATTTCTGATTTTTAAGGTTTTTGGCCATATTGTTGCGATATCCCCGAAACAGTTTGTTGGATTAGGCTGCAAAGTGGAAAGATGAACCCACATATAGTGCAAATGTTTACTGCGAAGTTTTGCTTCATTTTCTGTAAAAATGTATTTTTGGCGATTTTTAAATTTTTTTTGGCTCGCCAATGTTGTACTTTTAAGCAAAGAATTTTTTCCACGTGGCTGACTTGGGGACATTTCCGTTTTTGTTTTAACAAAAACACTGGCCAGTCTAGTTATTAGATGGAGTTGAATTATGCTTTGTGTAACAGAGTTGCGTGCTGAACACGAGGACAGTCCGAGACTGTCCCACGTGACTATTTTACTCTCTGCCCATACAGGTTTGCGTTCTCGTCGGTGTGGGAGTTAAATCCACAGGCAGAAATAATCAATACAAAGTTCCACAAAAGCATCATCAAATCCAAGGCAAGTATTTTCCTAACACCGGTAATGCATATTAAAATTTAAATTTGAATCTGAATTTTAAAAGTGACGAGTCCAAAAATTGAGATCTTTCGCCTGAAAGTCTTTTTCATGTCACCGAAAACAAACTTGGTTGCATTGCCTTTCGTACTTCCTGTTTTGTTGTGCTTTCAGTTATTTCCAATTGTAGTTCGAATGTGGCGTGGTGGTGTACTCTAGGTATTAATATGAAGTTCTTGAAAGCCTTATTGCATCGCTAGTGAATCTCAAGTAATTTATGAATAAAAATATAAAAAAATCTTTCAAAATAAATTAAATTGCTAAAAACATAAATATTAACAAAAAAGTGAACTGACAATTTATATTGAAAAAATGAAAACCTGGAACCAAACGACTTGGGTCCAAACGTCTGAGAGTCTGAACGTCTCGTTTGTGTGCCTAAAGTGTTTTAAAAGCCTACACGTCTAGGAAGCTGTGTTTCTCATATTTCAGTTTAAAAAGTGAAATGAAAACGTAAAGGGGCGAAATTGTTAAAACGAGAGTAAGATATTTCTTAAGTTGTTGTGTCTGTATTTTGTTAAAAACCAAAATTCCACCCAACGATCAGAAAACTCCCCAAAAGTGTCGGGGAAAAAAACGGAAATGAAAAAGATGAGGGGGGTGGGGGACCCTAGAAGGTGCAAGGAAAGTTTCGTTTTCTTGAAACGAGATATTCACTCATAGTAAAGAGAGCCGTTGGGGTGTTTTCAGGCGGCGTTAACCTACGCAGAAGCGCAGATGAGGATAGATGACCCGACACTACACGATGACGTCACAATCAGTCTACGAGGCCTGAATAAACTGGCGAAAATACTCAAGCAGAGGCGAAAAGATAACGGGTATGTGTGGCTCCGACTCAAGCAGAGGCGAAAAGATAACGGGTATGTGTGGCTCTGACTCAAGCAGAGGCGAAAAGATAACGGGTATGTGTGGCTCTGACTCAAGCAGAGGCGAAAAGATAACGGGTATGTGTGGCTCTGACTCAAGCAGAGGCGAAAAGATAACGGTATGTGTGGCTCTGACTCAAGCAGAGGCGAAAAGATAACGGGTGTGTGTGGCTCTGCTTCGTGAAGGGTCCGGTTCAAAAAGTAAAATGGCCGACAAAATAATATATAATTCCGTTAAAAAAAAATAAAAATAGTGTAAGTAATATAGGGATAGCTCATGGTCCAAGGTGCTTTGTATTAGATTCGGACACGCGTGGAAGGCCTGCGAACGAACCGCGCAGCGGTGAGTTTATTGGCCATCCACAAGTGTGCGAATTGAATACAAAACACACCGGTCCCATGGTCTATCGCTAGTATAACACAAACACGCATAATCATGCTTTAGAGAGCCAAACAGAGCTGAAATGAACTCCTTTTACCTGTCAGATACTCCACTGTACTGTGACGCCGCCTGTGTGTTACGTGGCAACTTTCGTCACGCAAAATAAAAACGGTTTCGTCACAAAGCCTTTGCGAGCGTCACGTTGGCGTATACCTAAAACGTTCGAGAGAATGTGGCCAGCGAAGTTTGGTATGCGGTTAGATTACGCAAAATTTGCTCATCTTTTCTTTATATTAATAAAGTATATTAATATAGAATATCAGTGCTTTCTAGAGATGCATGTGCCTTAGTCTCCCCTGCTGTGCCAGGCTGAGACAAAGCGTGACGTTTTGATTTTCAGGGCCCTGACGCTCGCTTCGCCTGAGATTCGCTTCCATATAGACAGCGAGACGCACGACCCGATCGATGTGCAAGCGAAGCAGATCCTGTAAGTGACCACCATGCTGATTCTCTCTGATTCTTGATTGTCCCACAATATAAGAAGTTGTAAGCAAGAAAGGACTAGCGCTTGAACGCCAATGGTGCAGCAAAACACTTGAACCAAGGTGTCTGATGTCGTATTTATTTGGCGATTCCAAACCATTAAAGCCAGGAATGTATTTACGACATGCAGTCTATTACGGGGAGTCTGCAGTGCCATTCTTTCCAGACTCGATTTCTAAATTATAATCTGAGAATTTTCATGAAATTTCTCGAATATAAAGTGTGTAAATAGCTTAATTCAAACCCTACAAAAATGTTATGTGGCGTTTAAAAATTTCGGGAGTTCAGGAGATGTGCTGTATTTCTGTCGTAGGGAAACGAATTCCATGGTTGAAGAATTCATGTTGCTGGCCAATATATCTGTTGCTAAGAAGATTCTGTCAGAGTTTCCGGACTGCGCGTTGCTAAGACGCCATCCGTCACCTCCCGTTACCAGCTACGAACCGATACTAAAAGTGGCCGAATCCAAGGTGCATTTCAACTGTTTCAAGTCGCTGAACCCTTCACCGTAAGCTTTCCCATCATGTCCGTTCCTTGCTTCCCATCATGTCCACTCCTTGCTCCCCATCATGTCCACTCCTTGCTTCCCTCATGTCCACTCCTTGCTGTCCATCATGTCCACTCCTTGCTCCCCATCATGTCCACTCCTTGCTCCCCATCATGTCTACTCCTTGCTTACCATCATGTCCACTCCTTGCTCCCCATCATGTCCACTCCTTGCTCCCCATCATATCCACTCCTTGCTTCCCATCATGTCCATTCCTTGCTCCCCATCATGTCCACTCCTTGCTTCCCATCATGTCCACTTCTTGCTCCCCATCATGTTCACTCCTTGCTCCCCATCATATCCACTCCTTTCTTCCCATCATGTCCACTCCTTGCTCACCATCATGTCCACTCGTTGCTTCCCATCATATCCACTCCTTGCTCCCCATCATGTCCACTCCTTGCTTCCCTCATGTTCACTCCTTGCTGTCCATCATGTCCACTCCTTGCTCCCCATCATGTCCACTCCTTGCTCCCCATCATGTCTACTCCTTGCTTACCATCATGTCCACTCCTTGCTCCCCATCATGTCCACTCCTTGCTCCCCATCATATCCACTCCTTGCTTCCCATCATGTCCATTCCTTGCTCCCCATCATGTCCACTCCTTGCTTCCCATCATGTCCACTTCTTGCTCCCCATCATGTTCACTCCTTGCTCCCCATCATATCCACTCCTTTCTTCCCATCATGTCCACTCCTTGCTCCCCATCATGTCCACTCCTTTGCTTCCCTCATGTCCACTCCTTGCTCCCCATCATGTCCACTCCTTGCTTCCCATCATGTCCACTTCTTGCTCCCCATCATGTCCACTCCTTGCTCCCCATCATGTCCACTCGTTGCTTCCCATCATGTCCACTCCTTGCTCCCCATCATGTCCACTCCTTGCTTCCCTCATGTCCACTCCTTGCTCCCCATCATATCCACTCCTTGCTTCCCATCATGTCCACTCCTTGCTCCCCAACATGTCCACTTCTTGCTCCCCATCATGTCCACTCCTTGCTCCCCATCATGTCCACTCGTTGCTTCCCATCATGTCCACTCCTTCCTTCCCTCATGTCCACTCCTTGCTCCCCATCATATCCACTCCTTGCTTCCCATCATATCCACTCCTTGCTCCCTATCATGTCCACACGTTGCTCGTCATCATATCCACTCCTTGCTTCCCATCATGTCCACTCCTTGCTCCCCATCATGTCCACTCCTTGCTTCCCTCATGTCCACTCCTTGCTTCCCATCATGTCCACTCCTTGCATCCCACCATATCCACTGCTTGCTCCCCATCATGTCCACCTCTTGTTTCCCTTGATGTCCACTCCTTGCTTGCCATCATGTCCACTGTTTGCTTGCCATCGTGACCACTCCTTGCTCCCCATCATATCCACTCCTTGCTTCCCATCATATCCACTCCTTGCTCCCCATCATGTCCACTCCTTACATCCCACCATGTCCACTGCTTGCTCCCCATCATGTCCACTCCTTGCTTCCCTTGATGTCTACTCCTTGCTTCCCATCATGTCCACTGTTTGCTTGCCATCGTGTCCACTCCTTGCTCCCCATCTTGTCCACTCCTTGCCTTCCATCATGTCCACTCCTTGCTCCTGGCGCACTTCCTCAGCGGTGGAGAGTAATTAGCAGTTTAGAACAGCTATAAGTATAAACAGCATCCAGCGGCAGACCCTGGTTGTAGCCTTTTTTATGTGCCACTTTTCCGTGCTATGTCCATGTTGTAGTTAAAATTGGAACACATTAAGTTCTTGAAGTAAGGAACTTGTGTTTTTCGCGTTCCTTGATTCAACATTAAATGAGGACAGTTTATAAAACATGCATCAACCCAACCGCCAATTGCAGCATGTTTTCTTTCATGGGGTGTGTTGTGTGACTGACAGGGCATTAAGCTGAACGTGTCGAGCGGCAAGGAGCTGTCGGAGTCGCTGGACCGGGCCGTCGTACCCGACAACCCGTTCTTCAACACCATGCTGCGCATCCTGTGCACGCGCTGCATGATGCAGGCGCTCTACTTTTGTAGCGGCATGACTGCCGAGAATGAGTTCTACCACTACGGCTTGGCCACGCCCATCTACACGCACTTTACGTCACCCATCCGACGGTAAAGCTTCTTCCGCTGTTTGTGTTAGTAAAGGCCAACGTCAGGCTGATGTTTTTGAACATTTCATTTTCAATGTGAAAAAAGTGGTGGTGAAATATTCAGTTGTCCATCCATTTGGGCCTGGTATATAGCTGCCAGTTTCAGGCTGAATTTCTTATTTATCAAAATTCTGTTGGAAGGCAATCGTAGTAGTGTGTTGTCTGTGACATCATAGTGCACCGGCTGCTGGCATTATGTATTTCAGGTACTCTGACATCATAATGAAAGGCTGATGTCGTTATTTCAGGTACTGTGACGTCATAGTGCACCGGTTGCTGGCGTTATTTCAGGTACTTCGACATCATAGTGCACCGGCTGCTGGCATTATTTCAGGTATCCTGAGGTTATAATGCAAGGCTGGTGCTGTTATTTCGGGTGCTTTGATGTCTTTGTACACCGACTTGTGGAGTTCTTTAAGGTACTCTGACGTCATGGTGCAAGGCTGATGCTGTTATTTCAGGTGCTGTGATATCATAGTACACCGACTTCTTTCTTTCAGGTACTCTGACATCATAGTGCACCGGCTGCTGGCGGTCTCCATCAACGCGGACACGTCGTACCCGGAGCTGCTGGACAAAAAGAAGAGCCAAGCGTTGTGCTACAACCTCAACTTCCGGCACCGCATGGCGCAGTACGCCGGCCGGGCCTCTGTCGGCCTACACACGCAGGTGCGCCGTCAGATGCATTATGGGAAAGTCCCAGCGCAAAATTTTTATAAGTAGTATGTTTTTTCGGTTTAAATACACATTTATATGGTATACTGACACCATTTGAGAGGAACCTTCCCCTCTTTGCGGATTATAAGGTGGCGTAGGGCATCGGTGGGAGTTAGGGGGGGGGGGGGTAGGTGTGGAGGGGGTAAAATAAGTAACTTTAGTGTCCCGTTTCCGTTAAGTGCTAGCCCGAAGAACATTGGGCTTAAGAGAAAAAGCATGTTCAACGTTTGGTGTGCGACAGCTAGAAGATGATGCAGGATTACTAGATGCTGGCAGTGCATGGTTGCGAATGGACTTCATGCATAGGCATATGTAAACATTCTCATGGCACTTCTTTGGAAAGGGGTTTGGAATTTTTTGTGATGTACTCACACAAAAATGGCTACGAGCACTCTCACAAAAAATAGCTGCGAGCACTGTATAACAAATAGTTGCGAGCACTGTATAAAAAATAGCTGCGAGCACTATAAAAAATAGCTGCGAGCAGTGTATAAAAAATAGCTGCGAGCACTCTCGCAAAAAGTAGCTGCGAGCACTCTCACAAAAAATAGGTGCGAGTACTCACCAAAAAATGCTCACCTTTTCAGCTGTTCTTCAAGAGCCGCGTGCAGGACGAGGAGGGCTACCTGCTGTTTGTGCGCAAGAACGCGCTGCAGGTGCTCATCCCCAAGTACGGCCTGGAGGGCACCATCTACCTGCCCGAGGACAAGAAGACGTCCGTGTTTGTCTACAATGAGGAGGTGGGTGGGCGTCCGTGCTGCCAGGGACACAAAATGTGTATGCTGGCGAACAGTATTTTCAATAAGACCAGTTGTCTGTTAAATATGCGAGTCTTCATCAAAGCCAGGCGCTGTGCTGTATTTATTATATCCCCGTGTAACGGGGGGATATACTCACGGGTTTGTCCCCCTGTCCACCGTCGTGTCCGAGCTATATCTCCGAAAGCAGAGGTCGGATTGTTTTGAAATTTTGATGTGTCACGTCGTGTTTTTATTTGGATTCATGGAGAAGTATCAAAATGACGGTATTGTGATATTTGGTAAAGCTTAGTCTATTTTTGACGTCGTTTCCACGCTGGATTTCCAAAACAATTAATCGGATATTTGAAATTTTCACACGCGGATAGTTCATATGTTGAAGATGTGTTGAGAGTCATGAGAAAATCTCAGAATGAAAGGACGTTGGTTCCATTTTGAAGAGCTTGTTGCCCTCTGTACTAAACAGCCATTAAAAAGTTATCGTAGATTGTACTCCATGTTCTTATTTTTCCGAATGCATAAAGTTGCCAAAATAAAATTTTCTAAAATATAAAACTTGGTTTTTGGCGAAACTTCAAAACGTAACACTGTTAGAATTGTGAAAAAACCGTGACGATAGTGGCAGAGGCATAACACTTTGTATACCGACCTTAGCACCGAATTCGTACGTCATACGGGGATCGTGTGTCTCTGAGGCTCTTAATTATCCCCCGTGAAACGGAGGGATATAGTTATGAGCTCGTCCGTCCGTCCGTCCGTCTGTCTAAAGTACTAAGTTTTGTCCGGCCAACTTTTCATAGAAGGGATTGTCGTAGGAACATGAAACCTTGCATGGTGAAAATATATATATATTGAAGATGTGCAAAGTGGCATTATTGTCAAAATCGGCCAAAAATTGACGTCGTGGGAAATTGTCAAATGTGGTGAATTTTTGTCTTGAACTTAGCCGTGAGACGATGTTTTGTCCGGCCGACTTCTCATAGAAGGGATTGAATCTGAAACCTTGCAGCGTGACTTCACCGTATTTTACTTTTACTGCTTCACGGGGGATCCTGCCTTTCTGAGGCTCTAGTTTATTCCCCACAGGTAGAACCTGTGGGGAATATATGCGATCGACCGCGTGTCGGTCGGTCGGTCTGTCGGTCTGTCTGTCATCAAGAGCTTGTTAACACGATATCTTAAAAAACTGCTGCAAGGATTTTAATGAAACTTTATATGTAGCTTCTGTGGGAACAAACACAGATCGGTATTGTAAATGGGCCAGGTTCGTCTGGGGAAAATGGATCAGAATGACTTAAAAAATTTCAGCTCTTGATTGAGTATTGATGGCCGTGTTTAACTGATGGGGGGGGGGGGGGGGGCTGTGGGGAATATGTGGGCTGTGCACACTGCTCTAGTTTTTTTGCTCGTTATTTATTTATTTGGGAAGGGGTGGGTTTGGGGAGAAGTATTTTAATCGAAATAATTTGCGGTCCGCTTTTAGCTGGGTTGTTGTAAGGCTGATAACAGGTGGCGCGTTTGGCGCTGGTTGTTTTCTTGCAGGAGAGCACACAGACTGCGGGTGGCGTGACGCTGCACGTGTTTGACCCCGTCACGGTACAGATCAGCATCGACCGCTCCAACATCCAGCACCAGAAGCTCAGCCTCAAGCTCGTCACACCCAAGGTCACACCCAAGGCCCAACACCTGAAGAAATTCTGTTTTCTCATATGGCGCCGTTTTATACTGAAATAATTCGATTGGAATGCTAAAATAATTTAGTTTTTTTATGAACAGGAAGTGCTTCTTATTCATGTACTCGCTAACTATACAGATCGCAGTTACCAACGTACTTTCAATTTACGTGTCATTTTACGTGTTTAAAGAGTTCAAGGACAAATACAGCTACGTGACTTTGTTTCAAATGTATTCCACGTTCAGAATATGTGTGACTTTTTCAACTTTATGCTCCCTTGGCGAAGTTGTTTGCTTGAAAGGGATAAAAAAAATTAGTGCGCAGGCGCAGTGATCTCTATTTCCCCAAGCTGCAGGAATGGTTTGATTACTTCACGAACTTGTGAATAGCTTGTTGTGTGCTTATTACAGATTGACGGCTTCAGCGTTGACGCGGTTACCACGGCAACCACGGAGCCGGAGCCTCCAGTCAAGAAGCGGAAGACCTGAAGGTCCAACCCAACGCCCAGGTCATCATCGTCGTAAGACAGGTGGAGCACACGACTTGCCACAGACAGCTTGTTGCATGGCGCTGACGTGGTGACGTGCCTGTGCAGTGCCGTTATTCCGGACGGACGGGGAGGGGGGGGAGGGGGGAGGGGCTTAGCGAATCGGATGTTGTGCTCTGTTATCGTGCGGTCTTCTCAGACCCAGTTGTTCAAGTGTTAGCAAAACTCCTCAAATCGCTGGGAGGAGAACTGCTGTTTTATTCTGATAGTGGTCATGAAAAAACCCCTGGTGATTATCATAGTGGATTTTTCCGGGTTGTTTTCACGTGTTCATTATGTGGTGGGGCGTGGAGCGTGGGTGTTTGGGGGAGGGGGCGAGGGATGCTCGATGCTCATGCACACATTTAAAGCCGCACCTCGCTTGGTTCCGGGACATCTCGCCGACAATCAGACTCGCCGCACGGCGAGATGTCTTGACTTTTACTGCTTACGGCGAGATGTCTTGAATTACGGTGACTTCTAAGACAACTCGCCGTAACTTCTATTCATTTACCTACAGCCCATTTAACACACCACAATTTACGCAAAATATTTTATCACATTACTGAAACCAGTAAGCGTACATTTTTGCGTAAGCAATGTTAAAAATCAACCAGATTTACAGTTGTTTTAATGGGATCAGAAATCTTGAGTGCCATAGACACCTTTTACTCCGGTTTATGATCTCTTATGAGCCTTTGTCTTCTAATTTGTGACCTGATCAATTGATGTTTTACAAAAGACCCTTTTAACGGAACTTAACAAGCCTTATTTTTCGGATATCATTTAATTGAGTGGTGTGACTATAATTACACTATGTAATCAATTGCAATGTATTTGTTTGAAAACCTAATTGCAATTAGATTTCTACTGAGATGAGTACTTAGCAAGAAGTTTATAGAATTGCATTTTTTATTTCCGTATTGTTCGCAATCGAGTCGCGCTCGTTTCCTTCGTCTGTCGAGCCAAACGAGCTTTTTTTTAAATTGATTTTTGTATTTATTTAACTGTCTGTGAACGCCGTCTTGGCAGAATATTTTGGTATTCATAACGGAGTAATAGTGAAAAGGGTGGTATATCTCATACCAAGCCATTAATCCTCTTATCAAAAACGCCAACGTGCACTGTACCACCGCATGTGCATCCGTATATATTTGATATAATCTGATTATGGTGTGTAAAAATTCCGGCGACTTGTCTCTGGCATTTTTAACTGTCGGCGAGTTGACTCACGGCGAGTTAGGGCGACTTGTCTTAAGGGGTGTCGGCGACTTCGACTGTCCGCGAGATGTCCTGCTCCCACCTCACTTGGTTAATTTTTCAAATAAAGAGCGAATTATTGTTAAAGTTGTAGTTTTATTTCATGTCCAAAATTACAAGGTTTTAAGTTAATGATGCTGTTGAAATGGAATATTTATCAAATGAATACGTTTTCTAGATTGGCTCAGAGGGTAAGAAACAAAAAGTACAAATTCACAATTCAAAATCAAACGGTCATTTAATACATGGGGATGAGGAGCTGGAGACTACAAAATTATGTTTGTTACATCAGGGATACATCATTCCTAAAAGAATAACACTCGTTTAGACCAGGAAGAAAATCATTTGTTTCTCGACCGAAGTTTGAAGAAATTTGACCGCCTTATGGAGTTATGGGATTTCCCATAACAAGTGGTTTCTGAACACCATATCTCAAGTTCTGCCAATCGAATTTCAATGAAACCGCTATGTAGCTTTTATATATAATGTTCTAGAACTGATTCAGATTAGGTTTTGGATAATTTGTGTAGTTTTTTATGGTCACTTTTTACATGGGATTTCCCACACGTAATTTTTATTAAGCCTTCATGTCGGAGGATATAGTTTTGAACTTTTCGGTCTGTCCGTCTGTCTGTCAGTCTGTCCCTCTGTTGAGAAATTTTGTACACTGCTTCTCTGGACGGTCTCTGGACGATTCGGCCCTTTACCGATTCGGCCCTTTGTGAAAGACGATTCGATACCAACTTGGACGATTCGGCCCTTTGACGGTTTGGCACCAATTTATTAACCAAATCTTAACTTTTATTATTCAGCGTAGAATTCACTTGGCTTATTTTGTATGTAGAATTTCATAAAAAAAAAGATTGATATACAGCAAATCGAACAAAATCAAGTAACACACCACAATACGGGCATTGAATTAGAAATTATCACTACTTCTTTACTTTCTGTACAAGTCACAAAGATAAAGGCTATCATCCTTCCGTCTGAAAATAGGTGTAAAGACAATCAGACCATTTTAGAAAATTAGAAGAATTATGCGTGACAAACAAAGTTTGCCATCAATGACCCCCAAGGCTCTATATTGCTTGCGTTGTGATTATTGTGGTGTGTAAAAATGCCTACTGCTTTGCGCTTCTTTTCTGTCAATAACATCTTTATGATTGCGAGAGGCTTTGAGTGTAATTATTCACTGCTTAATTATTAAAGGTGTTTACAAAACCTAATATTTTGCCTGTAACATTAAAATAAGAACGTACTTCCTTGGCGTGAAAAATTCTTTTCGTAAAATCCCAGATCTATATATTCCATGTTAGAAATATCCACACTGGACACATTTTAACATTTGTTGACGTCTTATTATTTCCTTACAAGAACGGCACTTTGGCAAGTAATGGCAATTAACAGATTTTCCACCGATGATATTAATTACAATTCACCACCGCTTCTATTGCACACCAGAGACTAAACTACCTTTAATCGTAATCCTGCCTATTATCAGTTGCACTTCATAGCGGGAGATGTAATGAGCCTTTGTTGGGATTTTGCACATCAGTCGAAATTTAAGATTGATTTCAATCTATAGATTGCATTTTAAACACCGGAGATGTCTCTTTGAACCACAGTTTTAAACACCACACAAAAAACTTACTGCAGGTGAAGGAACTCACTGTCTTTTCCCTACCGGAGATCTCATATTAACAAAGATGAATTGTTCTGCTGTACCTTTCATCACAACCAAAAAGCCTTTATCTGGTCTATTTTGTCAACAGGAATAGATTAAGGTTCAAATTTGTCCCAACCTCTTCCCCTCAAAAAATAAAGTTAATAATAAGAAAACGTGGTGCCGAATGAACTAAAATGGGCCGAATCGGTAGAGGGCCGAACCAAGGACGTGGTGCCGAATCGTCCAAAAAGGGCCGAATCGGCAAAGGACCGAATCATCCAAACCCCCTTCCGCAGTGCAGTGACCAAGAATTTTCCGGATCGGGCAAAAATTGACAAAATGGCGGACTTTTGAAAATCGGCACTGGGCTTAGCGTATATACGGCAGTCTCACGCGCCTACAGGCCACATTAGTACATAGATTCGTTTCAAATTTTGTACATGGCATCTCTGGACCCTTCCGCAGTGGAGTGACCAAGAATTTTCCGGATCGGAAAAAAATTGACAAAATGGCGGACTTTTGAAAATTGGAACTGGACTTAGCGTATATACGGCAGTCTCACGCGTCTACAGGCCATATTAATAGATAGATTCGTTTCAAATTTTGTACACGGCTTCGCTAGAACCTTCCGCAGTGCAATGATTAAGAATTTTCCGGATTGGAAAAAAAATGACAAAATGGCGGACTTTTGAAAATCGGCACTGGACTTAGCGTATATACGGCAGTCTCACCCGCCTACAGGCCACATCAATAGATGAATTCGTTTCATATTTTGTACACGGCTTCTCTAGACCCTTCCGCAGTGCAGTGACCAAGAATTTTCCGGATTGGGCAAAAATTGACAAAATGGCGGACTTTTGAAAATTGGCACTGGACTTAGCGTATATGCGGCAGTCTCACGCGCCTACAGGCCACAAAGATGGATGATTCGTTTCAAATTCTGCACACGGGTTCCCTGGGACCTTCCGCAGTGTAGTGATCAAGAATTTTCCGGATGGGACTTGACAAAATTTCAGGGGATAGACGTACTCCTCGAGACGTAGTCAAGTTGCTTTTCATTCCCAAGCTTACGCGAAATATCAAAAGTAACAGAAATCTTTCTAATGTAACCATTTCCACCAGGAAAAACCAAGCGATTGAAAAGTTGCCCATTGATAATTCGAAGCGGCATTTTGTAACTGTCAGAAGCATCACCTAGAAAGTGATGTTTCCTTTCCTTTCAAAACGTTATCAGTTTTTCGAACACGGAATGAAATATAAATGGTATCTCGATGCATTTAGGCATGGACATTAATAGCCTAAAACACTAATATTTCCAACTACAAGTTTTAAACTAAAAGAGAAAAAGGCGGGGAGAGGTGGGGGTGGGGCAGGAAAAACCAGCAGCGCCAGCCGACCCGCCCCAAGCACCTCTCCCCACAAAAATCACCCACCTTGACATCGCACATAGGAGATTTGCAATGCTGGTACAGGGTAAGACGTTTTGCCGCATAAATCAATGGAAACTAGGAAGCGGTGTGCCGTGGATATCACAGAGCGTATGTGCCGATGATGTAGAGCGCATGTGCCGGTGATACCACAGAGCGCATGTGCCGGTGATGTAGAGCGCATGTGCCGGTGATGTAGAGCCTATGTGGGGGGGATATCACAGAGCGCATGTGGCGGTGATATCACAGAGCGCATGTGGCGGTGATATCACAGAGCGCATGTGGCGGTGATATCACAGAGCGCATGTGGCGGTGATATCACAGAGCGCATGTGGCGGTGATATCACAGAGCGCATGTGGCGGTGATATCACAGAGCGCATGTGGCGGTGGTATCACAGAGCGCATGTGGCGGTGATATCACAGAGCGCATGTGGCGGTGATATCACAGAGCGCATGTGGCGGTGATATCACAGAGCGCATGTGCCGGTGATATCACAGAGCGCATGTGGCGGTGATATCACAGAGCGCATGTGCCGGTGATGTAGAGCGCATGTGGCGGTGATGTTGAGCGCATATGGCGGTGATGTAGAGCGCATGTGCCGGTGATATCACAGAGCGCATGTACCGGTGATGCAGAGCGCATGTGCCGGTGATGTAGAGCGCATGTGCCGGTGATGTAGAGCGTATGTGCCGGTGATGTAGAGCGTATGTGCCGGTGATATCACAGAGCGCATGTGCCGTTGATGTAGAGCGCATGTGCCGGTGATGTAGAGCCTATGTGGGGGGGGGATATCACAGAGCGCATGTGGTGGTGATATCACAGAGCGCATGTGGCGGTGATATCACAGAGCGCATGTGGCGGTGATATCACAGAGCGCATGTGGCGGTGATATCACAGAGCGCATGTGGCGGTGATATCACAGAGCGCATGTGGCGGTGATATCACAGAGCGCATGTGGCGGTGATATCACAGAGCGCATGTGGCGGTGATATCACAGAGCGCATGTGCCGGTGAGAAAGGAGATAATTATGAGAAATTATTAGTATCAGTGTTATGAGGAAAAACATTAAGTACCATTTCCTCATTTTCATTTAAAACAAATCTTTATTATAAATTATTTGCATCTTAGCACAGAGAAGGAATTGTGCATTGAGAATACGCACTCGAATGGGTTAAAATAATTCAGTTTATCAGCCTGTGTTCCTTTTTTCTCGAATAGTGGTCACGTTTCTTAAGCTCAGTATTTCACGTCTCGTACGCAGTTTTTTTTAAGTTTTCTGCGTAAACGGAAAACATTTGAGAGCGTGGAGAGCCCAGAAGTTGGTGTTTTCATCGAGATCGTATCGTGCACTCTAATTGACCTTGAGCTAAGGGGGTTTGATCTATGGTCGAGAGCCTTATCATATGATTTCCTTGTGTTATCGTGTACTTAGCCACCGCTCTTCAGTATGCATATAAAGAACACCACTGATCAGCAGTCATATGCCAGTCGAGAGGATTAGGTGCTCATATTATAAAAATTTACCTTTTGTGTGAAGCAAAGCCATAAGCATTTTAAGAGCCGTATTTTTAATATGGAATTGGGCGAGGAAAACAAAATGGCGGCGAAGTGTCACCCGTTACGCTACCTGTCTGCAAAAGCTTTAGCCAAGTCTTGGTCTCGCTATTCGCCGAGTGACTTAAACAGTGTGCCAAAGTCACTGCTTTCTGACGTCACTCACTTTCTGTCACCATGGCAACTGTTCAATTCCTATCAACTGTTTTTAGATCAAAATATCGACATCAGTGCAGTTCTGCAAGGTCACATATACAGAAGATGGGGCATTTTGAAAGCCAAACAATGTGGAAAAAAGGATAGATATGACTTGACGACTTATTCTGGTCTGCACGTATCTGATATTTTAAGGGAAATGAACTCACCATATAGAAACGGCAATCATAATGAAAAATGGTCGGAAATCACAAAATTTCTGCACACACCATTGTGTGACAAAATTGACAGATATGGAGACACAAGTGACCGTGCTGTAGATCTCTCTATTTTAGACCTGGAATTTTGGTTGCCTCATGTCAAGCATTTAAATATTAGCTTTCGAGATCTCAGCATTATTGAAAAGGTTTCCTGCACACTTGAGAGCATGACATTAAGTCTGAATTCCGAAGCGAAACTTATGGATAGAGGAATAATTTTCCTGACAACATTGATGAATAGTTGTACGCAACTGACGCGATTAAACATCACGTTCGAATATGGCAAATGTAATCCGTCCATCGAGTCCCTGGAGAAAATGTTATGGCTATGCGCCGGTCATACTCCGGAGTGTGGTCGCAAATTATTTCTCAAAACTGAAATAAAGGGCAACAAAGCTGATGATCAAGATTCACCTGCCGAGCGGCTCGACAATCTACATATTGAGGCATTAAAGGAATACGGTCATTTTGAAGGAGACATTAATCGAGATCAAGGTAACTAAGAATAGCACTATATGGTAAATTGCAGGGTAGATTCTTTTTTTTATCATTGTTTTTTTTTATATCCAAGATAATAACCTTATGTGTTCATATCATCATCAAAACCAGCTTGCAGTTACGTTTGTTTGTTTTTTTTCGAATAAGCGGCTATTTCTTTCTTTTTTTTTTTTTTTTGCAACAAGAAATTAGTGATCGGAAATTATATCATCTGCTCAGTTTTATAACATGGATATAGAATCTCAGTTTCAGAAAGGAAAAACGATTATTCTGTTTCAAATGTTAACTGAATTGTGCCATAACAGTTTTTTTTTTATCTTAGTGTCTAAAATACACTTAATGGTTAAACAATTTCCCAGTATGTTTTTTTGTTCAGAAAATAATTATAACATTAAAACTACCGACGTAATGTACTATGGGAAAAAATAAAAAAGCTCATTCTCGTTAGTCCTATAAATGATTAGATCTAATATTTAAGTAACAAGATACAAGTGTTAAGTTGTGGCATTCAAACTGCTACATTAACCGTACTTTTAAGCTTTTTATTATAATGTTTATTCTACTTAAAGGAGAGTATAAAATTTAAATTTCGTGAACATAATTGTGCGTGCGTGTGTTTTAATTATGCACGCATCTGGTCCGGATATCAGAAAGTCTTTTCTATTTTTATTTATTTATTAGCAATTCATTGGCTATTTTTTTCATTAGTGTGTCCAGTGCAAACACATGATAGAAACGTTAACCGACTTTTCGAATTTTGTAAAATAAATTTTGATTCTTAACTCAAAGAATTAAAAGAAACAACAGTGCTGCTGCTGCAGAAAGTGAACACAGGATTTATCTTAATCTCGGTATCTTTTTATTTTTACTTTTGAAGGGATGCGCATCCATTGGGCTAATATGAATGTAGATGAAGTATCCTGCTCTAACCCTGATCATTTGTCCCGAGGCTTGAGTCATTTCTCTTTGGATTCGGAGAAGAGCAGCAGTTGTGATGAGATTTTAACGCGCATTCTTCCCCACTGGCCGAATCTCGAGCGTCTTTGCTTCACAGACTGTTTCCTATACAGTCGTCCGCTGTTGGAAGCTTTGGCAAAACTCATTCGTTCCAAACGCCTCAAAGATATAAAGATAAAAGAACTGACCAATCCAGCATATTTTTGGGCATTTTATGAGGACGATGACAGGAATGGGTTTGTACGACTATGCTATTTAAGTAAAGGCACAGCACCGACTCATCCACTTAATTCGCTGTCCCTGCACGGAGTTCTCATTTCTCCCGAAGTAGACAAAGAAACGACATTATTCTGCCGAAGCTTTGCCATGAGTTGTTGTCATTCGCGCGAAGAGACTATCAAAACAATCAGTGAGTTAATCCACCAAAACGACCTGCTCGAATATTTTGCGCTGGAATCGGATACAATCTTTGCTCAACATCCATCGTCATCATCGCTTCTGTCCGTGGTTTGTTCCCAGCCAAAACTGGTGACACTTTCTCTGAAAGAAACCGGCCTGTCGAAAGAAAACGAAGAGGCATTAATTGAAGCTTTACCTACACTTAAGGCTTTAGAAACGTTATCGCTGTCCACGTGTGAAATAACGCCTTCACTCGTAGCGAGTCCACGCTTTCTAGACGGTATCAAGCAAATGTCACGTCTTACTAGTCTGGACATCTCGAAGAATAAACTTTCTACAAATGCCTGCAGATTCTTATCATCCCTCGTGGATTGCAATGGAACATCAACCACAGCGATTCAGAAACTTGATATCTCAAACAACCAAATATGGTTAAGTGACGTAAAGCGCGTTTTTCAGGACATAGTTGAACAACATGGGATTTTACAGCACAGCATTTTGCGTAGTCTCAACTTGGGGATATTGCTGGGTTTTCCAAGAGAAGAAACGGCAGGATTAGAGGAGCTACGTAACCACTGCTCTGCTTTGATTGAAAGGGTTACAGTTAAAGAAGTTATTCATGAAGACAGTCTGCGACATCCGCGTTATTTTAAACAGCACCGCAACATGCACAAACATACATATATGATGTAGTGGATTTGGAAAATCAAGCATAAACCAGCCTTAAACTAGACCGATTTCGCTAACGAGTAGCGAAATTTACACTTGGTAAGCACAAAATCACTATAATAAAGACCAGTTGCATGAGCAAGTTTTAGAGAAAAAATTGAGCTAATAGTTTTGAACTATCCTGTTATAAAATTTCACGAATATTAGAAAGAGCACTTTTAGTAAAAGATGTTTTGGATTCACTAGACTGGCGAAAAGCTGCAAATCGCCAAGAAAAAAACTGAGCTAATAGTTTTGAACTATCCTGTTATAAAATTTCACGAATATTAGAAAGAGCACTTTTAGTAAAAGATGTTTTGGATTCACTAGACTGGCGAAAAGCTGCAAATCGCCAAGAAAAAAACTGAGCTAATAGTTTTGAACTATCCTGTTATAAAATTTCACGAATATTAGAAAGAGCACCTATGTAAAAGATGTTTTGGATTCACTAGACTGGCGAAAAGCTGCAAATCGCCAAGAAAAAAACTGAGCTAATAGTTTTGAACTATCCTGTTATAAAATTTCACGAATATTAGAAAGAGCACCTATGTAAAAGATGTTTTGGATTCACTAGACTGGCGAAAAGCTGCAAATCGCCAAGAAAAAAACTGAGCTAATAGTTTTGAACTATCCTGTTATAAAATTTCACGAATATTAGAAAGAGCACCTATGTAAAAGATGTTTTGGATTCACTAGACTGGCGAAAATCTGCAAATCGCCAAGAAAAAAACTGAGCTAATAGTTTTGAACTATCCTGTTATAAAATTTCACGAATATTAGAAAGAGCACTTTTAGTAAAAGATGTTTTGGATTCACTAGACTGGCGAAAAGCTGCAAATCGCCAAGAAAAAAACTGAGCTAATAGTTTTGAACTATCCTGTTATAAAATTTCACGAATATTAGAAAGAGCACCTATGTAAAAGATGTTTTGGATTCACTAGACTGGCGAAAAGCTGCAAATCGTCAAAACAAAATTTTTTGGACTCTTTATCCACAAAGTTTTATCTATTAGAAATAACAGTTATTCAAAGCTCACAGACGGAGACGAGCAGACGATAGAGACCACACCATGGGTATAGCCCATGCGGACGAAGATCAGCTGTGCTTAAACCTGTGTTAATCAATATAATTGATAATTAATGCGGTTGTGCTTGTCACGCATTCCGTTAAGTTTTACCCCCTCTGGTCATCTATGGAGTGGCCGCTGCCGCCTGTTCGTCCGTCTATAAGCTTTGAATATATGCTATTTCTCCCACAATTCTCGTGAAATAAAACTTTGTAGACAGATGGACAACTATTTCTGGGGGATGGGAGGGCGAGGGCATCCTGTTACTTTATTTTGGCGATTTGCAAATTTTATCCAAAACCTCGTTTGCTACAAAGTTGTCTCTTTCGACTAATTCATAGAAATAGAAATTTTGCAAGAGGACGGATTTTTTTTTCATTTTTTTTCATACAACTGGTATGCGGACATTAACTTTCAAAAGTTTAAGTTGAATGCTATATTTTAAAGCCTTCATTTAAGTCATTTTGTTCTCCCAAGTGTAACATTTCGGTACTCGGTAGCGAAATCTGTCTAGTTTATACTATATTTACACAAATCTTTCAGTTTTACATAACGTTACTGGCACAGTATAGGTGTGTATTACAAAAATCGATTGGGCAGTTGTTTCTAGTCCTGTGACCAAAAAAGAGCATCTTTTACTAAACAGGCTGTTCCAGTTGAAGTGATCTCTGAATGACAAATTGTGGAGTATATATGTATGCAAGATTAATGAAGAGCAATCATGGAACAGCCCTAAGAATATTTAATTTTTGAATAAAATGCCTAGAAATGAGCGAAGAGCGTTTCCCAGACCGATTGCCTGTTGCGGTGAACAAAATATCAATAAGAATGTGCCATTTCATGATACATCACTATCTTTATGAAGTAAATTAGAACTGTGTTACCTTATATAGTTGTCAGTGAATTTTAGAAATATTTGTAAACATAGTGACATGTGGATTTCAACTCAAAAACGAAGATGTAGCTTATTAAGGCTTTCTTAATATTCTAAGGCAATTGCCAGGGGATCTGTTCACCGCTGTTGAAAATTGTTAGCAGGGAAATTTCATAAGGGGGCAAAGCGACAATCAAGTATTGTCTTTTTCAGGGGAGCGATTGACTTAAAAGACTTCTACATAAAAAGACGTAGATTAAGAGATATATTTGTCACCATCATCATACATTTCTTCAACCAGTAAAGTGTTGATAGACACTGCGGACCTTTCAGACTGCCTTAATCCGACCTGCCCTGACGAAAACGGATGTGTCAAATGTAACCTTCAAACAGGCTGAAGAAGAGGTGTCCCAGTCCTTGCAGTGCTTCGTCTCAGCAAAATTGTTACGTTTCCTTACTTTCTACTCCAACAGCATTTCGGTCAGCGTCACTTAAATGTCTTATTCATGTAAAAAAAAAGTTTGGCGTGAAAAATGAATATGAAACACACACACACACACACACGCACACTGGCACATGCGTGGAATTCCTGTTTGATTAACCCGTTGATAGGAGATCATTTTGTAATTGGAAGTTATCTGTTAAATCGCTTGAGTTGAGAATATACAGAATATAAAATGATTTTGTTTGTTCCATTTTATAAAAAAGCGGTTTATTTCGTTTGCTCATGAAACGTTATTCCTCAAATCTAAACAATCAATTCAGGGATATTTGATTCTTTGGTGGTACCTGCTTAAAGCTAACGCCATCTTTCGCCATTGCGAAGGGGGTGGGGGGGTGTAAAACACACTTTTCTTTTCAAAATAAAGAATGTATTATTGTAAAGCAGTACTTTTATTTCGCGATCAAACCCGAAGGTCAGAAGTTAAACATATGCATATGCAAACTCAATGTTTACCAAATGTATATGCTTCATAGATTTAACCCAGAGGCTCAAAGTCGACATTTAGCATTCACAATTCAATTAAAATTGATAACCATAAATGCGGAATATGACAAGCTAGAAATTACAATCACCCTTGTTATTACGTAACTTCTAACACGAAGTTTTAAGAACTGATCCACTGGTTTTATTACTTTATTTTTTAATTTTCTTGAGATTAAGTATACATCAAGGGGTTAGGGAGAGATGTCATTTATTCACAGTTTAAATATTTATAAATCAGATACTATAAACTTTTACGCATAAAAGAATCAAGACTGTTCAAGAACCAATCCATAAGTCATCTTAAACCGATTCCTTCCGAATTTGAATACACTTTTGGTCCGTTTCTTTGAACAGTCTTTAGTATTCACAATGAGAATTCTACAATACAAGCTATTACTTAGCTATAAAATACATATTACGAGATATCATATCACTTATTATAACAATGTATGTATGCTTACCGTAACTATGTTTCATAAATATAACGCTTCTCTTGTTCCACACATAAGGTAACATATTAAATCACAACATGCATGGTGCATAGTCTATATGCTAAACACTAGTTTTTATAAAGCCTTTCAAGTATTTATCATAATTTACATAGTTTCTCAGATGTAAACATTAATGTGTTTTAATAATTCTTCATTTCTTACGTCGAAAATTATTGGTTAAAACAATTAAATTAAAACTAATTCTCATATTTCAAATAAAACTTTTGACTACTTAATGCAGGAGAAGGCTGGCGCTTACAAACAACTCCTATCACACTCACACACCCTCAGACTCAGAGTTATTTCAGGGAGAACAGTTTTGTTTCTCATTCGAAGTTTCAACAGTGACTCAATGGCTTCTGTACCATTTTCTCCAGACCAATGTGTTTACATCAATTCAAATATACATCAGGGGATAAGAATCGAGGTTTAATGTTGTATGGTTTGAAGGTCAGTTTACTGCATGCTTCAAGCCTTAGAACGCTAAATAAGTAAAGACTGTTCGAGGAGCTACAGTTCAGTCAACATCCTAGACCGATTTATAATATGGTATTGTACATAACTGGGTAAGGAGGGCGTAGATATTAATATATTCTAAGTTTCACATATAACGCAGAAAAAATACACAATTTATATCACATTTAATATGCTTCAGATTAGTTTTTATTAAACGTTACACATGTTTTACGCACATGCAAAACATTAAATTATTTCCGTGCTATAATTTCGCATGCGTGTAATTTACGCACATGTGTGCAACTTACCTACATACAAACATTAAACACATAATTTTTGTACTGTGTGTCAGGTTCTTAGTATTTCACATGTATATACATATGCAATGGCTTGTCTAACATATGATTACAAATATGTGTCATAAATATTAATATGCAACTACACATTTAACTAAAATATCAACTGATTATATGCTGAAGAATACCATTACGTATATTTTAAATTAACCTGAAAATTTTATACATAGACTACAAAGTAGCGACACATTCTGCGACGTCCGCTTTCAGTTTTATCAACAGTATAATGATACGTGTAAGCATCAAACTGCACACAGAATAGATGAAATAAAAAACAAATTGTTCTCACGATTTCATAGAAAGGTGGTGTGATGAAGCCAATCTCAAATGTTATAACTGTTCGACTGATTCATACACTACATACATTTTTGCTAAACAAGGCATATAACTCTTTTTCTACAAGTGTAAATATTCATGTCTTCTCATGATGTATTTTGCCACATACTTGTAAAATAGTACATGTAATCTGTTACATATTTTGTGAAATTTTAAATTCAACTGATAAACTCTATATAACATTTTACATGCTTTCAACAGATTCTGCAAAATGTTACAAATCTTTGTCAAAATTTTCTTAGAAATTATACACATATTTACATTTTTTACTAATAAAGTTGTTTAGCCACATAAACTGAGTTACATTTAATTACAAACTTGTCCTGAACTTACAGTACATTGTAACTGTAACACTTTATATATGCTGATCAAAACTTAGCAAGCATATAACAAGTGTGAACTAATAAACATGGTTATGTTCGAAAAAAAAAAAAAGAATTTGCTTAGTTATCATCACATACAGAGTATGATACAGCATAAAAAGCTAAATAAAACAGCATTTCCAAAATATATAACATAGCTTAAGGTTTTACATATGAGCAGACTAATACTATGGCTAATCGTGTCACGTATAACTGCACAATTATTTTAAAACTTTTGAAATCAATATAAGCACGACCTAAAGTTTCAACTAATAACAGTTCCATACCTTTTGGTTGATAAAAAATTTGGCATATCCGAGCAGCTATTTCCCGAACACAGAGGTTCAGTGCAATAGAAATTGGGTTGAACCTTCAGGGTATTCAAACAGCTCAAAATAAATACTATCTGTTCAGTTTATACAAAATGATTAACTTGCTTGACATGAGACAGAGGTTCTTTGGAGGTTTTTATATGTTCTTTACTCTTGTTGTTGAACAATCTGGATGATGAAGCTACTTAAAGTATTTACTACAATGCATAGATTGACAAATAAATACAAACTCTGGGGACCATTTACTTTTTTCCCCATTTAAACTCAATAAATAAATTCTAGCATGACTTTTATAAGTGCTGCAATCTGATTGCTTGATGGTTAAATCTGTACATTTTCCACATTGACCGGAAGATATTGGTCGATTGATGATTAACTGATAATTTTAACCTTATGCTACGAATTCTACATTTCACCATACCCTACAATTATACGATCCTCCCACCTGTATTTTGGCTTCAGGTTTAAGGTACTAATACCTCCTACAAAGAAAATGTAGTATCTTCGCATAAAGCGTACACCGGGATTCAGAAACATTCAAGTGGCAACCTTTTACGTACAAATATTATCAATACACATGTTTATGTTTATATACATCTGACAACCAAGGCAACATTAGCAATATAGTGTCTTTTTGTTGTGAAATATTGTAGTATCAGCCATACTGTAGTATCATTAGCAATGGAAAACATAATATTAATGCAAAATGTATAGAAAGAAAATCCGCAGATCACATGAACTTTAGTAATAAGTTCAGAAACAAAGAGAGCATTTTAAAGATAGATTTTAATTTCTATATATCCTGAAAATATTGTATGTAAAGATATTTCATAAAATTTATTATGTGAAACTATTTACATGATATTAAATACACGTCTTTGTTATTTAAGTTATTATAACAATTTCCATCTGAACAAATTCAGAAATAAACACAATATCAGAAAGTAGGGGGCCATCCATAAAGTACGTACACAAAATTTGTCAATGCGTAGTGCGTACGGATTGGCCTAGACCCCTCTGTACCCACGCACGCAATATGTTGAAAAAATATCAATTTGTTTTAAAAAACTATAATGTCAATTAATCAGTGACAAAATTGAAAGTGTACATGCCAAAATACTTGTATGAATAAAATAGCCATTGCACTAAAAAGCATGATATTTTGTTTGTAAATAGATGCATTAGGTTATTTAATTACAAAAAATATCTCTGAGATATGTTTTTAAAAATGCGTACATACGCGCGCGGACCTCCTACCCCCTGTACACAGTGCGTACCCACCGACCGTGACCCCCCTCTGTGCGTATATACTTAATGGATGACTCCTATATATATATATATTAGCGACAGTTCCGTATGATATTTTTGATAAGAAACACAGTTATGCAAATAAACTCTAATTAACCTCTCCACCTGTCTCACTACAACTCTAACTAGTTTAGCAATAAATTCCGAATTCGATATCCTGAATAATATAAGTATACACGTCTAAGCACATTATTTACACTTAAAATATTAAGTTATCTTTGTGGTTATTTACAAACAATTTCCATCCACAGCAAGGAATTTATAGTTCAAAACGCTCCTATTCCCTGTGACTGCTGTACGACGTTGTGGAATTTCAAATTCAAATTGGAATTTCAAGAATGCCTCTGTCGTATCAGTCACTCTTGACCGCGGATTATGTCCTCGTAATGGCAACCTGGGATTTGCAACGGCCAGAATAAAACCAACAGTTTTCATCATGCGAAGTTTAATCGGTACACTTATCAACCAAATAACAGAAAGATGTTGATATATAGTATATAATTCCTTAAACATATTCTCAACTATTAACTAAAGCTTTTATATGTAGCATTTAAAATGTTAAAGCCATTTCCTTCCATTTCTTTGTCAGTTCCATCCAGATTTGTTCTAAACTATGCAACATGTTAAAAATGTTATCGCTTTACCCAATAAATTACTCAAGCAAGCCGTAAAATTAGTGACGTTATAGGTTTTAATGTGCTATAATAATTAATGCTCTGATGATTTAATTACGGTATGTAAACAACATTAAAGGAGTTGTAACATTAACGCGAAAGATCAAATTGAAATTACTTTTTTAACGTACTGTAAGTCTAGGGCTTCACATTCTTGTCAATTTCTTCTTCTGTTTCTGTCTCATGAGTGCACGGGGTGGTTTTTTGCAACTTGAATCAGCCTGCATCAAGAAAAGGAAATAAATGCTGACAGATGCTGTGTTATGGCGTAGTAAGTGGTTTTTTGTACCATAGATTTTCACAAAAAAGCAATTTAAGTACAGCCTCCCGTTTGCCATTAATTTTTAATGTTCTGTAAATATCCTGAGAATTTGGATCAGGAACTATGAGAACATCTTAATTGGACAACGATGTCACATTAAATTCCATACGAAAAGAAAAATGTACCACCTACCTGTTTCTCTTTTATATATGTGAGTATAGAATGAATTTCGGAAGCTTGCCAACTTCGCGGCAGTGCTTTTTCAATCTCTGGCCATGTTATTGATTCGTCTTCTTCTTTTGTTCTCTTTGTAATTGGATGCCATAGAAATTCGTCTTTCATTACCTCTAGCAAACCATCAGTGGGCTTCATACCTTTGTGAAAGTTTCTTTCCAGTGATATATGACGGACAAGCAGCTTCAAAAATACCTTTTGAAGATCTCTCCAGGAAATCTTTGTGACTGAAGCAAACTCTTGAAGATCCCATCTACTTTGATCACTCATCCTCAGTTTAAAGGAATCAGAGAGAGCTTCTGCCGCTTCTATGGCGAACTGTTCTTCTGTGAATTCGTACAAAGCTACAACGTGTGACAACAGAAGATCTGTATGGTCTTTGAAAAACGTTTCCCTTTCACTGTCCGGTTCTGTATCTTTGCAGATAAATTTTGCGAAACCAATCGCTCTTGAAAATTTCTTTTGCAGGTATCCGTGGAGAGTTTCCTTGGGATTACTTCTTTCTTTCGTCATGCTGACAAGTACATGTCCCAGCATGTCTTGCATGTTTTCAAAAAAGTCCTCTTTTTTGAATTTGTTTTTCTGATCAATCAAATCTTCACAAAGAGAGTCAGTGAGTTCTTTCTGTGGGCTACAGGTTTCCAATGCAAGTGCAAGAAGCTTTCCAATGGGATCTGGTGCATTATCTTTAAAATGTATCAACAGTTTGTCTGGTAGATCCACCACCAAAAAACTTTTTCCTTTAAGACTATCATGTGCGACTATCCGTTCAAGTTGCTGCCTATTAAAGTTAAAACAGCTCCCTTTCCCATAATCAACTGAAACCTCGCAGCAGGCAAGGTACTTCTCTGTAATTTCAGCAGTAATAATATCTTCTGCTCTTGCAGTGTGAAGTGAAAGAATTGGCAGTAGAAGATGTTCATTGACATTCAAAAATTGAGTAACAGTTGAATTTGTTTCAGAACAAATGTCAAAAGCTTTGAGCAGAAACATGTTTTGAATTCTCATCAACACTGTTGCTATTTGAAATGTGACATCTCGGGAGGACCCTGTAAGGCAATCTATAAGATTAGTATTGTCTGGGTACCCAATTCTTGTCAGTTCAGGAACGGACGGTTCTATCACTTTTAGTGTTTCATTCGACTTCACTAATTCGTTCCAGGAATCTCTGAAAAAGTGAAAACTGCTTCTTGCTGATTTGTTTTCATCAAGTAACCTCTTAACTTTCATTTGTGCGCACTCCCGTTTGGTTACAAGTCCACTTAAGGCAATGCTTGTACATTTCATCCAGGCCAGGAGTGGATATAAGTGCTTTAAGAGTTGAATATATGTTTCCATGTGAATAATCAATGCGGCAAGACGCAAACTAGCGTCATCTTCACTCAGGAGTTGCAGCTCAAATTTCAGGTAGTCCACAGAAGGGCGTTTAACAGTTCGCAAGCAATCCCGGTAACTAGCGGTTGTTTCCGCATTGTCAGGCCATTCATATATTTGTGCCTCTATGCTGCTGGTATTACATTCGTTTAGTTGCAAAATTCTGTGTCTGTAATCTCGCATATTTGTGTTCCTATTTGAGAAAAATTTTAAAAGTTGCTCATCGAATTTATCGTCTTGGAGATAGCATATGTCTTGTGCAAAGTGATTAATCATTGCATTCATCATGAGATAAAAATCTTCAATCTGTAGTCCCGTAATCTTTTGAAGGCCCTGTAACTGTAGCCGCAGCTCTTTTTGACAATCTTCCATTTGCCGCTGTTCGCTTTCATGCTCCTCTTTGTTTGCTACGAAATCTGTTGTTTCTTTTGCAACAAGGTGAATTATACTTAGGAAAACTTCCTTGATGATACTAAATATGCTTTTGTATTTGCAAGTTAGTGCGTCACTCATCGTTTCTCTTATGTCATCGAGCAAATTCACTTCTACTGGTATCTTGCATCTTGGACATGTCTCGCATTTGTCTCCAAATAGGAAATGTTTGTTGGAACAAAACTGAGCTTGACATAGCTTTTCTTCTTGCTTGGAATTTTGAGATTGCGAGTCCATAACTTTGCCATTCAATAGCAATCCCAAAACTGAGGAGAGTTTGATTTTTTTCATGCTTTCCTTTGTACACAATGGCAGAAAAGCTACGGCGACATGGAGCTTTAGAACAGCGATTTGCAAAATCTCGAATTTCTCTTTGTTGTTGGATTCGATGTTGCTTGGAGAGATATTTTTCATGATTATTTCTTGACTTATAAGAATTCCAACCAGGTTTTTTAGTTTTGATGCGACGTCTTCGTTGTACAACACGTAAAAGACTTCATCTTCAGCAAATATGTTAAACTCTTTCAATTCTTGCTGCAATCGGACAGGATCAAATTGGTATTGGACCAATGATGGCATGAAATACTTTTCAGCTAGATTGACCAAGAAGGCTTGGAAGTATAGACAACCCATAATTTTTTTCCGACAATGATCTTTAAAATTACTGGCGCTAAAGATGTCTCTCTCTGATAATTTCTCTCGAACTGTTTGATCTATCAAACAGGGAAGAGGATTGTAAAGCAATGCGTAGAATATAGTGTGATTGAACGTTAGGTCTTTAAAGGCAGCTATCTGTATCTCTGTCAAGCGTCTACTTTCGTCTTCGATTTCTCTCATAGTAAAGCAGGGCAAACATTTCAGGAAAAACACAAGAGGCCAGTTCTGTTCATCTGGTGTACTTTTTTTCATCACAAAATCTATCCTCTTTTGTGTCGCTGGATCTCGAATGATGGTCTGCACATTCTTTGCTGCTGTTTCAATAAAGAGACGTAATGCAGCCACGCAGGCGCACATCTGAATGGTCGGCTTGCTCGATAAATCTGGAAAAGCCAGTTTGTATTTGGATTGTAAATCAAACACTTCATTCAGATCAACAAAACCTTGCTGCAGCTTAGATTCAAAAATATCAATGACAAGTAGGCAAAGCGGATGGTTAATTGTCGAAACTTCTATTTTCTCTAAAATGTCATTCAAACTACCAACCAAATCCACAATTTCATCCCCTTCTTCCTTTTGACATAAAAGTTTCAATACACCCTGAAGAGAGTCTTCTTCTTCATCCTCAAACAAAGGTTGCAACATTTCTTCTAATATCTGCCCTATACATAAACCTTGTCTTCCACACATCGATTTTTTGACAATGAAGTCTAAAATATTATGAGTAAGGTCTTTCTCGTCATTTCCCAACACAATCCTTGCAAAGTATGTTGATAGAAAATGCAGCAAAACATGTTCCGAGTTCAATTCAGCGCTGAGTCGAGCCTGAATATCTAAAATGCTCGTCAGCAGGTCCTTTGGCTCGATTTCAAATGTTTCTTCATTTGCAACTTGTTTTATATTATCACCCAGTTCCCCCAGTGCAGTTGAAAATTGTGGCATTGCTTTAGATGATACGAAAACAATGGTGAAATCGCGCAAGACTTTCAAAATATCAACAAGAGAGCCTGTATAATCTATTCCTGCAACTAAGGACAGAAATGACGATGCGATTGATAGCCACTGGTCGAGTTTAATCTGGCCTAGTATTTTAGTGGTTGGTATAAATGTACAGCACAGCCCGTTTATGTAGTTTTCCTTACTTAGCACCGCATCAGGATGGCGGAATAATTCAGTAGTTGTGAGGCAACTGTATGTTTGTGACAGGTTCTTGTAGTGTGCAGCCAACTGGCAAAAGGCAAAAACTTCTTCTTTGTGTATGGTATACTGTACCAAAACGTGTGTTAAATACCGAACGGTATCCATGTTTTCTTTCGGATTAAAACCGAAGAATAAAATATTGCAGAGGTTTGAGCATTCAGATATCGGGAGTAACGGAAATTCGCTAGCAACTAGATCTGCATAGAAGTCTTCGACAAAGTATGTCATGTAACGCACTTCATTTCTAACAGGTTCTAGCGCTAAACTTACTTTTCCAGAGAAATTATCAACAATCCTGTTGATTTCTTGTTCGTCCAAGTCATTGGCTATTTCAGCAAGGTCTTGTTCTGTATTAGCCTCAACTTTAATTTTCTCATGAATCTGGTATTTTTCTTGATGTAAGTGCATCATTTCTTCACTTAAATCCAAAGTGATCATCTTCAGTTTTTCTGTAAAGACGCGACTAAAAGGGCATTTTAATGACACTGGCAGACTCAAGATTTCTATCGTCTGATATCCAATTTTCCCTATATCGCAAGGAAACTGAATCACACTAGGATCTTGGACTAGTTTACTCCAGATTTGTTTTTCGTGTTCGCTAGATGCTGTGAAATACGATTCCCACGCACATAATCGCTGAATTTGTGATATGACAATAGCTAAGGTCTCTTTGACCTTGTTCTCTAGAAATTTTTGCCAAACATTCATCAGGGAATATCCTTTCCACACGTTCACATGCAGTGATAATTTTACTTGCCAATGGCTGGGATTGAATATGTCGTTTTCTTGAAATTCACTTGACTTGTGTACAATATCCAATACCTTTTCAGCTATAAATGCAATAATTTCTGGTGTACTGGTTATCTTGGTGATAAGTTCCCCAATTTTCACATCTGCCATCTCTTCTCTATATCGGATACATGAAAAAGCCCACTCTATATTTTGCTGCACCAAAGTGTTGATGTCCAAGAGCTTTTCTATTGCTTCGCGCTCATCGCACAGTAATATATCAAGTGTTTTGAAGTGTGTTTCATTTTTTTGAAATGCTTGCAGTTGGTCAACAGTGTAAAATTCCCACTTGTCCAGGTAACTGAAATGCAGTGAGTAGCTTGTTGTCTCAATCCGTTTGTCAATATGAACAATGAAACAAACAAATTTCTCCGACTCTTGTTGTCTTGAGGGTTTAATACGTCTGTCTACGACTGATTTTGCAAGCGGTATGTGAACTGCATCTTCAGATGGTGTGCATCTGATAAATAACCATTTCGTATTGTCATTGTTGAAAAATTTACCAATTGACGAGTCCATCTCTTTCTCAGAGTTAAACTCGCCCAGTCGTACTGATTGAGTGCTATCGTCAACTAACACCTCTTTGCCTATGATTTCAGTCATGTGTGTGAAATATGGAGTGTGTGTGTAGACAACGATTCTATGAACTTTGTCTTCACAATCTTGCTTTTGAGAGCAAATTTTCTTCATAAATTCTTCTAAGCCATCCTGCGTAACCGCATTTGTAAAATATTCTTTCTGAAGTTCCGATGTTTTTGAATCAGTTATGCTCAATTTTGAGTGCGCCAATCGGAGCACTGCATCTCTTGGGGTAGTCCTCATCAAAACATCTTGCGCTAATTTGTATGTGTCTTGGCTTTGAGGCACATCCAAATTCGATGCTAGCTCACATAAGCGAAACACTAAAGAGGGAACTGTATCTGCATTATAGCCAACAAAGGCATCACTATCTTCAAATCGCCCTCCTTGATTTGTTGTTTGGGACGATGTGTCGTTCATGGACGAGAAATCATTTATCCAGGCTGCAAGGGCCTCGCACAACGTGCTTTGGTAAGCATCAAGTATTGCTTCAAATGAAAACAGCTGTTTCTCAAATCTGTTCAAAAAAGGAATGTCGGTCGTTGGTATTTCTTTCTCATCCATCAATACTATGCACGTGAAATTTTCATGTATTTCGCACAATGGATTGCGATAAGGTCCAAGAGCAACTCTACACCTTTTCTTGTTAGTACTCTTGACCACGCTGTAGCTCTGGTTCAGCATTTCATAAAGAGAAGTGTAAACTTTCCCCAGATCTTTCATCACTAAAACATTTCCGTTTTCCATGGACAGTATAACATCGCTAAGAACGCGTGAGAAGTATGCTTCATTGGTATCCCCTTTGTAATTGCTGCCAATCATTAAATCAAACTGCTTTCCAAGTTTGTCTAGTAATCTTGAAATGAAACTTAAGTCCGAATGATTCTTGGAAATGACCATAAGATGTCTTGACTCGGTGTCCTGAACATTATCAGAAATAAGATCCTCCAAAGACTTTACCTTTATTCTTTCACTTTGATTATCAAATCCCATGCTAGCAAGAAAAGTCCTCGTTGGCCAGTCGGACAGTCCACCAAAATTCCTCTGTACCCCATCTATAATAATTTCTCGCAGTTTGCTGTCAACTATACCTGACTGATGCTTCGTTCTTTTGGCTATAATAAACTTCGTGAGTGAGTAGAAATCTCTTGCGCCATGAAACATGGGCCCTGTTATGTATTTAAGGTATGCTTTTACCAAATTTCTTAGCGGTTCTAACTCGTCATCTAGCAATGTCTTCGGTTTTACACCGAGATGTTTTTCATCTAAGCTTTGCTTCATACATTTCGCGATTTCAACCAAATCATCTTCTCCCATATCTGGGCATGAAACGTGTACGGCCCGGTTCATTTTTGCTGCATCTAAAGCCCAATTTGATATACCTATCACTGCTACGTCGAGGCTTTCTCCTTTCTCAGTTTCTAAAAGACTGTGAAGAACTTTTAATGGGTTGTAGGGAGATATCTCGGCCAGTCCAATTTCGTCAAGTAAAACAACAGGTAAAACGGTGTGTATGTCTGCATCAACAGAATTTGAAACTTCAGGGCTGTTATCAACTTTTCCTTCATTACTAGTTCTCCTTAGTCGTGCTTCATCCTTCCAGTTAATATGAGGCTCTTTCTCTTTTACGTGACCTTTTGCCCAATCAAACACCTTTTGAATACCTTCAGATGTGCTTACTTCGGATCCTTGATATGGTATTACGTAAAACATTGGCAGAGTTTTGAAAAATTCATCTTCGGACTCCGATCCCCTTAGATTAGTCGATAACAGTTGCATTGATAGCGACTTGCTACACCCAGGCTTTCCGATTACAAACACTGGTGTTTTTGTCAGAATACTCACAAACATAACAAATACATTTTCAAGTAAGATTGAATTCTTGGCTATATCTGTTGGTAAATCCATTCTACAAAGGATATCCATTTGTTCTTCTTTGATCTCATGAATAATTTCCTCGGCCTTTCTTTTTTCCTTTTTCTGATCTATGTCGGTAGATTCTTTGACTATTACTGAAGATACTTCTTCCCAATACTCTTTTCTTCTCGATGCTTTGGCAATACGAACTTGATAGCATTGCGCCAAAGCTAAGTACAGTGCTCTAAAATAAAATTCATCTTTGGTTTTTGGTCCTGTGTAATTCCCATTGGGGAAGTTACTCTTGTGCACTAGCATCTTATGGAACCAGACCATAAAAGTCTTACACCTTTGGACATCTCGCAGACTCACACACCAAGGAGACTTTTCAATCCTTCGTAAGAAGTTTTGAGATGCACACACAGTTTTTACTAGGATCGCATCTGTGCAGGTTCTGCTCTGGGATTCGAAAACATTATGTAACATTTTGCTGATGTATTTTTCCTCTTCCATCTCGGTTAGGCTGCCATAATTCCAGACATAGTCAAGAATTGTTACCGGCAGAGGATTAACTCTGTAAACAAGCTGTGATATTTCATCAAATGATGCCTTTGTATCTAGTCCAGCAGTTAAAATGGTACTTTTATCTCTCTTTTTGTAAGGATTGCAAGCTGCAAGAAAAGACATATTAACCGGAACATGACGACCCTTAAAAAGTCGGTGACAAATAATCTCGGTCATAAAGCCTTGGTGGTCACAAGTATTTATCTCGTCAAAAAATAACCACACGTTTTGATCACTTTTCTCGGCCACAGGAAGACAGTCTTCCATAAATTCTGAAATTGCTTCTCTTGTTGTGCCTGAATGCAAATTTAGCACGTAAAACTGGGCTCCTGAAATGTAAGCTAAATATCTTATCAATGTAGTTTTTCCACATCCTGTTTCACCCATTAGTATAACGGGTACTTTGGAACGCAATCTTAGCAATATTAGGGCCATCTTCAAGACGTTGTCCCTTGTTAGGGTATACGTGTTTGCAAGATAACCAAGCCTGTTTTGAACTTCAGTGTCGTTCCACTGCCCTGCTATAAGGTCCAGTTTAGACTGCCATTTGCTTTCCGTCAGTTGCAGAGGATCATCGGGGTATCTTTCTGACTGCAACTGAAGCAGCTCCTTTATAGCAGGGGGAATATTTTCAAGTTCTCTGCACAAAATTGTGATGGTGTGACTGTCTTTATTGTTAAATAAAAGAACGTCATGTTTAAAATCTTCCCATCGTGTAATTGCATCTGTTGATGTTAGTACAGCTTCATGCAGCTCCTCGCTATTCGTTTTAGCTAGCGACGGCGTTTTATGTCTAGAGCAAACTTCATTGATGTGTTTTGGACCAAACGCCTTAGTTTGATCCATGATAGCATCAAATAATCTACTTCTTATTATGTTTGCGTGTCTGCCTAGGACCATATACCTTATGGTCGAAACATCAAAAAAAGCACTGTGAGAGAAACGTTTGAACTGATTGGCAAGCATTGCAATAATTCCTTTCAAAACAGAAAAACTCTCCAAAGAATTGCCAAAGAAGTGCTGAAATAAAATTTTCACTTCCGAACTTCGCAATACTTTTGTATTCTCTGAAATGTCAACATTGAGATGATTCAGCTTCTGACACCTTGCTGAGTCCAAGTATTTGGCTACAATTTGTACATCACTTTTTGGTTCACATGGAGTAATGTAGTTTTCGAAATTCTGCCATCTTATGTGCTCCCTTTTGAAAGAAGTAGCATATGAAAGCATATCCTGCAGTCGGTTTTGTGTGGTATTTGCTATCTCAATAGCAATAGCTGATCCAGGACAGACTGCGTGCTGACCTCTGTACGACAAATTGCCCAGTGAAATTAACTGGAACAGTACTTTATCGAGCTCTGCCGTGTTTGAATTAGGTTTGATGTCAATATGGAGCAGATGATACTTTAAATTTCCCAGCTTCAACATATCCTTTATGATTGTTTTTCTATTTATCTCACCTTCAATGTGAATAACCTTGGTTCTCAAATTCTGTTGAGCTGCAAATCTCTCTATAAAGGCTGATTTGCCTTGACCAGGACATTCAGAGGTTACTGTTATTACTGGAATGTCGCCGTATGAACACACAGCTGTCTGTGATGTTTTCTGCAGTTCACGTCCGCCAATACGTACTGTCTTTGGAAGCTTTTCAAGTTTTTCAATAAAATGATCACTCGGTTCCGTTTGACAAATTAGAGCTAACGAAAACTTACTGTCTCTTTTTTGTTGTTTCTCTTCAAGAAACTGGACCAAAGACTCTTTTGTACTGGTTGAAAGAAGTTCCGCATTGACGATACAATGCAGCGGAGGATATGCCTCTTCACAGCTGAAACACCTTTCAAGGATAAGATAAATTTCTTCAGGATGTGTTTCGTTTGCACAGAAGACTATTTTACTGGCCTGAGGAGCTCCTTCTTGCATCGTCCTGTATAGCTCTAGGATAACTTGTGGGATGTTGTCAACTGTTGAGCCAGATTTTGGAATTGTAACAATTAGTGTTTTATGTAAATATTTGTCTGGAATGTCCTTGGTGGGTGTTATATGATGTTGCTGGCTAAATTTACCTAACACCATAGTTTCGAATTCTGCCAGACTTTTTCCCAGACACACAAGCTGGTCACGAACTGAAAGTGAAGGTGCCCAAATTGATGATGTGTATGATGTTGCCCTTTGCCAGAGTTTTGGAAATATGAATTGTATTATGGCTTCAGCCTCCTGTTTTGACTTTGAACTTTTAAAGAAATCAACCATGACTTTTATTTGTCTTCCATATATATAATTCAAGTGCTTGTACATACTTCTGGCGTCTTTCAAATCATTTTTCCACGCATTCAGAAGGACTCTGTATTTTTCTAACGCCTCACAATTTCCACACTCGTCAGCTACAAGCAGCTGTTCAGGACTAAAGTCTAATTCAAAAGTCTGAAAATCTAGATGACCCTCCCGCTGTAAGCTTGAAAGTTGTCCCATAACCTCACTAAGATTATCCATTAATTTAATGAAGCTGTGGCTTGTCTCCGTGTCCTCTTCAGCAGTTCTGGCCTCATCAGTATTTTTTGCAGTTGTATTAAGCAAAAGAAGGACTTTGGTTTTCAACTGTAAGGCTTCTTCGTAATCCATAGTTAATGTCTGTGACTCCGACGTTTCTCTCTCCAGTGACGTGCTTGAGTGTTTTGAACGCTTTAAATGCGGGCTTCCGTTGTTTGTAAATATAACAATTATGTTGTCTTGTTCTCCCTTTATGCTTACTACGCACTCCCTTAGTAATTGCTTTACACGCTCCTTTTCAGCCTCTTTTCGATCAGTGAGATTCATGCGCAGGTTTTCCAATGCAGATGCATGTTTGGCACATAAATGCACATTGTCACAAAATGAAGGCTGTATCTGCAAGTCGACAATGTGTGCAACGAGATCGGAGCACCTAACTGTGCTACCTTTAGCCATTTTTCTGAAGACAGGTTTGAGCGTTGCGTTGACTGCAATAAGCGCCCGTACAGTATCTTGATTGATAAATTCGTCCGAGTATTGGCCAACTGCAGTGAGCATTTGCGGTAGATATTCATCTACCACCTGTTTAAGAAATATTATTAACTTTTGCGCTTTTCCAAGTGCACATATCAACTGCTGATGTACTTCTGAGACGCGTCCCACTTCCATTCTGGCAGCAGCTAGCTTGTCATAAAACTGCCAAAGTGTCATCTTTTGCAACCTTTCTCCTTTTAGCATATCATGTAAGAAAGTCAATGCAGAATTTGAACTGGTTTGTTGGAACGGGACATTAAAGGTCCTGCACAGATTTTGAATGGATGCATAAAAATCTTTGAGATGCACTCTGTCTCTCCACATTTCCAATGCCTTTCTCGGCTTGCTTGCAATATTCGGAAAGCAAAGCTTCAAACGATCCATTTCTTGTTTAATGTCAAATATGTCCTCAAATATGTCGGTAACCAGTCTGATACTGACATCTTCTTTGCGATAAAACAGGTTTATCAGGAGATTTGTAAATTCCTTGTATTCTATTTCCCAGACAGCCTTAGCGACATCGCTTAAAGTTGCATAGTGCACGTTTGGCCGCAGGATGCTTGTTTCTTGGTACTCTGTAGACCCTGTAGATGCCAAAGCCTGCTGAGTATTTTCATCAACCAAAATATCTTCTTGACGTATTATTGTGAGTTTTCCTCTATGCTTCTTGACGTAGCTAACAAACGAGATAAAGGAACATTCCCTGTAACGTTCTTTTGCGATCTCATAAATATATTCAATATTTGTTTCTCCTTGGCTCCAGAAATCCACTGTACTAACTTTGCATAAAGGAACCTTTGAATCTTGACTCGTAAGATTTTCTTTCAGACACTTAAGTCTTTGTTGTATATTCTCTGTATCCCTTATGTGCATGTACTGACCATCCTGGTTTGGCATATTTTCAAATTGTTTTAAAAATGTAACCATTTGTTCAGTTTTGTTGATATCATTTTCGTACTCTTTGAGTTTTTCCAGGTTACCTTGCCACAGTTCCTCAATAAACGTTTGAGCAGCTTTGGTCAGGTCCGCAAGAAAATCAACTAGCTTTCTTGATTGACCACTTTCCCCGATCTCCAGCACTACGTGACACCACAAGGTTTGATTTTTGATATTTTGAACCATTTCAGCCGCAAAATTAAGTACTTTCCTCATAGGAGATGATGGTTTGATGACACCAACTTGTTGATCAATAACAAGAATCCATTTCCAAAAAGCATGGTTTGAGACGTAAAACTGAATAGTTTCTAGTTGCAAAACATCACTCTGTACGTGATCGGTAACGCGCCCCAGTAGTTCAACGATGATCAAAGCAGTTTCCCTGAAAAAAGGAAAAAAAAGAGCTGTTTTATTTAAGAAAGGATAGATTTTGAAACTCCATGAAAGGTAGAAAAATCCCCAGGTTTATTCAATCCCAAATTTTAAATTATAAATACTTTATTTTTAAACAGTATGCATCCTCTTTATTAAATGGTTCTGAGGTGCCTGCTTTAGTTTGGTTTACGTTTTAAATGTTATTTCCCAGTGCCTTACCTTCTTTTTATACTGTAAAATAACTGGGTTCATTTCCAACACACCCAAAAACAGTACGCATCCTCTTTATTAAATGGTTCTGAGGTGCCTGCTTTAGTTTGGTTTACGTTTTAAATGTTATTTCCCAGTGCCTTACCTTCTTTTTATACTGTAAAATAACTGGGTTCATTTCCAACACACCCAAAAACAGTACGCATCCTCTTTATTAAATGGTGTCTGAGGTGCCTGCTTTAGTTTGGTTTATGTTTTAAATGTTATTTGCCAGTGCCTTACCTTCTTTTCACCTTGTATGAATAACTAGGTTTATTTCCAACACACCCAAAAGCACCGTCAAAAAACAGCATAAGGGGTTGAGTTGATGCCTGTATGCTGGCCATCCTATACCGCACAACCTCTCTGGCATGAGAGTAGAAGAGATCATTACCCCGCTGTATTTTTTCTGAGACCTCTAAAATCTCAAACACTTTGCAAAACTCTTTGACTCGAAGCAGAAGCACTTCTTGAATTTTCTTTTTGTCCTCGTCACTCAAACTTTGCATGACGTTGGTTTTTTCTATGTAAGAATAGTACAAATAATACTTTTCCAAAGCATTTTCTTCAAATCTGTTAGTTGCGTTCTTAATCCAAAGATACAGATACTCCTTCAGCTCGTTTTGTGAAATCACTCTTTGTACTTTCTCGCTGTCAATGACTAGTTGTGTTATTTCCAACAGACACTGTTTATGAGTTCCACGTAGGCGTTGCAGCACTATTTCAATAGTTTGCCGCGTTTCAAATAAGTACTGGGTGTTAAGTATTAGAGCTACAAATATTCCTAACTTTTCTCCGCTTTCTTTATCCAGGGCTTCAATCGTTTGTCTCTCAAAATGTTTGACAGCTTTTTGAAGTCTTTCCAGTACTGGTAAGACTGATTGTATTACATCAATCAGGGTTTCAGGATCATCGTATGTTTTCTTGATTAACAGTGGCTCAATAAAGTTGGTTTCAATATATGTCTGGGTGTACTTATCCGACAAGTTTGGAATTCTAGAAGTAATGGCATGTATTTCTAGTAAATCGGAAAGCTCCCACTGATTGAATGTCAACAGATTGTTCAGTAAACCGAAGAAGTTTGGTATGTACATATCTTTTCTATCTCGAAAACTTTTAAATTTCTCCAGAAATTTGACTCCCCTGTCTTTGGTTTTTGTATTGAGAAGAAGGACAAGTGCCAATTTGTCAGCAATCTCCACGGGTAGGCTATCTTGAACTGTAATAGAAGCTAGTATTTTGTGAAATGCTGTTGATTTCTCCCTCAGCACCTTCAAAGGTTTCGCAATTTCCGGAAGATTGTACATGCTGTCCTTCTTTTTGTCCATGACAAGCTCTTGAAGAATGGGCGATAAGGCGGAGTCACATTCTGTCTTTTTTTCTCCACCGAAATTGCTCCACGTGTATTCAACTTCATTTGGCTGTTTCGGGGTACGTAGCGGTCTAGTTTTCTCTTCCTTAAATTTTCCTGCGGCCGACTGAAGTGCATATCTGTATTTTAGAATAGGAACAACATTCTCGCGAATCTGTATTTCGTTTGTAACCCATAATCTTTCAAACCATTGTACTGGTTTCAGTCTCTTCTTGACTGTGCGCTTATGAGGCACCTTCAGGTATATTTTTATTTTCGTTGTTTTCGAATATTTCTCCGGGATGAACAAATAGAACCGGTAACTTCTCTTCTCAGTCTAAAAAACAAAGCAGCATGTTTCTCGTAAAGAAAATTAATTTGATTCATTTTACTTGTCAGAAGTGTGAATTTTGCATTTGACAAAAAATGGCACGTTTAGTAATTAGATTCTTTATGAATAATCCCGCAAAACAATTATAAGAAATGTAAAGTAAAAGACGCGATTTACACCTTAACACTGGAGTTTCAGTGAGGCAGGATCCCCCATGTAACACATAATGCCATTGAATCTTAATAAATTAATTGAATTTGAAAACCCTCATTGCCTTACAATTTTTAGTTGATTTAAAAAAATAAGACAACCTTGTGCACCTTCAATATATGTAGTAACCGCATGCAAAACGAAACAGCATTAGTGTGGATAGTTTTGGAGTTACGGCTTGGACAACATATGACAACTTTGCACATTCGAACTAAATTTTCACCTACTTTCAAAATTCTGTCATTTTGACAATTTTTCATAAAATCAAAGGAAACCACGACATTAAACATCCCTAATATACATATTAACCGCATGTAAAACCAACAAGATCTAGTGAATCTATGAATAAGCCAAAAGTGGTAGTTACTTTGTACAATTTTGTCCAAGGACTAAGCCCCAGCTTACGAAAAGCGATAAGACCAAATCCAGCGTGCATGCAAAAAGGAATTTCCCTGAAAAATTGGGCTACAAAAGACGAGATGGCAAAGACTGGGTAGTCTACCAGAAATGCCTTCGAACAACTTATCAAAATTGTATCCACACACGTGTACTGTTGACACGTGCTGTCGGACATACACAATTACTTCAAGCAACAGAAACGACTAGAAACGACCAAACACATGCGCCTTTTGAAAAGAAGAAAACGCCGCGTCTAAAACATCACTACTGAAGTTTTAATGTTTTGGTATGTATTATTTGCGGGGTTTGCATATTTCTGACCAGTGGGCATGTTTATTTAACTGGCGTTGATGTGCGGTTCGCAAAGCAAACCAGTGCGCATGTTTACTTAACTTACGTTGATGCGCGGCTCGCATTTCAGACCAGTGACCATGTTTATTCATCTTACGTTGATAAGCCGTTCGCATTTCGGACAAGTGCGCATGTTTGTTTAGCTTGTGTTGATGCGAGTTTGACTTTTTGGACCAGTGCACATGTTTAGTCAATTTGCATTGATGCGCTTTTTATTTTCGACCAGTGCGCATGCTTGTTTAACCTGCGTCTATGCGCGGTTCGCATTTCGGACCAATGCGCATGCATATTCAACTTCCGTTGATGAGCGGTTAGCAATTCGGACCAGTGAGCATATTTATTTAGCTTGCGTTGATGCGCTGTTCACATTTCGGACCCCTGCGCATGTTTATTTAACTGGCATTGATCAGCGTTTCTTAGTTTAGAACTTGCGTTGATGCGCGATTCGCACTTCAGACCAGTGCATGTTTATTTAATTTGCGTTGATGTACGGTTATTATATCGGACCATTGCGCATGTTTATTTAACTTGCATTGACACGCGGTTTGCATTTCGGACCAGTGCGCATATTTATTTAACTTGCGTCGATGCGCGATTCAATTTTGAACCAGTGCGCATATTTACCAAACTTGCGTCAATGCACGATCTGCATTTCGGATCAATGCGCATGTTTATTCAACTTGCAAATTTTGGCGGATCGAACAAAATCAATTAAATTTGCAAGAGGGCCTAACTGGAGAAAAGTTGTACAAAACTGGAAAGAAATTCAATCAAAATTGTGGAAGAAGCACTTTAAAAATTAAACGCCAATAAATTAAAAAATGCCCCGCATTTACCCAATTTTTGGCGGATCGCCAGAAACAGTAAGATTTCAAAAGAGCCCTACCTACAAAACATTCGTACGAACGTTAAAGAAAATCTGATCAAAATTGTTTGAGAACAAGCATTTTGAAAATTAGGCACCAAAACCTTTTTAAAAAATGACCCCCTTCCTCATTCGGTCAATTTTTTTGTGTATCGCCAAAAAAGAGGGCTATGTTGAGAGCATTTGTACTAAATTTGAAGAAAATCTGAACAAAATTGTTCGAGAAGAAGCATTTTGAAAATTGCCAACAAATAATTTTAAATTCCCCACCCATTTAGCCAATTTTTGGCAGATCGCCAAAAACTTAATTTTTCAAGAGAGGCCTACCTAGACAGCAATTGTTCAAAATTGGAAAAGAAACCGATCGAAATTGTGGGAGAAGCATTTTGAAAATTAGACACCAAAAAATAAAAAAATTCCCCCCATTTGACCAATTTTCGGCGGATCGCCAAAATGAGTAAATTCTGAAAGCAGACCTATCTAGCGAACAATCATACAAAATTTGAAGAATATCGGGTCAAAACTGTGTGAAAAGAAGCATTTTGAAAATTGCATAAAATTACAAATGCCCCCTATTTGGCCAATTTTTGGCGGATCGCGTAAATAAGTAAATTTTAAAGAGAGGCCTATCTAGAGAACTGGAAAGGAATCCGATCAAAATTGTGGGAGAAGAAGAATTTTGAAAAATAGGCACGGTAAGATTAAACAATGGCCCCCATTTGGCCAATGGATCGCCAAAAAAGTATATTTTCAAGGGAGAACTATGTTAAGAACATTCGTTCAAAATTTGAAGAAAACCTGATTAAAATTGTTCGACAAGAAGCATTTTGAAAATTAACAACAAAAAATTTTAAACGCCCCCTTTTTAGCCAATTCTTGGCAGAGCGTCAAAAAAGCAAATTTTCAAGAGAGGCCTACCTAAAGAATAATCTTACAAAATTGGAAAGGAATCCCATCAAAATTGTGGGAGAAGAAAAAATTTAAAAATTAGATACCAAAAAATAAAAAATGCCCCTATTTGGCCAATTATCGGCGGATCGCCAAGAAAATTTGACTTTCAACGAAGAACTATTTTAAGAACATTCGTGCCAAATTTGAAGAAAATCTGATCAAAATTGTTTGAGAAGAAGTTTTTTTAAATTGGCAACAAAAAATTTTAAATGCTCTCTATTTAGAAAAGTTTTGGCAGATCGCCAAAAAAGTAATTTATTCAAGAGAGCCCACCTTGAGAACGACAATCTAAAACTGAAAAGAAATCTGATCAAAATTGTGAGAGAAGAAGCATTTTGAATATTATACATCAAAAAATTAAAAAAATGCGCCCATTTGGAAATTTTTTGCGAACCGCCAAAAAAAGTAAATTTTCACGGATAGACTACGTTAAGAACATTCGTGCAAAATTTGAAGAAAATCTGATCAAAATTGTTTGCGAAGAAGCATTTTGAAAATTGGCAACAAAAATTTTTTGATATATCCTCTATTTAGCCAATTTTTGGTAGATCGCCAAAATAAGCAATTTTTCAAAAGTAGCCTATATAGGAAATATTCGATAACACCAGCCCGACATAGTAGACTAGTCTAAAAAGCACTAGCATGAGCAGTTTTGGCGTTTCGGCCTGGACAAAAAGTCACATCTTTGTCAATTCGAACTGAATTTTTATCTTTTTTCGGAAAACCGTCATTTTGACAATTTTCACCAAATCAAAAGAAAATACGACGTTGCGCACCCCCAATATGCAAATTAATCGCATGCAAAACAAAAAAGTATTGGCATGAATAGCTATGGAGTTACGGCCTGGACAGAATGTAATTTGTATTTATATTCCAACTAAATTTCATCTATTTTCAAAATACTGTCATTTTGCCAATTTTTCATCAAATTGAACGAAACTACGACGTTGCATACCTCCAATTTACGTATTAACTGCGTGCAAAACGAACTAGATTGGCCAGTGCACACAAAACATGAGTACAGGCTTATATTACACACTTTCAATAGATACCTACTTAGTTTCTTGTTTTTGTAAACAAAAACAATGTCTCCCCGACTAAACCCATAATTCCCCTCCCCAAAAAACAGTTTTCCTTATTTTTAATTATTGAAATTAAATATTCGTTTCTGCAAACATAATTATAATTCATTGTAAAAAATTCAAAATAAACAAAACAGATGGTGGTCACTAAAACAGATATTATTGCACGTCTTTTATCCGAGTTTGGAAGGTGGTCGGTAAAACAGGTTTTACTGTAGGCCTTTCTTATCCGGGTCTGAAAGATGGTCAAGACAGGCACGTTTTACCGTGTCTTTTCACCCGAATCTGAAAGGACAAACGGGTCTTACTTTACATCTTTTTATCCAGGTCTTGAAAGTGGTCTGGATTTTTTTGCTAACCATCCTCCACCCTCCAGCTATCTAATGTAGGTACGACTGTAAACACAACTCTAACCCTTTTACCCAATGTAACGGTAACGGTCTGTACCCTAAGTGTAGTTATAGCCATGACATACTACCTTGTCTTCGCACATTATCATCGGCCAAAAAGCACTAGAAAGGCATTCTTCGTAACCTGTGGGAGGGTAATGCTTCCAGGTAATGTTAACAATGCTAACCCATAGAAAATAGCTCCCATATATAGAACACCTTGGCAATCGAATCAAGTATGCGGGAAAAAAAACAATAGCTAGCCCTGCTGAGACCTATAAATACGACAATGCCATTCCATGACCTCGTACATAACGACTTCATAATGCACCACAACTGACACTGACCCCTGACTGAGTGACATGTTACGTAACAGCCGTAGACGAGAAACGCACAAAAGCTCAAGTTCAGACAATAACAAATGGCAATGGACAGACAGTAAAGCTGTTACTGTTTTGAAGCATTCTAACGGATGCAGGAACACTCGAGAATCTTCTGGAAAACGCTGAAATCCCCAGCGTAGGTAACAACTATGCTTAGTTAACAAAGGAGCCAACAAAATGGGGAGGCGGGGGGGGGGTGGGGTGTGAGGGTGTTGGCGTTATGCACCTTTCTTTATTTTTATAAGAGTATAATAAAGCCTTACCAAACCCGTGCGACTTATCCGAGGAGTAAATACACCAAGATCCGACTTTCCGCTATCGAGATATTTTGCTTAACAACAGATAATTTGTTACGTAATAACGTTTTTCTTAATTTCACCAAACGCGTCAAAAGTTGAAACAGTCGTCTGACCGAACCAAGGAATATCCATATAAAATATTAAGTCGATCTGACTTTCCGTTATCGAGATATTGTGCATACAAGACCTGGTTCAAAATATATACATATTTTACGTGATGACGTCATACGCCGCACTCGTTCTTTCCACTCGCGAAAAAATCTTTCGGACCTACCAAGCATCAATCTCACCAAATTTCAACTTTCATCGATGTTCAGCGGCTGAGAAATATCGCACAAATATTTATGTAACGACGTCATACCCCTGACCTACTCACGTGACATGCGTTGAAAGTTGACAGAACCGTCCGACTGATCCAAGGAACAGCCATACACAATTTGAAGTCGATAGGACTTTCCGTTACCTAGATATTTTGCATACAAGATCTGGTTCAAAATATATTCACATTTTACGTGATAACGTCATGCGCCGCACTCGATCGTTCTACTCTCAAAAAATGTTTACAGAATCTTTCGGACCTACCACGCAACAATCCTACCAAGTTTCAACTTTCTCCGATGTTCAGTGGCTGAGAAATTTTGCACACAAGATTTTTACGTAATGACATCATACACCTGTTGTAGTCACCTGGCATCCGTCAAAAGTTGAAAGAACCGCCCGACATATCCAAGGAATAAATCGATCAAGTTTGAAGTCGATCTGATATTTCGTTCTCGAGATATCTTGCACACAGCAATGAGCTAGCTAAATAATTAATTTAGCAACGGACCCGAACATAGACCGATAAATACAGAAAAGTAACTTCGAACAACGTATTGAAATTATATCCACACATGTGTACTGTTGACATGTACTTTCGGACATACACAATTAGTTCAAGCAGCAGAAACGATCAGAAACGACCAAACACATGTGCCTTTTGAAAAGAAGAAAACGCGGCGTCTAAAACATCATTACTTAAGTTTATGTTTTGGTATGTATTATTTTGCGGGTTTTGTATTTCCGACCAGTGCGCATGTTTATTTAACTTGCGTTGATGTGCGGTTTGCATTTCGGGAAAATGCGCATGTTTATTTAACTTGCCGTTATGCTCTGTTCGCATTTCGGACCAGTGCGCATGTTTATTTAGCTTGCGTTGATGTGCGGTTCGCAAAGCGAACCAGTGCGCATGTTTATTTAATACGCATCGCTGCGCATGTGTACTTAACTTGTGTTGATACGTGGCTCGCATTTTAGACCAATGACCATGTTTATTCAACTTACGTTGATAAGCTGTTCGCATTTCGGACCAGTGTTTGTTTAGCTTGTGTTGATGCGCGTCCGACTTTTCGGACCAGTGCGCATGTTTATTTAACTTGCATTGATGAGCGGTTCTTAGTTTAGACCAGTGCGCATGTTTATTTAACTTGCGTTGATGTGCGGTTTGCATTTCGGGAAAATGCGCATGTTTATTTAACTTGCCGTTATGCTCTGTTCGCATTTCGGACCAGTGCGCATGTTTATTTAGCTTGCGTTGATGTGTGGTTCGCAAAGCGAACCAGTGCGCACGTTTATTTAATACGCATCGCTGCGCATGTGTACTTAACTTGTGTTGATACGTGGCTCGCATTTTAGACCAATGACCATGTTTATTCAACTTACGTTGATAAGCTGTTCGCATTTCGGACCAGTGTTTGTTTAGCTTGTGTTGATGCGCGTCCGACTTTTCGGACCAGTGCGCATGTTTATTTAACTTGCATTGATGAGCGGTTCTTAGTTTAGACCAGTGCGCATGTTTATTTAACTTGCGTCGATGCGCAGTTCGCATTTCGGACCAATGCGCGTGTATATTCAACTTCCGTTGATGAGTGGTTCGCAGTTCGGACAAGTACGCATATTTATTTAACTTGCATTGACGCGCGGTTTGCATTTTGGACCAGTGCGCACACTTATTTAACTTGCGTCGATGCGCGGTTCGGTTTCGAACAGTGCGCATGTTTTATAAACTTGCGTCGATGCGCGGTCCGTATTTCGGACCAATAAGCATGTTTATTCAACTTACAAGTTTTGATGGATCGCCCAAAAAATTAGTTTTTCAAGAGGGGCCTAACTGGAGAAGAATCGCACAAAATTGGAAAGGAAATCAATCAAAATTGTTGGAGAAGAAGCATTTTCAAAATTAAACGCCAAATCAGATTTTCTTCAAATTTTGTACGATTATTCTCTAAGTAGTCCTGTTTTGAAAATTACTCATTAAGGCGATCCGCTAAAAATTGGCCATATGAGCGGTATTTTTTTATCAAAAATTGTGTGAAAAAAAAGCAGTTTGAAAATTGGTGACCATAAAATCACAAATGTCCCCAATTTGGCCAATTTTTGGCAGATCGCCAAAAAAAGTAAATTTTCAAGATAGGCCTACTCAGAGAACAATCGCACAAAATTGGAAAGGAATCCGATCATAATTGTGGCAGAAGCATTTTGAAAATTAGGCACCAAAAAATTAAAAATGCCCCCATTTGGCCAATTTTAGAGGGATCGCCAAAAAAGTAAATTTTTCAAGGGAGGACTACGTTAAAAACATTCGTACAAACTTTGAAGAAAATCTGATCAAAATTGTTCGAGAAAACGCATTTTAAAAGTTGGCAAGAAAAAAATTTAAATGTCCCCCATTTAGCCAATTTTTGGAAGACCACCAAAAAAAGTAACTTTTCGAGAAAGGCCTACCTAGAGAACAACTGTCCAAAATTAGAAAGGAATCCGATCAAAATCGTAGGAGAAGAAGCAATTTGAAAATTAGACACCAAAAAATGTCCCCCATTTAGCCAATTTTTCGCGGATCGCCAAAATGAGTAATTTTTGAAAAGAGACCTACCTAGGGAATATTCGTGCAAAATTTGAAGAAAGTCTATCAAAATTGTGGGGGAAGAAGCATTTTGAAAATTGGCAACCACAAAATTACAAATATCCCCCATTTGGCCAATTTTTGTCGGATCGCCAAAAAGAGTATCTTATCAAGAGAGGTCTTCATTGGCAACAACTATCCAATATTCGAAAGGTATCCGATCAAAATTGTGCGAGAAGAAGCAATTTGAAAATTAAACACCAAAAAATTAAAAAATGTCTCCCATTTGGCCAATTTTTGGCGGATCGCCAAAAAAGAGTAATTTTTCAAGAGAGGTCTACCTAGAAAACAACTATCCAAAATTGGAAAGGAATCCGATCAAAATTGTGGGAGAAGAAGCAATTTGAAAATTAGACACCAAAAAATTAAAAAATGTCCCCCATTTAGCCAATTTTTGGCGGATCGCCAAAATGAATAATTTCTCAAAAGAGGCCTACCTAGGAAATATTCGTGCAAAATTTGAAGAAAATCTTATCAAAATTGTGGGAGAAAAAGCATTTTGAAAATTGGCAACCGAAAAATTTTAAATGTCCCCCATTTAGCCAATTTTTGGCGGATCGCCAAAAAAAAATTTTTTTTAAAGAGAGGCCTACCTAGAGAACAGTCGTGTTAAATTTGAGAGGAATCCGATCGAAAATGAAGGAGAAGAAGCATTTAAAGTAAAAGTTTACACACGTACATACGTACATCCGTACATACGTACATACAGACGACGGATACCCCTCTATTGATAGGATAAGACCAGCCCGACATAGTCGGCTGGTCTAAAAACAGTCAATAAATAAATAAATTTTTGGCGTTTCGCCAAAATAAGTAAGTTTTCAAAAGAGGCATATCTAGAAAATATTTGTACAAAATTTGAGGAAAAATCTGATGAAAATTGTAGAAGAAGCATTTTGAAAATTGGCAACCGAAAAAATTTAAATGCGCCCCCCCCCCCTATTTGGCCAATTTTTGGCCGACCGCCAACAAAAAAAAATAAATTTTTACGACAGGCATACCTAGAAAACATTCGTATAAAATTTGAGAGGAAACCGATCAAAACCGAAGGAGACGCGTGCATACATACATACGGAAGGCAGATGGCCCTCTATTGATGTGATAAGACCAGCCCGACGCAGTCAGCTGATCTAAAAACTGAAGCCTGGGAGTCAACCTTCAAAGTCAGATGATTACCATGATACATCCGTAGACTGTGACCCGTTGGTACTATTTGAGAAAAAATGGAGGATAGTCTGAACAAAATGATTAATAAAATGACAAAAAGTGTTGAAAAAACTGGAGGGATAGCTCTCAATGACTGCAACAAAACTGGAATTAAAAATAAAGGACAAAATAGAACAATTATTTGAGGCATAAGTAACATTAGAACTTTCCAAAATAAGCGATCGGATGGATACACTTGCTCAAAACGCGAATTATTACCAGGACATCGCCGTCCAGAACACACAAAAACTGCACGAACTCACCACACGCTCTCCAGATATATCCAGATTTAGCGCTCTCGTCTGAAGCGTAAGTAATTTGCAAAACCAAATAGAGCAGCAAAAGTAGACAATAGAGGCTATGAGAAAAGGCTTCGAAGGTCAGTTTGAAAATTTGGAAAACATAGTAAATTTAGTAAATTTAATCTGATTTATGATGGGATTAACCAACGAGAAGGAGAAGACTGCAAACAAGTGATCGAATCTATACTGCATCAGAAGATGCACCTGAACGTCCGTATGATTGACGTTGCCCACAGTTTACCAAAATCCAACCCCCAAAAAACCTGCTTCTATTACTTTTCGTTTCTGTACGATAACAGATAAAAGCAGAGTACTAGAGAACAGTAAGTTACTGCGAGGAAGTGGAATCTTTGTGCGCCTAAATAAATGCTCCCGCTGCCCACAACAAACAGACGAGAGTTTCTATATAAGTCGCTGAAAAACGCCAAAACCACAGATCCACAGGCAAGACTTGTGCGTGATAAATTAAAGTTTGAAAGAAAACTTTACACTGTGGTGGATATTAACAAATCTGGAATTTCCGATTGTGGCAGTACAGTAGTGAACGACACTCAAGTGAGATTCTATGGATACCTATCTCCCTTTAGTAACTTTTACAAGCCTGACTTTACCATGGAAGGAATTGTATCAGCTGTGTGGAGCAGGCCTTCCTGTATCTCAAAGCCCAAAAAGCTGGGGATTCGCACACCACAGATCGTATATTACGAGAAGTCAATACGGTGCAAGTGAAAAAGCTTGGGAAAAGGGTACAGTCCAGAAACGACAGGCAGTCGGAACTAGAAATGATGGAGAAGGCAGAGAGTACTGGAAACTTTTCCAAACTATGCTGGAATGTAATCCGTAACTTTGTGTTAAAGCTATGACTGTTTCTCTGTGCAAAGAAAAAAAGATTGGTTGCCAGCAGTAACAAAAAAAATGTCACTGTCTTTGATATAAATGTGTCACCACCTTTGTGGTGTAATGAATGGAATGGAGTGGTAATAAAAAATAGTGATGACAGTCCGAGAACATTTGGGGGCGCACGCATTGGTTCGGTTTGACAAGTTATTCGCAAGCGCGATAAAAAACAAAAAAAACAAAAAAAAACATGAGTTCATTTTTTCCTCTACCACCGTCCCTCCCCGCCGCTCTCGCTTGCGGTCACGAACTACCCTATTTTGAGGACAAACGAGCGACTCACGCTGTGAGATTTGCTGCGCTGATAAAGGATGCCCTTCGAAGTGTCTTCCGCCCCATCGTCTTCTTCCTCTTCCTCTTCAGATGAGTAAGCATCATCATCCTCGGCACCTTCCCTTATCGATACGATGTCCGCGTCTGGTCGGTCCTGCAATATGTCACTTCCGCCCTCACTATTTGATTCTTGTAAGTATAAAATTTCAAGAATGAGCCATCGCATGTGTTTTCGCGAATTCGAAAAGACGTCATTTTCAATTTGATATTACATTTTCATTTTCATTAACTACTACATATTACTGGGATTAATTTTTGCAAAACAGAACTATTAATTTTTCACAGTTTTTTCTACGGTTTTACGGTATCTGTTGGAAACAATTAAAACCACACACCACAAGGTTTGTATCACAAACGACATTAAATCTTTAATTTTCAAGCTGAGCTGTTTAAAAATCATAGCTAGAAAAGACACTCGGACGCGAGCTCTGTCGTAAATGGAACCATCTCAAAAATACGAATACCGGTCATCTGCCCCCTCCCCGGTCAACTGCCCCCCCCTGTCATCTGCCCCCTTTTTGCAACCCGGTCGACCCCCTTCAAAGTGGAGGGGTGGTCGCTTGCCCCCTCCATATACTATTTTTCTTGGGTTCTTGGCTTACAAAGACACAATAAATAAAATTATATTTATTTTATTGAATGCATTGCACCTCGGTAAATTGCAATTCACCAATAGGAAACTAATTGCAATTAGAATTGCAATTAGTTTACAGATCACTCTCCTAAGATCAATATTGGTGAATCGATCAATGAAGATCAATTGTTTCAGAGACGAAGTAGACGGGGACATCACAATTGCCTAATTTTTTTTCACTAAAGAAAGGAGGGGGGCAGATGACGACCCGGTGAAATTGCAGGGGGGAGGGGCAGTCGACCGGGTTGCAAAAAAAGGGGGGGGCAGTTGCCTGGGGGGGGGGGGCAGTTGACCGGGGGGAAGATGACCGTTTACCCAAAAATACAGTATGTTTATATGGACAATATATTCAACATATTCAATTTTACATAACTTGGGTAAATGCGGCAGTCTGACTGTTCGACGACTTCCAGATCAATAATTTTTCAATGTTGACCGGAACCCGAAAGTCCATGGGTAATGCTATTACTTGTTATCAAAACCCCAGCTAAATAATATAGTAAGCGTATATTCACTTATTTGGAGTTGACATTACGATATTATTAACCAGATACCTGTCAATAATACATCATGTTGACTCATTGTTACTCTGTACTGCTAAATGTTGACAATTTTGTAAACACATGTGAAGTACATGTTATATAGCGTGGCGAACACATGCTTGGCGAAGATTCATCATGTTTAAACCACAGATGTGACGTCATGCATTGTCTTTGCATGAGGATTCTCAGCCACGAAACCCTTTCTGATGACCTCAATTTTCAATTTCCACAAGCACGAACTTAAGGGCTCTGAACAGTGTCTGTGTCCATTCGCTTGTGCGTCCGTATTAGTGTTCACACGCTCGAAAACCATTTAATGCCAAAAAAATGCAAATGTGTGTGCAATCTGCAATTAAGTATACACTTATACAATTGAAGGGTTCCGTGCACAAACCTGTTATGTTGAGATAACATGTTTGTGCACTGAGGTATATTTGAGTTCCTGGAGTCCAGATCTATCATCTGTAAAGTTTCCACCGATGAAATATGCTTAGAAATGGTCATCAAAACATGTTAAGTCCACTTTGAAATGAGAAATCGGGTGCACAATAATGACATGCCGAGATAACAGGTCTTTTCCATTAACATTTCGAAATTTTCCCGGTTGCACAATCCTGTTAAGTTGCGTTAACATGTAAATAATATCAGAGATAAAATGTAAACAATGCAGAAGTCTCGGGTGCACAAAAATGTTATCCCTTGTTGACATGTAAATATTTACATATAATATATATAATATATAACAGTGTATTATTTAAAATAAGAATTTATGAAGCAAATAAGAAATCAGATATTTTTTGTCATGGGTGAACTAACGCATTTTACGACTACGGTAGTCTATTAAGGAATAGACTACCGACCTTCAAATCCTTTTAAATGGAACGTCTTTGTGTAATTTTAAATTTAAATATTATAAAACCTGTAAGTAAGATATGCTACAATGTAATATGTATGAAAAATTTAAAACGTTCTATTCCAGAGAACTTTTAACTTCGGTAGTCTATTCCAGGGGTTCGTTTACCAGGCTATTATTTTTTTCGTGGTTCGCCAAAAACTACCGAAATGGCGGAACTTTGAAGTTTGGCCTGGAATAAATGGTAGTAAATAACTGAATTGTCAAACCATTCATTTCTCTCAGTCTTTTTCAAATAGTTATAAAATTTTAACCGAAAGTTTCTTAGGTGCTTCTCCATATGGACTTTGCTTTTTTCCGCAAATGACAAAAAATGCCGAAATGGTGGAATTTTAAAAATTTTGTAAAATTGTGTAAATGTCGGTAAATACGTGAATCGTCAAAATACAACCTATCCAACATCCCTTTTCGGGTAGCTTTCACCCGGGAAAACGCGTTTTTGTGTATTAAAATTATGAAAAAGTTACATTCAGAGTTCTTCGTTTTTTGGCCTAACAGTATTCGTTTTTGAGTTTTTCTATCTTTCCTTGTTTGGTAACACGGCTGGGTCATGTCCTTGGACATACTTGTTATATTTTTTTTCTTCTTCCGCCAAATCGGTTTCCAGACATCCCCTCCAAGACCTCTGAAGTTAGACCAACCAAACTTGGCACATGTATGGAGGGTCATCTTGAAGTGGTGCACCTGATAAAAATGTTTGACTTTAACCTTACTGGTCAAGGTCAAATCGCGAAAAAGTTCAATCGGTTACCAGACATTTACTGCAAGGCCGTTGAAGCTAGAAAAGCCAAACTTGGCACATATTAACGGACGATGTGATCTGAGGCACTCGTTAACAATTTTTGATCTTGAACTTGATGGTCAAGGTCAAATCGCGAAAAACGTTATTTAAGAAAACAATGATTTATCTCGAAAGCGGTAAGAGATAGAGCAATTTTGACCTCATTTTCGGCCTCCAACCCCTATACGACGTTACGTAAGGTATAACTTCCGGTGTCCTTGACCTCCAGGTCACTTTCGAGCCCCAAACCGGAAGTTGGCCTTTATCTCGAAAACGGTAAAAGATAGAGCAATCGGTTTCCAGACATCTCCTCCAAGACAGCTGAAGCTAGACCAATCAAACTTGGCGCTTGTATGGAGGTTCATCTGTAGTGGAGCACCTGATAAAAAATTTTTACCTTGACCTTACCGGTATAGCTTGTAGTATTTAGGAGGATGTTCTACATACAGACATGTGAAAATTGTTAACAAATAGCAATCTCATCTACCTTCCGTTTTAAGTTATCATTCCAAGTGGAGTCTAATTCGCTGTGCGAATTTCGGTCCAGTTTTGCATTAAAATTATGTTGGATAAACCGACGTAAATTGATCGTTCCCACGATGTCGGATTAAAGGGTTCCACTGTATTACAATTAACTATAAGAATTAACTGTTTGTCGGTCCTTGATTCTGGCCACTGATGGGGGAGGGCGGGGGCTGTACGCATTAAAACTCCGGGAAACAGCTATAAAAATTTACTTAAACTTGCTTGGTTGGGGGTGGGGTGAGGGGGGTGGTAGTAAAGTAACGTTACTATAGAATAAATATGATTATTTTCCCAAAATATGCCTTTTAAATGTCTAAAACCAACGAATACGTGTTTAACATGTTTTCGAGTAAATTGAAATCATTATTTTTTTCATTTGTGGGGCGACTCATGTAAAACAGCGTTACTTCCGGTCATGCATACAAATATGCATGCTTTTGAACCCTAACTAAAACAGGCGTTATACATGTTATCTGAACATTTGTTTACATGTTAAGTCGGAATAACAGGATTGTGCACCCTGAACGACATTTTCATTGTGAATGCTAAGCCGTAATACCATGTTGATTTTTTTTGTTTTTCTTGGTTTTCTGGCACATTTACACGTAAATATTGCATTTTTATAGCTTATCGTGTTTTTCAAGCAGTGACAAATCTGGAGATACCTCAATTATTAAAATCGGTCAGACAAGAACAATCACAGACTTAAAATTAAAATTTTGCAGTTTTCTGAACTTTAAGAGCGATTTTCTCGAGTGCTGTGAACCCTACATAACAGGTTTGTGCACGGAACCCTTCAATTGCTTCTTTATTTCTGGACATTGGCATTTATGACTATGCAACCATCACAGCCTTTTGTGCCTCTGCTCATGATATATAGAATTGCCCATTATCCAAAAGCACCCGCTATAGCTAAGTTTTTTTTCTTACACTGAATTTGAAACATTTATCTGTATCCTATAAAAAATAAATTCATCATTAAAATCATCTTTAGTATTTTTCTAGCATCCAGTTAGATACACCCTCATGCCCTCATTTGGCGCCCGGTAATAAACAATCTCTATTAACGTGCCTATCGTTCGGGAAGTTTATTCTTAAACGTCTTACGTTGTTTTGTAATACTTTTTCAACGTTTTGGTTCACCTGCATTGTATTTTGATAACCTTTTCCAATAACACATTTTTCTTAATGAAGATTGTTTGTAACCGGGCCCCGGATGAGGGCCTCTAGTGTATCGAACTATCGGTACTCTGGAAAAGATTCTCAGCCATTTTTTGAAGTTAAACGGTGTCTCCAGAGTAAAAGTAAAGGGTGGGATTCTTGTGAAAAATTAATCTATTCCTTGTAACCCAGATTTTTAAGGCACGATCTCATGTTATTCCGAAGTTTTTTTCAGATATGGTGCAAATCCTGAAATTTCCACAAGATCCAATTGCTATCCATTAATATATACAAATTCCGGTATTTGATCCCGGTGGGATCACGATCGAGTTCTCGAACTTGTTTTCTTCGGATTTTGTTGAATTATCACAGCTTTCCTTCATTCGGAATTTTCTAGCTAAAAGTCTCTATAGATATATCCTTTTACGTCATCGGAAGGGGTCTCTCATTTTGACACTTTTTATTAAATAATCAGTATGTGTGGGCTCTCGCCCCAAGCTGGTCACTGATGCGCATCATTGCAGTCTGCAAAATTGGGCTTATAATGCAAAATATTTCACCTCGAGACAAATTCAAGACGCAGTTTGTTAGCCAGGAAACTACCCGTTCTTGAAGTTTTTCGGTTTTGATAAAAATAAAAGAACTTCACAAATAGCTCCCCCTTGCATCAGGGAATTTTGGTCGTATTCCAAAGATCTCATCAAAAATACTGTAATCTGTTTTTGCAAACACAGACGCAAATAAAACAAGAATGTCCAGGGGACATGGTGATCAGCCAGGGCCTAATAAACTAACTATCAAAAGGCTCCTATGTTCACCAAAACAAAAAAAGGAAAGAAACATTTAAACAATGATGTCCAGGGCCATTGTGATCTAGTGAACCAAGTATCAAAAGCCTTGTGTAGTGGCCAAAAAGTGGAAGTCATAGTTTAAAAACAGGTTACTGAAAATTTTTCAAAGGCCGACATTTGCATAATTTCTCACGGATCTCAAAAAAGTAAATTTCAAAAAGCCCTAACGTCGGACTACGGCTGAAAAATGAAAGCAATCTGACCAAAAATAACTGGCAGAAGAACTGTTTTGAAAAAGCTGAAACATTCAAACGGCGGCATGAAGTAAATTTTTGAAGGTGCGCAAAAACAGAATTTTTAGAGAAAACATCACATAAAGAGTAATATTCTTATTCTAAAAGATCGAATGAATCCAATCGAACTGCAGCAGGCAACGCATTTCGGAAAAAAAACCCAAAAAATTTAAAATGCCGCCAATCGGCCATTTTTGGGAAAATCGCCAAAAAAATTTTTTTTTTTCGAAACAGAACATCCAGGGAATATTTGTACAAAATTTTAGGGCAGCACGGCTTAAATTGTGGGAAAAGAAACGTTTTGAAAATTGGCTACTAAATTTTTAAATGATTTCCATTCAGTCAATTTTTAACGGATCAAAAGTGGACCGCCTAGTGAACATTTATGCAAAATTTGAAGGCAATCCGATCAAAATTGTGGAAGAAAAAGTCTTTGGAAAATTGCCTACCAAAATATTTTTAAAATGTCCCCCCATTTGGCCAATTTTTGGTTCATCGTCCAAATACTTCCAGAGAGGCCTTCTAAGTAAACTTTCGTACAAAATTTGAGCGGGATCCGATCCAAATTGTGGCAACAGAGGCATTTTGAAAATTGACTACCAAACAAGAATGTCCAGTTACATAGTGATCAACCCAGATCTAATAAATCCCCTATCAGTGGCTTCCATGGTGGCAAAAAATGGTTGTCATGTTGTTAAATCCAGTTGATTATAATTCGTACAAATTTATAAAGAAATCCGGTCAAATTGTGGGAGAAGAAGCATTTTGAAAATTAGCTACTAAATATTTTTAACTGTCCCCCATTTAGCCAATTTTTGGCGGATCGCCAGAACAGTACTTTTCAAAAGAGGACCGCCTAATGAACATTTAGGAAAAATTTGAAGACAATCCGATTATAACCGTGGAATAAGGGCTTTGAAAGTTGCTCCCCCCCCCCCCCCCACCGTTTGGCCAATTTTTGGTGGATCACCAGAAACGTAACTTTTCAACAGATGACAGGCCAGTTAACATTTATGCAACATTTGAGGGCATTCCGATAACAACTTTGGAAGAAAACAAATGTGCCCAAGGACAAAGTCCCAGCTTACGAAAAGCGATAAGACCAATTCCAGCGTGCCTGAGCAAGGGAATTTCCCTGAAATTTGAGCTTCAAAAGACGGAATGGCAAAGAGCTAGTTGGATAATTAATTTAGCCACGGACCCGAACATAGACCGACAAATATGGAATGCCGTTTTCACATTTATTATTGATATCAAGAATTAATTTTTGGTCTCATAAAATCCATATTTTGATATCAAGAATTAATTTTTGCTATCTCTATTTGTATTTTTGATATCTCTAAATGCATTCTTGATCTCGAAAAATAATTTTTTGTTATCAATAAATATTTACTGATATCAAAAATGATTTAGTAATAGTTATAATTGACTTTTTGAGATCAAAAATGCAATTCTTGATAGCAAAAGTGGAATATTTGAGAGCAAAATATCAATTTACAAAAAAGAAGCAATTCTTGAGCTCAAAAATTGTGTTGCTATTATTGATCTCAATAATTCAAGTTTTCATCTCCAAACTTTAACTGATCATTCGCTAATTTTATAAAAATGTGTGTCTCCCTTAAGATTTTTTAAGTTTGTAAAATTGACTTTTTTGATCTCAAAAATAAATTTTTGCCCTCTACAATTCAATTGAGATCTATGGAATGCCGTTTTAACATTTAATGCTTATTTTTGATATCAACATATAATTAAAGATATCAATAAATCAATGTAGATCTCAAAAATTTATATTTTGTTATCAATAATTGAATTTTAGACAGCAAAAATTTATTTTTGAGATCAAAAAATAAAATTTACAAACTTAAAAAATATTCAAATAAACATAACCTTACTTCATTGTAAAAAACTCAAAATAAACCAAACAGATGGTGGTCACTAAAACAGATATAAATGGACGTCTTTTTTCATCTGAGTCTAGAAGGTGGTCGCTAAAACGGGTTTTACTGTAGGCCCTTTTTATCCAGATCTGAAGTTGGTCACTATAGTAGTTTGACTGTACGTTACATTTTTAGCCAGGTCTGGAAGTTGGTCAAGACTGGCAGGTTTTACCGTACGTCTTTTTACCCGAATCTGGAAGGGGTCACGACAAACGGGTCTTACTTTTTATCCAGATCTTGAAGGTGGTCGGGATTTTTTTTTGCTAACCATCATCCTCCATACGCCCTCCCCCCACCCCAGCTATTTAATGTAGGTCCGACTATAAACACAACTCTAACCCTTTTACCCAAGGCAACGGTAACGGCCTGTACCCTAAGTGTAGTTATAGCCATGATAGACTACCTTGCCTTCGCACATTCCCATCGGCCAAATAGCACTAGAAAGGCATTCTTCATAACTGCGCATCAGATGACGCACCTCGGTGGGAGAAGGGGGAAGGCATTTCGGTGCCAAAATGGTGAGCTGCTTCTCATAACACAAGATATCAGATGACCCACTTTAATAGCGAAAAATGCTTCTGCAAACAATGCTAATCGATACAAAATAGCTCCTATATATAGAACACCTTGGCAACCGAATCAAGTATGCGGCGAAAAACAAATCAATAGTTAGACCTGCTTAGACCTATAGCATTCCATGACCTCGTAGATGTCGACTCCATCATGCATCACAACTGACACTGACCCCTGACTGAGTGCATGTTACGTAACAGCCGTAGATGAGAAACGCACAAAAAGCTTAATTCCAGGCACTAACAAATAGCAATGGACCGACAGTAATGCTGTTATTGTTTTGAAGCTGTCTAAAGAATGCAGGAACACTCGGAGAATCTTCTGCAAAACGCTGAAATTCCCAGCGTAGTTAACACCTATGCTTAGATAGTAAAGGAGCCAAAAAAATGCGGAGGCGGGGGGGGGGGGTGTTGACGTTATGCATCTTTCTTGATTTTCTACACGAGATTAATAATGTTTAACCAAAACCGTGCGACTTATCCGAGGAATAACTACACCAAATTTAAAGTCGATCCGACTTTCCGATGTCGAAAAATTTTGTTTAACAACAGATAATTTTTTACCCGTCAAAAGTTGAAGCAGTCGTCTGACTGAACCAAAGAATATCCATATAAAATTTTAAGTTGAAATAACTTTCCGTTATCGAGGTATTATGCATACAAGATCTGGTTCTAAATATACACATATTTTACGCGATGACGTCACACGCCGCATTCGTTCGTTCTACTCGCGAAAAACTTTTAAAAAGTTTCTTCGGACCTACCAAGCAATAATCCCACCAAGTTTCAGCTTTCCCCGATGTTCAGCAGCTGAGAAATTTCGCACACAAGATTTTTACGTGATGATGTCATACACCTGCCCTAATCAAGTGACATGCGTGAAAAGTTGACAGAACCGTCCGACTGACCCAAGGAATGTTCATATAAAATTTGAAGTCGATATTACTTTCCGTTATCGAGATATTTTGCACACAAGATCTTGTTCAACATATATACATATTATACGTGATGACGTCATACGCCGCATTCGTTCGTTCTACTCGCGAAAACATTTTATAGTCTTTCGGACCTACCAAGCAACAATCCCACCTTTCTCTTTCTCCGATGTTCAGCGGCAGAGAAATTTCGCACACAAGATTTTTACGTAATGACGCCATACGCCTGCCCTAATCATGTGACATGCGTCAAAAGTTGATAGAACCGTCCGACTGACCCAAGGAATGTTTATGTAAAATTTGAAGTCGATATTATTTTCCGTTATTGAGATATTTTGCACACAAGATCTTGTTCAAACTAGAACCTTATTTCTCTAGCGAAATGTTAAACACTTGACAAAAATTAAATGCAAAAAATACTTCAATGGGTTATTCCTTGAATAATATATTGCAAACAACACAGCTTGAATATGTCTTATAAGCCTAGTAGTTTTTGGATTTTGTTGGCTTAAGGTTTTATTGACAGAGCAGGCTATACGTAGTGTTATCTATTTACGCAGTGAGAGCTCGCACAAAGCTCATCAACTGTTTTCTGTGATGTACTTCTAATCCACTTCATTTACTTGCAAAAATACACTCTTTTCACATGGCGTTTTAACAAAGAAAACGAAAACGAAGACGAAAATAAAAAGTGACATGCACACGTTCAGATCAACCTCTTCATAAGTCCCAAGTTTCATGGTCCTAGGGCTCATAGTGTCAGAGAAGAAGACACAAAAAATCGGAAAAAGTGTTAAGAAACAAAAGGACGAACGGCTGCTCGCACAAATTCATATAACTCTTGCAAGCCAAAGGCTTGTCAAGTGTTAAAAAATTATATATATTTTACGTGATGACGTCATACGCCGCATTCGTTCGTTCTACTCGCGAAAAATTTCTATAGTCTTTCGGACCTACCAAGCAACAATCCCACCAAGTTTCAACTTTCTCCGATGTTCAACGGCAGAGAAATTTCGCACACAAGATTTTTACGTAATGATGTCATACGCCTGCCCTAATCACGTGACATGCGTCAGAAGTTGATAGAACCGTCCGATCAAGTTTGAAGTCGATCCGACGTTTCGTTCTCGAGATATCTTGCACACAACCCTTTGTTCACAACAGACTGACACACACACACACACACACATCGATATTTTGCCCCCAAATATTTCATGTTTGCTCTCAAGCATTGAATTTTTGATTTCAAAAAATCAATTTTAGATATCATTAATCATTTTTGATATCAATAAATATTTCTTGATATCTCTAAATATTTATTGATATCAAAAATTATTTTTTTGAGATCAAGAATACATTTAGAGATATCAAAAATACAATTGCAGATAGCAAAATTAATTCTTGATATCAAAATATGGATTTTTGAGATCAAAAATTGATTGTTGATATCAAAAACATTTCATTTTTTGATATCAAAAATTAATTTTTGATATCAATAATTCCCTAATAAATGTGAAAACGGCATTCCATAAAGATCTACATGCAATGATATATTGATATCTTTAATTATATTTTGAAATCAAAAAGAACTAGAGCAGTGTGCATAACCCACATACTCCCCACAGGCCCCCCTCCCTCCATCAGTTAAACACAACCAACAATAGTCAATCAAGAGCTGAAATTTTCCAAGTCCAGTTGGTGCGTTTTCCTTGGATGAACCTGGCCCATTTACAATACCGATTTGGGTTTGTTCCCATAGAAGCTACACACCAAGTTTCATTAAAATCCCTGCAGTTGTGCTTGAGATATCGTGTTAACAAACTCATTCCGCTGCTGAATAATTTCCAGGATTTTGTAAATTTCAAAGTCCATTTGGTTGATTTTCCTTTGGCCAACCTAACTCATTTACAATAGCGATCCTAGTTAGTGCCCATAGAAGCTACATACAAAGTTTTATTAAAATCCCTGCAGTTGCTCTTGAGATATCGTGTTAACAAACTCATTCCGATGCTGAATAATTTTCAGGATTTGGTAAATTTCCAAGTTCATTTGGTTCATTATCCTTGGGCCAACGTAACCCATTTACAATACTAATCCTTGCTAGTGCCCACAAAGCTACACGCCAAGTTTCATTAAAATCCTTGCAGTTGTTCTTGAGATATCGTGTTAACAATAGTCAATCAACAGCTGAAATTTCCTAAGTCTAGCTGGTCAATTTTCCATGGACTAACCTGTCCCATTTACAATACCGATCTGTGTCTGTTCCCATAGAAGCTGCATGCCAAGTTTTATTAAAATCCTTGCAACAGTTTTTATGTTATCGTGTTAACAAGCTCTTGATGACAGACCGACATACCGACAGACCGACCGACAAACGGTCAATCGCATATATTCCCACAGGTAGAACCTGTGGGGAATAATTTAATAAAATATTAAATGTTAAAACGGCATTCCATACATACGTACATACAGACGACGGATGCCATCTACTGATGTGATAAGACCAGCTCGATGTAGTCGGCTGGTCTAAAAAGTGCACAATTAGGCCAATTTTTGGCAAATCACTAACAAAAGTAATTTTTTAAAAAGAGAACCAGGTAAGAGCCATTCCTGCAAAATGTGAAGTAATCCAGTCTAAAGTGAGGGAGAAGAAGCATTTGAAGTAAAAGTTTACATACGTACATACATACTTACGTTCATACAGACAACTAATGTCCCCACCGATGTGAAAAGACCAGCCCGTCGAAGTCGTCTAAAAACTAATTTTCAGAAGATTCCTTACCTATCCTATAAAATTTGAAAACAATCTGACCGTAGCTATATGCAACTTCTGAAATACCGGTGCTCCATGCAAACAAACCCCCAGCCGAAGTATTCACAAAAATTAACTACGGTTAACTGTACTCCTAGAAGTGAAGATCAGTTTATCCAGCTGAATGCTACTGTATATTTTAGGTGGAATTATTTTGTTAAACATGGTAAATTTTAATAATTAATTTTCGGGCATTCTGGTTGAGAGCAGAGCAGTAAACGGAATCAGTTAACTGTGCAGTCTTTAGAGGGCTGTCGAGTTTGTCAATAAATAAAAAATGCAGTATTTACTAGCAGTTTACTGTTTACTATTACAAAAAGTAAAACAAAATAACACGTACGAAACTGTGTGTCTTGTGGCCATGAACACATAAAGCAATAGAAACCCATTGTTTCAGAAAAGCCATAAAACATTCGAAGATTGCCTGGTGGGGCTTATTTGCATAGACATGGCCGTGCGCGAAAAACAAGGAATTTGTTTGCACGGGGGTTTGTTTGTCCTGAACACCGGCATAATGCTAATTTATGGAGGACCAGCAAAAAGTAAGTTTTTAAGAAAAGATCATCTGAAAAACTTTTCTAAATTTTAGAAAAAATCAAAACAAAACAGCAGGAGGCAGCATATTACACACGTACATACAGACAGCGGATGCCCCTGCCGATTGGCCAGATATGACCCTTAAAGGGGTTGATAAAATAAAATACAGACAGTTCAAAACATCATTAATTTACCTTCGCTGATTAAGTGCATTATGCAACTAAGACGTAACGCATCCATGCAGGTTTTTAAACTTAACTTTATAACATTGTGTCTCTACAGAGTGCGTTATTATTCAGCGACATTGACAACGAAGATGCATCGGCAGTCAGCTTTGCAAATTCCCACCATACAGAAATATAGAACTGGACTTAAAAACTTTATGTAACATTTTTTCAATTGAAAAATACATGTTAATGTTTTTCATGCAAATATTGCGAATTCAACTGGCGTTTTCTGAGAACCGCCGTTTTCTATGTAAAATAAGACCAATGACAACTGGCGTTTCTATGTAAAATTAGACCAGTCAGTCCCACTTCACATCGGGAAGGCATTTATCATTTGCTATCACACCTGTCCCGATGAATAATATGTAACTGGGTCGCCCATTTGCAAATTTGTTATGGGGAATCGACGCATTTGTAAGTGGGCCGACTAATGTCATCGCAAATATATTCGCCCCAGTTTAAGTATACCGACCCTGACCGAACCAGATAAAGTATACTGCCCATACAAAATGTCAGGCCAAGTGTACTTACTCTAATTTTTAACACCCCAAAAAAAAAACAAAAAAAAAAAAAAAAACAAGAAAAACAAGAAAAAAAAAACAAAAAAAAAACATTAAAGATACCTTGGAATTGTAGGGCAGCCAGAAAGTGGGCAAATATTTATAAAAAAAAATTGCATTTCGAGCTACAAATTGGGCAAATATAAAACATGTTACTTAACTTTTATTTGGGCATATCCTTATCTACAATTCAACTACAATTATTCACACTTATTTCAAATTCAATTATCTCAAACTTTACTTTAAAAATTACGCACAGCAATTACACAATACAAATTGCGAACTCGAAAAAAAAAAACTTCTAATAAAAAATAAAATATGGTAGCTTGGTTTGATGTCATTCATTCCTGCCGTTCCAAATTTTTCACCACCAAAAGATTATGATAGACACCACATCGAGCTACTTATGCTTGTTACAACATAACAAACTTACACAGCAGCGGTAGTTGCACATTACCCGTGCTCTAAAAAAGTTTACAACAGTTTGCTACCTGAGGAATGCACCCCCTCACCTCCACCACGCATACACCCCCATTCAAATTTGACCACCTCGCGATGGGACAATTCACAAAATAAGTTCAAATCACTAAGTTGTGCTTACAAAAATCAAACTGATTTAAAAAAAATTCCCTCTGAGAACGGTGCCTGGCAAGCTTATCATTCCCACTTGCAAATTTCGTTTGCAACTGGTTGTAAGATTGTAGTTTTTCTGAAGTTTTTGACCTTTTCAAAAAATATTTCTTCTCTTTTTAACCCAGCCGACTTTGTCGGACTGGGTTAGTCGTATCACTATAGGGGGCTTGAATGTATGTGCGTATGTTAAACTTTTTCTTTAAAATGGTACTCCTCCTACAGTTTTTCTCCAATCGTTTTGATATTACGCAGGAATGTTCACTGGGTAGGTCCCCCACCTGGCTATTACTTTTTTTTTGACGATTGACGAAAAACACTTTTTGTGCCCGTTTTGGCCCATATTTTTAAAATGCTACTCCTCCTACAGTTTTACTCCAATCGTTTAGATGTTGCGCAGGGATGTTCCCCAGGGGTTCGCCTACCACGCTATTATTTTTTTTTCGCGGTTCGCCAAAAACTGCCGAAATGGCGGAACTTTGAAGTTTGGCAAAAACTGGAATAAATGGTAGTAAATAACTGAATTGTCAAACCATTCATTTCTCTCAGTTTTTTTTAAATAGTTATAAAATTTTAGTCGAAAGTTTCTTAGGTGCTTCTCCACCTGGACTTCGTTTTTTTCGCAAAGGATAAAAAATGCCGAAATGATGGAATTTAAAAAAAATTGCAAAATTGTGTAGATGTCGGTAAATACGTGAATCGTCAAACCCAACCTCTCCAACATCCCTTTTCGGGTAGCTTCCAAATTCGAAATAAAAGCATTTCACATAGTTCTTGAAGTGGTTTTAACCCAATCTACTTCTTTTCTTTTTTCTTGATGTGTTTTTTTTTTTTTTTTTTTTTTTTTTTTTTGCATATTGAATCTTTTCAATAGTACGCGTGAACGTTCGTGGATTGCTCTCCATGTTCCTGGACGTGCTTGTGTTTTTTTTTTTTTTGTTTTTTTTTTTGTTTCTTTGGTTTTTTTCTTTGTTTTTTTTTTAGATTTCACCCGGGAAAGCTCGTTTTTGTGTATTAAAATTATGAAGAAGTTACATTCAGAAACAAAGTTCTTCATTTTTTGGCCTAACAGTATTCGTTTCAGGGTTTTTCTCTCTTTCCTTGTTTGGTAACTCGGCTGGGTCATGTCCCTAGACACGCTTGTTTTTGGTTTGGATAGTTTCCAGAAAACTTCTCCTACAGTATTTGCCAGACGAAAATGAGATTTGGCTCGCTCACATGTAGAGGGTGACGAGATCGCGGTGAATCCAGAATTTTTTTACCTCAACGGTCAAGGTCAAGATCAAATTGAGGTCAAAGTTATTTTTCCACAAAATGGTTTCCAGAGAACTCATAGACTTTGAGTCAGCGGTTCTTAATATTTGGTACACTTATAGACAATCATTGTGTCTCGGTGAAAGCGCAAATATTTAAGACCTTGACTCAAAGGTCAAGGCCAAATTGAGGTCAAAATATTTTTAAGACGACCATTAATCACGAGAGGTGGCCATAAAAAGTGCTCAAATCCCAGTATGAACATATAAAAAGTACTCAGTAGGGGGTAGCCCTCCATCCTAAATCTTGACCTCGAGGGTCAAGGTCAAAGGTCAGGTGATCCCATGTGCCGTTAAAGAGACGCAGACTTGTCTCGAAACGGTTAGAGATAAAGCGATTCTGAGCTCATTTTCGCCCCTTTGGACCCAAACAACGTCGCATAAGAGGTACTTGACCTCGGTGATCATGGCCTTTTCGGTCACGGTCAAGGTCAAAAACCGGAAGATGACTATTATCTTGAAAACGGATAGAGATATAACAATTTTGAGCTCATTTTCAACCATTTGGGACTAAACAAAGTTATAAAAGAGGCATTCCGGTGACCTTGACCTTCTCGGTCACGGTCAAGGTAAAAAAACAGAAGTTGACTATTATCTCGAAATCTATCAGTGTTAGAGCGATTTTGGGGTCATTTTGATCCTGTTGGCGAAAAACGACGCCAAAGGAGGGATACTGCGCGACTTTGAGCTTCCAGGTAACAATATTTTCTTTAGTGGTTTCTACAAGTGGGGCCAATTGCGCTATCCAGCGGAATTCTGTCTACTGTTCATAACGACTTCGTATATTCCGAAAATATTGCGAGGATTATGTAAATTACATCATTTCCACGATAGGAACAGGGATGGCGACAGGGATTGACCTGTGTAATTCCCCATTTATAATTTGTTATAGCTAAATTTTGACATGATTGTGAATAATTGTAATTGTGCAGAAGGATATTTGCCAATAACAGTCATATTTGCCTAATTTGCAGCTGCCCTATCTTTCCAGGTAAGTATGACGTATGCGCGCGCGTGTGTGTGCGCGCGCGTGCGCGTGTGCACGCGCGTGTATGTGAGTGTGTGCGTGCGAGTGTGTGCTGTAAATAAATTCTCGTACTGTACCTTTACTTCCACTCCTACTTCATCTAACGATAAGGCCATATCGTAGGTGCCACTGCCTGCCATTCTGAAACAGTACAAAGTTATCCATGAGTAGCTGTTATACGACAAACACCGGTACGAGCCGTGTGCCGTGTTCGCGTCTGCACAGTCTGGAGTTATCCGCTCTCTGATTATAATTAAGCCTGTTCATATCCTGGTATAGGAAACATATGCTGAACAAATATTTGAAAGTATTAAATGTGGTAATCATATGTTTAGTTTAACGTGTCAGCGATATGACAGTAACGTGCCAGCGATATGATAGTATCGTGTCAGCGATATGATAGTAACAACACGGCTGTCACATAATCGAATCGATCATGTAAAATTACCTCCACCCATCCCCAGATAAAGCCGGATAAAGCCCAAAGTTTTATACCAGGTTCCACTTAAACGTTCCCCCCTCTCGCTTGATTTGGAGCATGGGTAAGCTCCATAATAACCTCTAGGGTCCTTTTCAGGCTGATTTTGTCAAACTGTTTTTACCTTGGCGTTTTTGTTTGTTTGTTTGTTTTGTTTTGCTCCTGCATTTTGGACACAGCTATCTGCTCAGTCATTATCCCGACCCTCAGGGGCAACTAGAGCGCTCGAAGCTTGCTGTGACCACCGACACATGACGGCAACTTCCCACTTTGTGCATGCAAAATGGATTGTCTTATGTGGATGACACCTTGTCGTGCTTCTGATGATCCTCGCGGAATTCATAACCGGTATGCCATATCTCAAACGTTTATGGCAACCCTAGTAATTCCTGACCAGTGATGACCAAACGTAAACACCTCTAAATAGCGAACAGACCTGTCATAGATACCAGAATAAACAAAACATTTACACCACCCCAGAAAAGAACTTCGGTTACAGCACTGACGAAGTAAACTAAAAAAATGTGCATCTTCTTAAAGAAAATGGTGGCTTGCATTAAACTGCGTAAAACATAACAAAAAAGTATATCACACAAGTCGCCGATGTTTGCAGCTGATCCGAATGGTTCACCTGTAGCGCTCACGTTCCATTTTTTTTGGTAGCAGCTGTGAAATCTTACACCTTTCTTAAATCTTAAATCTGTCATATAAATTTGTTAAATATGTGATTTTTTATTTTTTTTCCGTTCAAAGATCCTGTCTGGGATTAGAAACTGGCAGACCTGTCAACGGTGATGAAGACTGTGAACTTCAGAATATGAGTCACCTTGATTCGAGAATCAAGGTCGACTTTTCGAAAATTGCACGGTAATAGATACATTGACTTTGACCTTTGACTTTTTTTCTTTTTTCCACCTTATTCCAGCACATATCATTAAAGTCAAAGTCACACTTTTTATCACGAATTACTCATTTGAATTCCGGAATATACAAAAAAGACTTAACATAAGAGCCGCCGCTTTTAGCGGGCATGTAAAAAAGATGGGGGGGGGGGGGAGTTATTACCAGGGCCGAGGACTTTTTACCTTGAACCATAACTACATGGTTATCACATTTTAAACTAGTTTAGCTATATCAAATACTGTAATGTCAAATAAAATGCAAGCATGTAAATACCAGTGATCAGAAATCCGACTGCTTATTTCCATGATCAAAACTGGTCACGTTCAAATAACAAATTTAACAAATTGAAAAACATCGGTTTTTTTTTTTGTCTGCATTTATTTGGTTTTATCTCAGCCTTTAAAAAAATTCGGCGCTCTGACTACTGGGCCCTCCACTTCGGATTTTTGACAACTCCATCCTTCCCACCCCCAAATACACAATTTGGGATGTCACCCACTGATATATCATTAATCTACGCACAACCTTTTAAAAATAAACCCCCACCCCCATCCCCCACCACCACCACCGCCCTTTCCTTGCGTGAGCTACCCTGAATATGCAAAAGTTAAAATGGCGAATTTATGTTTTGATGTTCCTCAAAGACTGAAAAGCAGAACGGTTACTTCTGGTACAACGCATTTCTTCAAAATAAAGATAACTGCGCACTAAACACCTGCCTCAACGTTACAAATATTATTACCGTTTTAATAAATATTATAATCAATTAAGAGTGAGCGATAAGACGAGACCCTCATATTTATTTTAACAGAGGTAGCTATTTTGATCTTGATATTTTGCTTAAAACTTAGTGACACGGTCCTGGCACCTTTGCAAGGATCGGCTGTTCTCTCAGCCAGTGAATGGTCTTTGTTTTAAAGAAAACTTGAATAGGGGCAAACTTTGGTTGGACCCCAGAATAAGAAAACACGAACACTTGGTTTCTCGAAAAGTGCAGCGGCGAATTCGTCTCCTTACCGAAGTCAACTGAAAATTTTGTCTGAATACGCGAATTAATAGCCATAAATCTTACCTGATTTCCTTTGTCTGCGAAATGCCTCATCAAATTTAAATGTCTCGTATTGTCCTATTACGGACGGCGGTGAAACCTCCAGAGTCTCCGACACCGCCCTTCATGCTTCCGTTCTACAGAATGCTTTGGCTAAACTGTTACCTTTACAAGGTGTGCACACGACGGCGCATTGATCAATGCTAGACTGAGCAGTGCGCATGCGCGTAATGTACATTAGATACTGTTCAGTTCCAGGATCCTTGATCGAAGGGGGGGGGGCTACTTGTACGGGGGAAAGGGTACTAGAAATGTTTAATTCAACAAAAAAAAATCACCAGTTTTGGTTAAATTCAAGTCAAAAAGATCACAAATGTTAAGAAGAATTAGAAAGTTCCCGGATCATTTATTGGTCTGTCCTGTAGGATTGCTGACTGAGTCTGTAAACTATGCCGAATTTCGCTACTGCGTACCAAAATATCCCAACATGAAACAGGATGAAAGTTAGCCACGGTCACGGTTAAAATGTTGCCTTTGTATGTAGCTCCGTATGCTTAAGTCGCTCTATCTCTGGTGGTTTTCCAGATGACACAGGTCACGTGATCTTTGACCTAGGAAAGCTAGGTAGAAGTTTAGGGCAGGAAGTCAACCCGGTAACTTCTGGAACCTAGTAGAGGCCGAAAATAATGTCAACATAGAAAATCCAGTCACGTTCAGCTCACGAGGTTGCCCTTTCATGCAGCTCTTCATAGAGTCCGAGAATGAGGTCAAAATCGCTTTACCTCTCTAACGATTTCCAAGATAACACAGGTCAGATAACTTTTTACGGCATCATGATTCAGTGACCAGTGATTCCTTATTTAAGTGTGTATACGAGCTCGAAATCGGAATAAAGTCAAAATCGCTCTGTTTCTGTTGGTCAAAATCAAGGTCAACATTTTATTGTTATTGTTATATATAAACCGAAAAGCCTACAGATCAATATCAGCCATATTTATGGTTTTTCTCAATTCCCGTGATCCCCAGTATGTGGACCGAGTTTCATTTCTCTGGTTTAAGCCGTCTAGGAGGAGTAACCTGGACAAGCTCGGTGTTAAAAAAATAAAAACAGAGAAGAAGAAGAAGAAGAAGAAGAAGAAGAAGAAAAAGAAGAAGAAAGAAAGAAAGAAGAAGAAGAAGAAGAAGAAGAAGAAGAAGAAGAAGAAGAAGAAGAAGAAGAAGAAGAAGAAGAAGAAGAAGAAGAAGAAGAGCTAATGTAACCCAATATGAAATCTTCGTTTTCATGTCAGGAATTAGTGGCTATTTTCGCTGCGCATATCCAACCATTAGAACAACAAGGTGTATACTGTCTGGGACAGGGCAGACTCTTCATGCATATCAAATCGCATGGCACATAATTTTAAGGAGAAAACCAAGAAGAGGGTGCACACTGAGTTAGGATATAAAGCGAAAAAAAAACGTGCAGTGAATTGGCTTTTTCTTACGTGTTTGAAAAACACTGTTGTGTCTATGTTTTATTGCTGCAAGCTATAAGGCGTAGTACTTTTTGTGTGGTTAAATAATGTGCTACACAAAATCGCGACGCAAAACCGAGTATAAATCACATTCTGTCAAAGCACTTTGTTGAAATTCCACCACACCTAAATAAATGCACGTATATCTCTGATCATGCAAGAATAAGTTTACCACATTTTTACCACATGATGTCCTTATGGCAATAGTGAGGTATTTTGCTATCATTTATTTGTCATATGGTAAATATTTCAAAACAGAATTTCAGCAAAGCACATAGAGTTGAAACAATAAGGCAGTTATCTATTATAATATAATATAATATCTTATAAATAGCACCGCCTTTTAGAGCACCGTCTTTGTAACATGTAAGTATGGTTTTGCTATGTGGTGATTTGGGTATTTTTATTGCATTTTTATTGTTTTTATTTTTGTGAAAACCATACTCACAACCCTGTATCGGTGTAACGCATTTATGATATATCTACAATTACATGTAACCATGTATGGGATGATATGGTAACAATATGTGGTAATCGCATGTGTGCCAAATCACATATGGTAATCACATATCAAACACATTACTCTTATATTAAAAGAACTGCAATTTTCCCAGTAGAAAAACATTATTATTGGAATATTAGAATTAGTATTAGAATTTTAGAGCGTTTATTTTAAATTATAACTAGACCGAATTTCGCTACACGTAGCGAAATGACACCCACTTGCAATGGCACAATCTATCTGGTCAAAGACACATTTTTCAGTCTTTCCACATAATTGTCAGCTTCCGAATTATTATCATGAACAAGGATATCGAAGTAAATATAATGTAATCTCAAATAATCAAATTCCCGTTTCCTAACCGTTTTTAAGATAATGGACAACTACCGGTTTGTGACCTTGACCATGACGGAGGAGGTCAAGGTCACTGAGGTACCTCTTATATAACTTCTTTTAGGCCCAAAGGGTCGAAAATAAGCTCAAAATCGCTCTATCTCTAACCGTTTTCGAGATAATGGTCAACTTCCGGTTTTTGATCTTGACCATGACGGAGGAGGTCAAGGTCACCGATGTACCTCTTATATAACGTCTTTTAGGCCCAAAGGGTCGAAAATCAGCTCAAAATCGCTCTATCTCTAACCGTTTTCGAGATTATGGTCAACTTGCGGTTTTTGACCTTGGCCATGACGGAGGAGGTCAAGGTCACCGAGGTACCTCTTATATAACGTCTTTTAGGCCCAAAGGGTCGAAAATAAGCTCAAAATCGCTCTAATTCTAACCGTTTTCGAGATAATGATCAACTTCCGGTTTTTGACCTTGACCATGACGGAGGAGGTCAAGGTCACCGAGGTACCTCTTATATAACGTCTTTTAGGCCCAAAGGGTCGAAAATAAGCTCAAAATCGCTCTATCTCTACCGTTTTCGAGATAATGGTCAACTTCCGGTTTTTGACCTTGACCATGACGGAGGAGGTCAAGGTCACCGAGGTACCTCTTATATAATGTCTTTTAGGCCCAAAGGGTCGAAAATAAGCTCAAAATCGCTCTATCTCTACCGTTTTCGAGATAATGGTCAACTTCCGGTTTTTGACCTTGACCATGACGGAGGAGGTCAAGGTCACCGAGGTACCTCTTATATAACGTCTTTTAGGCCCAAAGATCGAAAATAAGCTCAAAATCGCTCTATCTCTAACCGTTTTCGAGATAATGGTCAACTTCCGGTTTTTGACCTTGACCATGACGGAGGAGGTCAAGGTCACCGAGGTACCTCTTATATAACGTCTTTTAGGCCCAAAGGGTCGAAAATAAGCTCAAAATCGCTCTATCTCTAACCGTTTTCGAGATAATGGTCAACTTCCGGTTTTTGACATTGACCTTGACGGAGGAGGTCAAGGTCACCGAGGTACCTCTTATATAATGTCTTTTAGGCCCAAAGGGTCGAAAATAAGCTCAAAATTGCTCTATCTCTAACCGTTTTCGAGATAATTGTCAACTTCCGGTTTTTGACCTTGACCTTGACGGAGGAGGTCAAGGTCACCGAGGTACCTCTTATATAATGTCTTTTAGGCCCAAAGGGTCGAAAATAAGCTCAAAATTGCTCTATCTCTAACCGTTTTCGAGATAATGGTCAATTTCCGGTTTTTGATATTGACCTTGACGGAGGAGGTCAAGGTCACCGAGGTACCTCTTATATAATGTCTTTTAGGCCCAAAGGGTCGAAAATAAGCTCAAAATCGCTCTATCTCTAACCGTTTTCGAGATAATTGTCAACTTCCGGTTTTTGACCTTGACCTTGACGGAGGAGGTCAAGGTCACCGAGGTACCTCTTATATAATGTCTTTTAGGCCCAAAGGGTCGAAAATAAGCTCAAAATTGCTCTATCTCTAACCGTTTTCGAGATAATGGTCAATTTCCGGTTTTTGATATTGACCTTGACGGAGGAGGTCAAGGTCACCGAGGTACCTCTTATGTAACGTCGTTTATGCCCAAAGGGTCGAAAATACGCTCAAAATCGCTCTATCTCTAACCGTTTTCGAGATAATGCACAATTTTTCTTTAACGGAATTCAATATACAGAAGTCACATGACCTTGACCTTGACACTGAATTTCGAGATTCCATCCATGATGTTACTGCCTACTGATACCGTGCACGTGTTGAAACAAGGATTTGAGCGCTATTTCCAGCAATTTTTCGTGATGGAATAGGTTTTTGAAAAAATATTTTGACCTCAATTTGACCTTGACCTTGAAGGTCAAGGTCAAAAATGTTGCGGATTTCACGACATCTCATCACCCTCTATCTCTGTGCCGAATTTCATCGTCCTACGTCAAATAGCCTAGGAGGAGTTTTCTGGAAACCTCCGTGACGGAAAAAAAAGGAAGGAAAAACGGTCAGAATTCTTTGAAAAGCATACCCATTTGCAAACTATGTTTGCAAGTGGGAAAGATGATATAGTCTCCTCTAACCCCCTTTATCTGTCTGTAGCTCTTGTTTGGGTACAAACCAAATCGCCATTTAGAATCTTTTGATCAACTCATTTAAAAAAAATTACTGTTGTTTAAGAAATTATTGCGATGACGGTGGTCGAGTTTTTGTCAGTTAAGATAAATTTCTAGTGGAATCTAGTGGACCAGGAGGAAAAATAGTCCCCAGTTGGTCGGTGATCTTTCTTCTCTCTCTCTCTCTCTCTCTCTCTCTCTCTCTCTCTCTCTCTCTCTCTCTCTCTCTCTCTCTCTCTCTCTCTCTCTCTCTCTCTCTCTCGAAAAAAAAAAAAAAAAAAAAAAAAAAAAATAGACCAGACAATGATTTTTGAAAATCTCGGCGACTCGGTATTGATCAAAATTCTTGTTTCCGTAAACGTCAATAGACGCCTGTATCGATTTAATAGGCGTTTGACATGTTTCTTGTGCGAAACTACGAGTGCCGACAACCCGAATGCAAAACAGGATAAAGGACCATTTTAAGTGTTTTTGTCTGCATTTCGGATAATTATTTACACCACAAATTTATGCACCTGATGTGGCACATCATGAATGCCAACGCGGTCCATCAGGGGTGTTGATGTGGTCTGCCTTGTATGTCAGTGTGGTCCATCACGGAGACTTCTGTAGCCTATAAGGACTGCTGGCGTGGTCTATGATGGATGCCGGTGTGGTTCATCAGGAATGTCAATATGGGTCGTTATGGATGCCAATATGGGTCATAATGGATGCCAATATGGGTAATCATGGATGACATTGTGGTCCATCAGGAATCCTTATGTGACCCTTCGGGGACACTTATGTAGTCTAGCAGGGCTACTGGTGTCATCCGTTACCACTGCTGCCAATGTGGTCCATCAGGGATGCCAATGTGGTCCATCAGGGATGCCAATGTGGTCCATCAGGGATGCCTATGTGGTCCATCAGGGATGCCAATGTGGTCCATCAGGGATGCCAATGTGGTCCATCAGGGATGGCTATGTGGTCCAACAGGGATGCCAATGTGGTCCATCAGGGGTGCCTATGTGGTCCATCGGAGATGTAAATGTGCCATTCAGCGACGCTGATGAGTAATGCTTTTATGTCAGAATAAAACGAAGCTTTAAGTGCATTGAACAAATAATACGTCATAACAAGGACTGTTTTGCATAAGCTATTTCCTAATCGAGGTTAATATATTCCCGACCGGTTCTGGGTTAATCCATTCGCTTCAACTTGTTAGTCGTAATCTGAATGTGTCGACTACTATGCCACCATTCGGGACTCGCGTTTCCCATTTCAAAAATTCGTTCATTCTATCTCGAATTCTTATTTTTTTCCAGGCTCCGATCAGTGGTGGTCAGGAGGACCAACATGTTTTTATGTGACCATCTGTCCGCGTCACACTTTTCTTATGAGTACGATTCCTACAAAATCTCTGAACGGATTTTGATAGCTTGGTCGAGTATTCATGCGGATGACCGCTCAGGCTGGGTAGATCTAGATCACATTGATGGTGATTCAAGGCCGTGGCTGGACTTTGAATATTTACTGCGACACTGTAGTGAGGGTGGTTCTTGTGAATACGATTCCGCCAAAGGGTATATTTTGCTGACTTCGAGTATTCATTCAAGGTCACAAGTACAGAAAGTAGCATCATTTATTTCATTTTCTTTATACACCCATGAAATTTTAAAAAGTGCTGTGGTTGGAAAACGTCCAGCCGGCAACTGGAGATGGTAAAATATCCAATTGGAACGTGTCCCGAATTCTAATAAAAGACAAAACACTGTTACATTTTTTGAACACAGTTATCAGACTCTCCTGGGAAATTTATTTTTTTATAAGGGGAGAGTTTATTATGTTGAACTGCTTCTTTAAGTATACTCGTATGTTGCTGTTATAAATCAATCAAGTCTTATTAGTTTACCTGCATAATTTTTTTAACTTTTGCGAGTGTATTTATGTGACAGCAGTCTTGTAATTTTAATATATATTATGACCGTTAGCTTTTTGGTTGGTCGGTGCCAGTGCACACAAACCGCTAAGTGTTCTTATTCCCACCCGACAATATAACTTATTACATGTAGCTGAAAAAAGACCCGGTCTACCATGCTGATTCTTTGCACACTTTGCAGCCTACAGATTCAGTTCTTTTTTTCTCCATTTCACAGATAACAGCATATTGATACGCGTAATGCCCGTATTCCAGACTGGCCAGGTGACACAATACGTACTGTGGTCTGTCTGTGCGTCTGTGTAGTTGTTCTCGGGAACAACTTATTACACCAGTCAAGGGCACAGATCTCTTGTCGGATTATGTGAAGACCTTTAGAAAAATCCCAAAATAAACACAGGAAAAAAAACATTAACGGAAAACGTTCAACTTCTTCTCAGAGGCAAGGGATTTTACTGAGTGTGTTTATTTTTGGTTAAAAAAACGTTTTAAACTCTGTGCAATTATGTACTCGTTTTTTTTTTTTTTTTTTTTTTTTTATAGTTTATCAGTGTGTAACGATATCAACTGTTACCTTATTTCACTGACAAGGCCAAGTGCGTCTTCTAATTAAACATTTCTGTAGCTTAAATACACATAGAAGTATGAGGGGTGGGGTGCGGTGGGGGGGGGGGGGGGGTGGGCTCATTGAGAAAGAGCGTCTAAGATGTGATCCCTTTATGTTAATATTTTGATTTTAAAATCAGGTTTTTGTAGATGGTTGTCACTTTACTCTGGGATATATTGTTCTGGAATAGAAGACATGTAATGAAATGAAATTTAAAAGAAAGATTTTTTATGATCATATTTTCTACTAGAATAAAATTGACACAGATGTTTGCTTTTGAATCTTTGACCTAATCTCGGTTAAAGACAAGTGTGACCAAATGTATAGAGCCGTTTGGATACAGCACCCAAAAACGCTCTGGTAATAAAATTTTAAAATGTCATCGGATCTTCGCCTCAATATCCCTAATCCAAAGTTTTAAAAAAGAATGACACATACACCTATGAAAAAGAGACTTCTTGCAGCTGGCCTCATCTACCTTTGACGATTTACAATATGTTTTCATTTTGGTGTTGGCTAGGATTGTGCGGTCCAATTTTTAGATAACTCTGAGAGTTTTGTGAAAAGGTATGATTGGTTTTTATAAGTGATTTTCCACGAAGTATACTTATATGGCACACACTTCTATTTGCATTGGAGCCCAGTGTGTTTATTTATTTGCAATATAAATAGCAAATATTTTATACGACAAAACAAATCTTCTTTGAATAACCCTTCTTGCATTCTGACCAAATGCGGATCATCCAAACGCTAACTGGTACTCCCTTAAGGCCCCGACTGAACTAGAAGAAAAAACTAGGTTGGATATCTAAATTTACTTAAAGATGAAATAAAAATTGAGAGCAATATATGCAACATGTTTATAAGCAAATGAACATGACCATTATATTCCTGTTGTTTGTGAATTCTTGTCTAAAGGAAAGAGAACATGGAGAAGCCAGAGCACGCCAGTATCATTTATACCCACATATGCACTCCTATCAATTCGCATTACAATCATTTTTTTGTGCATGTTCTTATATGGAATTGCTTTATATCTGTCGATTATTTTCTCCAAAGAGATTATAAAAAAATGCCCGCTCACCTGAAGGGCGCGACTGAGTGGTGTTTTGTGACACGCCCTTACACGCACACCGCCAGTTCTTACTATTTAGGTCAAGTCCGCTTTTGCTACGTCTTAAAAAATAAAGGTGTTAAATGGTTCGGAAATCAGAGACAGTTCACACTGATTTTTATTTATTTGGCCAACAATTCCACTGTCATATTAGATACGTCCATACTGTCTGCTCAGACTCGGTTGACACGTGTGATTCACGAATTGAAAAAAAATGTAGTTATCTACAAAAATGGGGTCAGAAGGCCGACCCGAAAGCGGGCTATGTTTGTTTTCAGTTTACCTTCTACTTACTGCGAATGAGCAGGAATACCCCCCCCCCCACCACCACCCAACCCGAGCCATTCCCCTACCTCCCTAAAATGAGTCGTCTTTTCCCACAGTGGCCAACTTCCGGGTCACCACGAACTCCAATAACGCCTTCGTCTAAAATTCTTTTTTACATTGAAGTTTCTTTAATAAGATGTGTAGTCAACAGATACACCTGTTATTTGGGTAAGTCACATTTTTCAAACTCTGCTGAGACATAAAGAAACTGGATCACCGCGGACACATGGCCGTTTCGCCTGTGTATCCGCTGCATGCGGTGACTTTTGATCATCTGTATGGAGTGCGCTACCAAAGGTGGGCTAATCCAAAAGCAGTTCATATCGTCAAAAGACATGGGGAAAATGTGGTAAACGGTCATCTGCCCCCCCCCCCGAGTCAACTGCCCCCCCCCCCCTTTTTGCAACGCGGTCGACTGCCCCCCTGTAATTTGACGGGGTCGTCATCTGCCCCTCTCCTCTTTTTAGTGGAAAAAATTCTTTAAAAAATTAGGCAATTGTGATGTCCCCGTCTACTTCGTCTCTGAAACAATTGATCTTCATTGATCTATTCACCAATATTGATCTTAGGAGAGACTGATCCGTAAAATAATTGCAGTTCTAATTACAATTAGTTTCCTATTGGTGAATTACAATTTACCGAGGTGCAATGCATTCAATAAAATAAATATAATTTTTATTTATTGTGTCTTTGTAAGCCAAGAACCCAATAGTATATGGAGGGGGCAAGCGACCACCCCTCCACTTTGAAGGGAGGGGGGCAGTCGACCAGGTTGCAAAGGGGGGGGGGGCAGATGACAGGGGGGACAGTTGACCGGGAGGGGCAGATGACCGAGATTCGAAAAATATACCAGGTCCTCCCCTGCCCCCCCCCTTCATTTAAGTTTGAAGGGCTTAAAAGAGCTTTAGATGCTTCTTAATCACGCATTTTTTTATTTTCTAATAAGTTTCTTTCAATTGCATTTTCTTTAGAACCAGTTAGCAATGGAATCACAGTCCAATTACAATAACGTATCAAAGTGTTCAGCTGCTGAACTGGACTTGCAATTAGCTAGTCGTGTTTTGAATAGACCATGTATCGTAAGGTCCGAGAATTCTTATCGCCCACACATCACTAGCAAATACTATCTTCCTGGAACATACCAGAAAAACCCAACAAGTAAGGGGAGAGGCTTTTGGCCGGGTATGCAAAATCGAGGGCTTAGTACTGGGGGCTTTTTACCTGGGGGGGGGGGCTTTTTACGCGGGGTCGCCTAAACACTTTGAATAAACAGAGGAACAGAAAGGATGCAGTGTAATGAGCTTAAACAGCTTTGTTAAAAAAAAAGTTGGGTTTCAGCAGAAACTCTGGGCGAGAAGGTAACAGGAAAAGAGCTGTGGTGCCGCTTTGATGAAGAGACCAAAACTCACGCTTCAGTCTTGTGGATCATCTACAGAGGCACACACCCATCGTTAGGCCGAACAAGCCAAACCATCCACACCCTTCCCGCCATCGCAGCTGAAGGTGCCAACTGTGGCTACCCGAAACCTCAAGCGTGGATCCCTGGCTACCACCGGCGGCACAGTTTAAGATGGAAGATGACAAGAAGCGAACCAGTTCAGAACAGTCCTAACCGCAGTTCTCGGTCTCCAAGAAATTGATTTAGCGACAAATCTTTTATTTTCTCAATTCTTCTCTCTATAATAATTCACCAGCTTGACAAAAACTGACATGAATTCTTACTTTTCTTTTCTTTAAAACCAGAACATTCCCACTGTAGCATAAGATTTATTGTTTTTTTTTTTTTTTTGTTTTTTTTACATTTTCGAAGTGGAACACTTTGGATTTAAAAGCTACTTTCAAAGACATAAAGAAAAAAACTACTCCGGGGTAAAATCAAGGCTAATATAGACAAAGAATAATCGTAATCGTAAAGAACCAAGGTTTGGGAAATTTTTGGTCGGTTGCCGTACGCTGCCCATTTGGAATAATTGTCGCCAGATAAATATTGTGGATTCATATTTCTCGCCGCTAGTCCAAGAAACGCAAAAAGGGAGGTTGCAAGTAAGGAAGTGTCAACCATCCAAAAACCCAACGGACATCCAATTCGGAGACCTACTACACATGTACAAAGTTTACGATGTATGGGTTGGCAAACAGATGCATGAAATGCGATATTATTTGCACCTCGAATCCAAAGCGTCTCAGAAATTATAGAATGGTGTTTTAACATTTACTGCTTATTTTTGACATCAAAATATAATTAAAGCTATCAATAAATCAATGTAGATCTCATTAATTTATATTTTGCCTTTATTAAGTGAACTTTGGATAGAAAAAAATATTTTTGTTATCAAAAAATAAATTTTACAAACTTAACAAATTTTAAGGGAGACACAAATTTATCTAAAATTTAACGAATCGCCAATTAAATTTTGGATATGAAAACTTGAATTATTGATATCAATAATAAAAACACAATTTTGGATCTCAAGAATTGCACAGTAAAAAATTAAAAGAAAGATTCTGTATGAAAGGACCAGTCATTATTTTATTTACAGATGTGTGCTTCGGAATTTTTTATATAAAAATAGACTGATATTTTGATATCAAAAAATATTTTTTTTAGATCAAAATATCATTTGCAGATTTCAAGATACAAATTTAACTAGTGTCATTCTGAAATAATGATATCTGAAATAAATTCTTGATCACAATAAAAGGAAAAAAAATTACTGAGCTCAAAATTGAGATTTTGCTATCAACTATTTCATTTTTGCTGTCAAGAATTGAATTTTTGATCTAAAAAATTCAATTTTAGATAATAGTTACTCATATCAATAAATATTTCTTGATATCTATAAATGTTTATTGATATCAAGAATTTTTTTTTTTTGAGATCAAAAATGCATTTGAAGAGGTCAAAAATGTAATTACAGATAGCAAAAATTTATTCTTGACATCAAAATATATTTTTTTATGTCAAAAATTATTCTTTATATCAAAAGATAATTTTTGAGATCAAAAATCAATTCTTGATATCAATAAATCCCTAATAAATGTGAAAATGGCATTCCATAGGAGTCCGAGTTCATTGTGTTGATTACCGCAATCCCAGAGGAAAAAATTCTATTCTTTTTCTGTACTCAACACGGGATGACTATGCCTGAGACGGTGAGGGCTAGAAGGACCAAATTTGGCGGACATATATTGTGGCATGTCTAGTTGATCATCCTCTAATTGATTTTGAAATTTACATGCTCTTTATGCACAAAATCGGACATTGAAAGTTTGCCATCGAAGTCCATATAACAGCAAAAAGAGCCCCAGCGGCATACTGATTCCCTTATTAGCCGCAGTGTGTGAACAGTCCTAGCGTGTATTATACGTTTATAATATCTACATTTTAAATGCTCCACTCGCCCATTTTGGTATTGCGATAAAGACTGACTTCCATTTACTTCTTAATCAAAAATTGCTTTTTTGGTGGGAGGGGTTGGAGGGGGGGGGGGGGTGGGCGATGGAGATAAAAGCAGCAGGAATGAAGCTGGAGTTTAAGCTCTCCTATCAACCCGAGCCCACCCAAAATAAAATACTTCAATACGTTCAATACTGAAATCTCTCACTCATTTTTATGTATGTAATTTTTTACTTTTCTCACATTGCAGATTGTTGTACGTGTTTTGTGCATCTCTAGGTTTAATTTCGCTTTCGGCAGCGAACATTTTTTCCTTGTACATGTCCCTTGTTGGTTCAGTAGATTAAGGACGTCGGGAACAAAACCAAGACTATTTGAAAGCTTAAATTTTCAAACTGTAATTATATGTCAGAACGTCATAAAATTTATGTTTTTGATAACTAAGCCAAAGAGCTTGATCACTGATGATGTGAACCTCCTTTCGTTAGTAGGGTGTTTTCCGATACTGAAGTATATTTTATTCCCGCAAGCTTAACAGTATACTGAAGTGTTGTGGTGCTTGTCTTCAACAGTATAGATTCAGCACAGGTACTATAGAGCGAATAATTATAAACACATTATTTCTTCCTAGAATTGTATTTACTGGTAAGAAAGTTCAAGTCTTCAGCACAAGCTTCACAGTAAATATGGATAGCCAAGTGGAAGGCAAGTACATTTTTCACTTTTCACTCGTCGCGATAATTAACTGTTTCCTCCCTCCCTGTCCCACTCAGTGTACCGGACAAACCGTATGATCAGTTCTGTGAGTTACCTCCAGAGGGGCCGCTTGGTATTACATGTGTTACCAAAAAGGAAAAACGCGGAGAAAAGGGCTTATTTTTATGTCAGGCGCAGTCCGCCAAATTTGTTTAAAGAAGGTAATTTTCATTCAGTACTCCAGGTTAACCAAAATAGGGTTATTTCGGAATTGTGCTCCGCGTTTTGCTAAAAAAAAGGGGTATTATTTCTAGCTTGGCACTCCGCGTTTGGGGATCGTTTTAAAAAGTCAGAGACACGCCAGTTGGTACCTGAGAGCCCCTCACCCTGGGGAAATACCAGGCACAACAAGGCTTACAGAGGGAAACAGTGAGAAAGTTAGAAAGTTTATCATGTGGTATCTCCCCAAAAGATCCGAATGAGAAAAGGTAGAGCTACAAAAGTTAGCGACAAAATTTCGAAAGTGGAAAACGCGACAAAAGGTCTGTATTTTTTTTCAAAGGTTTATCAAATGAAAATGGTGTTTAGTTAGAAGTCATTTATTTATTAAAACAGTTTAGTGTTAAGTTTAAACGTTTATTACGCATCTTTAAATAAAATGATTGTGGCTCTGTAAGCCACTCTCACATCTAAACTAGAATTCTAAACTGCAATTCTAATTGAGTCAAATCCTTGCCCTTGATCATCCGTCAGATCGCCTGCGTCAGGTGATAAAAGTACCCGCGCAGCTGCACATGGCGTCCCAGAATCTCTGAAATGCCACGAATGACTCCCTGCTCAAAGTCGCCACAGGTGTGCGAATTGCAGGAAATGTCAGGAAAGGGCGGCACGATTCCGGAGTGTCTGGATGTTCCAGGTTCGGCGATGCTGGATCGACTTCTTGAGTTGTTTCAGATCTCCAGCTTTGCCTTCACAGCACCAACCTAATAATAGTAATAATTATAATAATAATAATAATAATAATAATAATAATAATAATAATAATAATAATAATAATAATAATAATAATAATAATAATAATAATTTTTCCGGTGGTAGATTGACCGGTGGTCAGTTGGTGTGGTCATCGCTTTGAAACTATCCGATTAAAAAAAACACGGGGTAACCTTTTAAAAATAACCATTTTCGATCAATTGAAAATTCATGGGTAATCAAAGAACAAAAAGTTAAACACATAGTTGTACTCAGGAATACATGCATGCAATTTTTGGCCCCTTTTGTTAAACACTGAGTACAGTCAAGTAAAAGACCCTTTTATAAGCGGGTATTTTAATTTTTTTTTTTTTTGGTAGCCAATTTTCCAAAGGTTTTTTTCTTCAACAGTTTTGATCGGGGTGTCTTTTTACTTTTATGGCGATCCACCAAAAATTGGCTAAATTGGGGTATTTTGCGGTAGCCAATTTTGAAAAATCCTTCTTCCACAATTTGGATAGGAGTAGTTGACAAACGGGGCTCCGAAAACAGGAAGTGACGTCATAATTACCTCATAGGGTGTTTTTGGACCCCAATGGGGCTCCGAAAACAGTGACGTCATAATGACGTCACAGAATGACTTTTTAACATCTCCCAACAGTGACGTCATAATGACGTCAGACCCACCCTCTGGTCAAGGGTTGGGTTGCCCATACCTGGGCTCGAACCACCAACCTTCCGACCAGGAGTCGCTCTACCAACTGAGCTATTCCGGACCAAACCAGAATGTTTGTGAAAACATGCCATATAAGGCTATAATGCACACATTCATGTCTGGTATAAACCACATGCTATAGTAGTGGGAAAATGAAGGTTCTAAACCAACTTTAACAAATGTATTTTTTGAAACATATTAGGTATAAAATAGGTTTTAGCATTTTGCCATGCCACTTATTCGAACACTCTGAAGTCATAGTAGTGGAAAAAGGAGGGTTCTAAACCAACTTTAACAAATTTAGTTTTTGAAAACATATTAGGCATAAAATAGGTTTGGCATTTTAACATGCGATCTATTCGAACGCTCTTAGACCATAGTAGTGGAAAATGAGGGTTCTAAACAAACTTTAACAAATTTAGTTTTTGAAAACATATTAGGCATAAAATAGGTTTTAGCATTTTACCATGCTATCTATTCGAACGCTCTGAGGTCATAGTAGTGGATAAATCAGGGTTCTAAACCAACTTTAACAAATGAAGTTTTTGAAAACATATTAGGTATAAAATAGGTTTGGCATTTTACCATGCTATCTATTCGAACGCTCTGAGGTCATAGTAGTGGATAAATCAGCGTTCTAGGGTAGCCTTAGCAAATTTAGTTTTTGGAAACATATTATACCATGGTACGCGGGAAAATTTGAAATTCTTTGTTACGCATGTTTATTTGTTACATATTTTTTTCTTTGTAAGTTATGTAGGAAGACCTCACCCATTCAAGCATGTGTTCGAATTGCAAGCCCAAATTCAAACATGTGTTCGAATGGCAAGCCCATTCAAAGATGTGTTCGAATGGCAAGCCCATTCCAAAGACGTGTTCGAATTATTTTTGGAAAATATTACGTCATGGTATTGTTCAACAATTATTCAACAAATTGTTCAATAAGTTGTTCAGCATGTTAAACATGTTGTTTAACAAGTTCAACAGCGATTTTCAAAAAAAAAAGTCATCCCTGTGACGTCATTATGACGTCACTCCCCGTTTATCAACTACTGATAGGATTGCTTTAAAATGTTGCAGAAATGTCCACTAGGGGCTCCCGTTTTTTTCACTTTTCTGGCGATCAACCCAAAATTGGCTAAATGGGGATCTTTTTAAAAATGTTTAGTAGCCAATTTTCAAAAATTCTTGTTCTCCCACAATTTTTATCGTATTTCTTTCCAATTTCGTACGATTGTTCCCCAGATGGTTTTCTCTTGAAAATTAACTTTTCTGTCGATCTGCCAAAAATTTGCTAAATAGGAGAGGGGGCATTTATATTTTTTTGCAACCAATTTTCAAAATGCTTCTGCTCCCACAATTTGGATGAAATTGCCTTTCAATTTTGTATGAATGTTTGCTGGGTAGACCGCTCTTTTTGTATTAAAAAAATGTAGTACCAAGTTTTCAAAATGCTTCTTCCAAAGTTTTGATTGGATTTCTTTCTAATTTTGAACGATAGTTCCTGGATGGTTCTCTGTTCAAAATTTACCTTTTTTCCATCTGCCTAAATTGGCTAAAAGGGGGGGGGGGGCATTTTAATTTTTTCGTAACCAATTTTCCAAAGGTGTTTTTCTTCCAAAATTTTGTTCAGATTGTCTTCAAATTTTACATAGATGGTCACTAGATTCTCATATCTTTAAAAGTTACTTTTTTGGCGATCTAGCAAAAAATGGTCAAATGGGAGGTAGGGACGAGGATTTTTTGGAAGCCAGTTTTCAAAGCCCTTCTTCCACAATTTGGAAAGGATTGTCTCCATGTTTTGCGTAAATAACGACTAGGCGGTCCTCTTTTGAATAGTTACTGTTTTGCTGATGTGTCAAAACTTGGCTAAGGGGGAGGGAGGTGGTATTTAAAAAATATTTAGTAGCCAATTTTCAAAGTGCTGTTTCTATCACAATTTTGACCGAATTCCTTTAAAATTTTGTACGAATTTTCAAGAACCGGGTTTTACAATATGACTACCACTTTGTGGCGACCGTAAAAAGCCTACTTATACCTCCTTCACGAGATCGCGGCTGGTCACAATGTCCCTGGACATTGGGGTTTAATTCACTGCAGAGCCGCAGATGGGAATGGCATGCCGTGTGTGCGATGTGGCGAAGATGTCTGAAGAATTCCCCAGCGACAACCTGTACGCGGAATGTGCGCACGCACCATTGGTTTGCATGAGGGTGAGTTCCGTGGCATCTAAGAAATGCACAAACGATTTAATGAAAAATTAATAAATCGAGTTTGAACATAGGGAGTTTTCAAATTTGTTACGTGACTTATTTAGTTCAAATGTGCCTTTTGTCGGGAGGGGGAGGGGGAGAGGGGGCACTTGGCAGTAGATGTGTCGCCTTGCGGGTCAAAAAAAAAAAAAAAGAAAGAAAACGCAGAGAAGATGGGCAGTGTTGGGCCCAGACATGGACAGTCCTTCACAGTTTCATAACGGAAGGGCGGAGGGGTGGGGGAGGGAGTTCGTGTGAACACGAGATAAGACGATTCTCCTTGCAGGTGAACTTAAAAAGTCAGATGGGTAAAGAAGAGAATTTTCTAAAATTCGGAACACAGTATTGCTATCAAACTATAATAAATTCACGATTTTATTAATTTTGATTAATATCGTTCATTGGTAAAAAAAAAAACAATAATAAAAAATTGCAAATCTTAATGTAAAACTTTTATGTCAAGCTCATTATATTAGGAAATTTTGTTAAAAATGCCAATAAGTTTTTGACCTGATTCTCTCGAATCCCGAACAAAACGGCGAGCCCAAGATGGCGACGCCCATAAGTTATGAACAGCTGTATAAACAGTTACATGTGAGCTGGGGTTTCCACATCGGTCTGCAGGCGGCGTCCGTTAGTTAGTTGGTTATTTAGTCAACTTTTGTTTCAAATGCATCTGCTCCTACAATTTTGATCCGATGTCATTTATTTTTGGTCTGAGGCATCCCCAGGGGCTCGTACATACGGCTTATGCTTTTTTAGTCGATCGGGTGATTTTTGAATTTTTTGGGAATTTTTGAAGAAAAACATTTAAATTGTATCTCCTATTTTTTTATCCGATGTCATTTAGTTTTGGTATGAGACACCCGTTTTGGGCATATAGCTTGTGCTTTTTTAGTCGGTCGGACAATTTTTATATTTTTGGGGGATTTTTGAAGAAAAAACTTCAAAATGCATTCCCCCTACAGTTTTATCCGATTTCATCTATTTGCTTTATGACGCATCCTTAAGGGGTCTTGCATACTGCTTGTGCTTTTTTAGTCGATTGAACAATTTTTATATTTTGGAGGAATTTTTTAAGAAAAAACTTCAAAATGTATTTCTACCTTTATTTTTTATCCGATTTCATTTTTTTCGTCTGAGGCATCCCAAAGGGATGACGCATACAATTTATGATTTTTTAGTCGATTGGTCAATTTTTGTATTTTTGGGTAATTTTTTAAGGAAAATTTAAAAAAATAATTCAGAATGCATTTCCTCCTACATTTTGATGCGATGTCATTTATTTTTGGCTTATAAAGGTATCCCCAAGAGGTCATGCATACAGCTTGTGCTTTTTTAGTCAATCGGACAATTTTTGATTGGTTTGGGGGAATTTTTGAAGAAAAAACTTCAAAATGCATTTCGTCCTACAGTTTTTATCCGATTCATTTATTTTTGGTAGGAGGCATCCCAAAAGGGATGATGCATACAGATTGTGCTTTTTTAGTCGATTGGTCAATTTTTTGGGGGAATTTTTGAAGAAAAAAATTCAAAAATAATTCAAAATGTATCTCCCCCTACATTTTTGATCCGATGTCGTTTATATTTTTTTCGGCATTCCTAAAGGGCCGTGCATACGGCTTGTGCTTTTTTAGTCAATCGGACTATTCTTGGTATTTTGGGGGGATTTTTGAAGAAAATACTTCAAAATGCATTTCCTCCTAAAGTTTTTATCCGATTCATGTGTTTTTGGTATGACGCATCCCTAAAGAGTCCTGCATAGGGTTTATGCTTTTTAGTCGATCGGACATTTTTTGTATCATTTGGGGAATTTTTGAAGAAAAAACTTCAAAATTCCTCCTAAAGTTTTGATCCGATTTCATTTATTTTTGGTTTGAGCATCCCTCAGTTCGGTCGAGGAATTAAATAAACATGCACACTGGTTCGATATACGAACTGCGCATCAAAGGAAGTTAAATAAACATGCTCACAAAGTTGAGCTAATATATATAACAAATCGTAAGATTACATAGAAACTTCTAAACGGAGGAAAAGGTGATTTCAGTATGCATAATGCTTATAGCACGAAATAAACATGCGCACTCGTTCGAAATGCGAACCGCGGTTCTGAAATGCAAAGAAATAAACATGCGCAGTGGTCCGAAATGTGAATCAGGCATCAACGCTAAATAAACATGTGCAATGGTCCGAAATGCAAATGGCTCATCAACGGAAGTTGAATAAACATGCGCACAGGTCCGAAGTGCAAACCGTACATCGACGCTAGTTAAATAAACATGCGCTCTGGTTCGAAATGCGAACCGTGCATCGACGCAAGTTAAATAAATATGCGCGCTGGTCCAAAATGCAAACCGCGCAGCAATGCACCTTAAATAAACATGCGCACTGGTCCAAAATGCAAACCGCGTATTGACGCAAGTTAACATGCGGTCTAGTCCGAAATGCGAACTGTGCATCAACGTAAATTAAATAAACATGCGTACTGGTCCGAAATATGAACCGCGCATCAACGGAAGCTGAACAAACATACGTACTGATCCGAAATGCGAACCGCGCATCAACGCAAATTAAATAAACATACACACTGGTCCGAAATGCCAACCCCGCATCAAAGCAAGTTAAATAAACATGTGCGCTGGACCCAAACGCGAACAGAGCATAACGACAAGTTAAAGAAACATGTACACTGGTTCGAAAAGCGGGCCGCGCATCGACACAAGTTAAATAAACATACGCACTTGTCTGAAATGCGAACCGCGCATCAAAGTAAGCTAAATAAACATGCGCTGTGGTCTGAAATGCCAATCGCGCATCGACGCAAGTTAAATAAACATGCGCACTTATCTAAAATAAGAAACGCGCATCAACGCAAGCTAAAGAAACATACGCAGTGGTTCAAAATGTTAATCGCGCATCAGCGCAAGCTAAATAAACATGCGCACTGTTGAAATAATTGTTTTTGTCCGACCAGCAGTACACGTGTGTGGATACAATTTCGATACGTTGTTCGAAGGTATCTCTAGTAGACTATTCAGTCTACGAGAGATACACAACATCTGTTTCCCATTTTTCTCGGAAACAAATCTTTGTATGTATTTATCGGTCTGTGTTCGGGTCCGTTGCTAAATTAATTATGTCGTCTTTTGAAGGCCAATTTTTCATGGAAATTCCCTTGCTCATGCACGCTGGAATTGGTCTTATCGCTACTTGGGCACACTTGTTTTCTTCCAAAATTTAATCGGAATGCCCTCAAATGTTATGTGTCTGGTGATCCATGAAAAATTGGCCAGATGGGGAGGGGGCGGCATTTTTCTTTGGCAACTTTCAAAAGCTCTTATTCCACGATTTTGATCGGATTATCTTCAAATTATCATTTTCAAGATAGGCATTTTCAAGAGAGGCCTACGTAGAGAGCAATTTACTAAATTGGAAAGGAATCCAATCAAAATTATGGGAGAAGATTAGACACCAAAAAGAAAATAAATAAAAAAATGGCCCCCTTATAAGCAAATGTTTGACGGATCACCAAAAAAGTAAGTTTTCAAGAGAGGCTTAAGTTAAGAGCATTCGTTCAAAATTTGAAGAAACTCCGATCAAAACTGTTCGACAAGAAGCATTTTGCAAATTGCGAACAAAAATTGTAAATGGCCCTCATTTAGCCAATTTTTGGCGGATCGCCAAAAAAGTAATTATTCAAGAGAGACTTACCTAGGGAACAATTGTACATAATGGAAAAGGAATCCGATCCCAGTAGGGGAGAAACGGGGGTTCTAAAACAGGAAGTGACGTCATAGTGACGTCACATGGTGTTTTAGAACCCCCACGGGGGTTCTAAAACAGTGACGTCATATTGACGTCATATTAACGTCATATTGACGTCATATGGTTATCATATGGTTATCATATGGTTACCATATGGTTACCATATGGACGTCATAATGACGTCACGTGGTGTTTTCAAAGCCCCATGGGGTTTCTAAAACAGTGACGTCATTATGACGTGTTATGGACGTGTTATGGAGGTCATATGGAGGTGATATGGAGGTCATATGGAGGTGATATGGAGGTCATATGAACGTCATATGAACGTCATATGAACGTCATATGAACGTCATAATGACGTAATATGGAGAGTGGGCGGCCATTCAAACGGGCAGCCATTCAAACAACCATTCAAACGGGCGGTCATTTTTTTTAAGCATTTCCCACACTCTCATGCATACACATACATACTAACACCATGACACGATTAGCGCTTATTTCAGTATCAGTGGTGGGCTCTTAAAAGAGCCAGGAGATGTTAGTTTTTCTCCTGCTGCTGCCGGTCCCGGTTTAAAAGAATGTCACAATGTCCTGCACTGGCCTAGGGTGTGAGCTGTTGCCCGTTGAACAAAAAGTGGTCCCCTCGCATTCCGCAGGTAAAGCACCTCACAGAGTAGCGGTCATCTAGCGCCAGCAGTTCAGTCCAGTGCGCCGCGCAGACCAGGCACATTTGATGGTTGCACTCAGACAGCACCCGGTCTGGGGAGATCATACACCCACATCCTGGGCAAATATCCAAGTCTTGCTGGAGGAAGAATCTCCCCCAGGCCGGGTACTCTTCTTCTTCCATCCGCGAAGGTATTGACTCCCCTAGCATCATCGTTCTAAAGAACGCTTCTTCATAGTGACCAGCCTCTATATCTCTGAGCCTCTTTCCAATCGTGACTTGACGGTTGTACAGGACGGGCACGCACATGATGGATCCATGAACCGGGTCTGGCAGCAGCTGGAAGAAGTAGACTCTTTCTGGCGGTGTCTGTGGCTGTGTGACAGGCAGGTGAAGTTCTCTAACTTCAGCAATGGTGCGAGCATCATGTAACCCGAAGAAGCACTCCATGTTGACGGAAGCGAGTGTGAGCCCAAACTGAAATGAGCATGGGTTATATACCACCTGAAGTCAGGATCGGACCCCCCCCCCCAGTCGAGCTAAACTCGGGACCCCCCCCCCCCCTAGCCGACCTAAACTCAGGACCCCCCCCCCCCTAGCCGAGCTAAACTCGGGACCCCCCCCCCTAGCCGACCTAAACTCAGGACCCCCCCCCCCTGGCCAGCATATACCTGCCGACCCCCCCCCCCCCGGCCAAGCTATAATGCGAGGTTGGCTGCTAGTATGTAGTAGTATATAAATGAGGGTTGACCGCCTCATTTCCCAAACCAAGCAGCAAGATGTCAACAAATCGTACAATCACAGTGATGCGGAACGGAAGGGCAGTAACGTTAACGACAGAATGTTACAAGTGTTGGGTCTGGATAGAATATCCAGGACAACCACACAACTGCCCGGTGGATCACAATGCACCACGTCATTACTGCTGCAAAACCTGCGGTGGTTTGCTATGGTATAAGTTCACTGCAAGATTGTATGGACAAGAGGAATGCACAGACTGCTGGTTGTGTGGTGCAACACTAAAAAACTTTGGATATTACAACTATCATCCGTTCAAGTGCTCGCGACGACCGTTCTCCATGGAACAGTTTTACAGATACCAGTGCGACTGTGGCAATCCGACTTGTTGGTGAAGAGCCAGCTTACTAACATCTTTCGGCCCTTTTAAGGGCCACCCTCTGTTATGAAATGAACGCAAATTCTGTCTATGTATGAGTGTGTATAAAAGGGTGATGTCTGAGATTACATTTCAGCATTTCAGTTTCAGCAGTTGACGGAACAACAACCAGCTATGATGAAAAGTGAAGAGCATGGGAAAGGAGCAAAGAGACAAAGGATGGAAGAAGATGACATTTGGCCATACGGTCAAGTTCAGTGTATGGAATGCAATGTGAAATTTCCATCTATGGATACTTATGAGACACATACATGCAGTAAAGCTGAGATGAAAGGAGCAAAGAGACAAAGGATGGAAGAAGATGACATTTGGCCATACGGTCAAGTTCAGTGTATGGAATGCAATGTGAAATTTCCATCTATGGATACTTATGAGACACATACATGCAGTAAAGCTGAGATGAAAGGAGCAAAGAGACAAAAGATGGATGAAGATGAAATTTGGCCATACGGACAAGTTCAGTGTATGGAATGCAATGTGAAATTTCCATCTATGGATACTTATGAGACACATACATGCAGTAAAGCTGAGATGAAAGGAGCAAAGAGACAAAAGATGGATGAAGATGAAATTTGGCCATACGGACAAGTTCAGTGTATGGAATGCAATGTGAAATTTCCATCTATGGATACTTATGAGACACATACATGCAGTAAAGCTGAGATGAAAGGAGCAAAGAGACAAAAGATGGATGAAGATGACATTTGGCCATACGAACAAGTTCAGTGTATGGAATGCAATGTGAAATTTCCATCTATGGATACTTATGAGACACATACATGCAGTAAAGCTGAGATGAAAGTAGCAAAGAGACAAAAGATGGAAGAAGATGACATTTGGCCATACGGGCAAGTTCAGTGTATGGAATGCAATGAAGAGTTTCCATCTATGGATACTTTTGAGGCACATGCATGTAAACCAGCTGAGATGGAAAATGTGTCTCAAGAACATGTTTCAAAGAACCAAAAGACAGGACAAGTAGGGAGAGGTAGAAGGGTTAGTCTTGGTGAAAACGCGCAGGAAAAACGGTTTGAGCCCGAGGATGGATCGGATTTACTGCTTGAAATGCGACAGCAAGAGAACCGTATCAAGGCACATTTGTTGGAGACCTTAAACCATGGAATGAAATGGTACATTGTCGTGCATGCACGTTTCAAGAAACTGACAGCAAATGCTGAAGGTGTTATGGTAGAACAAGTGGATAATGCATTTATCAGCAGTCCAACATATACAGCATACAATCCAGCAGATATTGAACAGGACTTGCCAGAAGCCTATAAAGAATTATTTACTAAGTTTGACGAACATGAGCGACAAGGCTCTGGCTGGGTATTGGATAACATACTGTACATTGAAGTACATACAGCTACGTCAGCGCCACTGGATGCGAGTAGTTTTATTCCACTACCGAAGAAAGTGAAGAAAGCAAAAGGTGTGATAAACATTAAGAATGATGACAACAAGTGTTTCTTATGGTCAGTATTGGCTTACCTTCACCCTCATGACGACAACCCAAATCGCGTGAATCACTACAAGCCATTTGAGAAGGAATTAAAGGTAGAGGGTATGACATTTCCGACACCAATTACTGACATTCCAAAGTTTGAAAAGGAGAACGATGTAGCCATCAACGTGTTTGGATATGAACAAGATGTAGTTGTTCCAATACAACTTAGTCGAAACGTCAGTGTGAGAGAAATCAACTTACTTCTGATTAGCAATGACAAGACAAGGCATTACTGCCTCATCAAGAGTTTTAGCAGACTTATGGCTTATCGATCAAAGCATAAGTGTGCACATTTTTATTGCTTCAACTGTCTTCACGGGTTTATGCGACAAGATCTTTTAGATAAGCATCGTGAAGTGTGTGACAAGAATGGAGCACAACGTTTATCATTTCCCAAGGAACCATTCATCAAGTTCAAGAATGTGGCTAAACAACAGCGAGCACCGTTTGTGATTTATGCTGACTTTGAATGTTTCACGCAAAAGCATGAAGAAGGAGACAAGTATCAACATCATCGTCCAAACAGCTTTGCCTATGTGGTTGTGAGCCAGTACAACACACGTGCACCAGTTGTGTATCGAGGAGACAATGCCGTAAAGGTCTTTTTAGACCATATGGTGAATGAACGCGATCGTATGGTACATGGTTTAGAGCAGCCAAAGAAAATGGTGATGACTTCCGAAGACAAAGAGAATTTCAAGAACGCCACTGATTGTTACATTTGTCATGAACCTCTAGGAGCAGATCGTGTGAGAGATCATGACCACATCAATGGCAAATATCGTGGAGCAGCGCACAATGAATGCAACTTACAATTCCGACTTAGAAAAGATCAGCAAGGGGATAAAGATTCTTTTATCATTCCCTTATTTTTCCACAATTTGCGAAGCTATGACAGTCACCTTATCATGGAGGAAATTGGGAAATTCAAAGGTGAAACGATTACAGTCATTCCCAACACCATTGAGAAATATATTGCATTCACCATGAGCAATCTGAAATTTACAGACAGCTTTCAGTTCATGAGTACCTCTCTACAGAAGTTGGTATCCAACCTTGCAGCAGAAGGGAAAGATAACTTCTACAACATGACCTCTCACATTCACGATAGTGATCAACAAGATTTGCTGCTGAGAAAGGGAGTGTACCCCTACGATTACGTGGACGAGCCATCCAAGTTTGCTGAAACACAGCTACCATCAAAGGACAAGTTTTATAGTCAGCTTAGCGAAGAGGACATTAGCGATGAGGATTATGCACATGCGCAGAAGGTGTGGGATACATTCAACTGTACAACATTTGGTGAATACCACGACCTGTACCTGAAATCAGATGTGTTATTACTAGCTGACGTGTTTGAAAACTTTCGTCAAGTATGCCTCAACACGTATGAATTGGATCCTGCTCATTACTATACAGCACCAGGACTGTCGTGGGATGCAATGTTAAAAGCGACAAAGGTGAAGTTGGAATTGATCAATGACATTGACATGTACCAAATGGTTGAGCAAGGCATACGTGGAGGAATATCCGTGATCACACACAAGTATGCGAAAGCAAATAATCCCTACGTAGCAGAATACAATTCTGAGATACCAAACAACTACCTGATGTACCTCGACGCGAACAACTTGTATGGCTGGGCCATGTCACAAAGCATGCCACAAAGAGGATTTATGTGGGTGAGTGAGCCAGAATCCATTGACTTCATGGATGTGGATGAAGATGATGACATTGGATTCATTTTGGAAGTGGATTTAGAATATCCAAATTCAATCCATGATCGTCATAATTACTACCCAGTGGCTCCAGAACGGAAATGTGTCAAATTTGGAGAATTGTCAGAGTACAGTCAGAAGCTACTGGAAGATCTAAACATGAAAGGCAAACCCAGTGAAAAGCTTATTCCTAACTTGTCTGACAAGAAGAAATATGTACTTCATTACAGGAATTTACAACAGTACGTCTCACTGGGGTTGAAAGTCACTAAAGTACATCGCGCCATCATGTTTGAACAGAGCAAATGGTTGGCAAAATACATTGCCTTGAACACGGAAAAGAGAAAATTGGCCAAGAACCCATTTGAGAAAGACTTCTTCAAACTGATGAACAACTCGGTGTTTGGCAAAACCATGGAAAATGTGAGAAAGCGAATCAATGTTGAACTTGTTCACAAGGAAAAGCGGTTCAAGAAACTTGTAGCCAAACCTTCTTTCCACAAATTCAAAATTTTCAACGAAGATTTGACCGCGGTACATTTGCGCAAAGTGGATTTGCTTCTGGATAAACCCATTCAAGTTGGTTTCACCATTCTCGACCTCAGCAAAGTGCTTATGTTCAACTTTCATTACAACTACATCATGGTCAAGTATCCCAATGCCAAGTTATTGTTCAGTGACACCGACAGTCTATGTTACGACATAGAAACGGAAGATATCTACAAGGATATGCAGCAGGATGCTGACCTGTTCGACACAAGTGACTATCCGCCGGATCATTTCCTACATTCCAACGTGAACAAAAAAGTGCTTGGGAAAATGAAGGATGAGACGGCCGGCGTCCCCATTGAAGAGTTTGTTGGACTCAGACCGAAAATGTACAGTTTATTGTGCGGTGGGAAAGAAAAACATACAGCTAAAGGCATCACTCGAGCTTGTCAAAGACGCATTAAACATGTGCAGTATAGAGACAGTTTGTTCAAGAAAACTCAAACGATGGCTACAGGACACATTATCCGAAGTCATAGTCACCAGCTTTTCTCGGAGAAGTTGAGGAAAGTAGCCCTCTCCCCATATGACGACAAGCGATATGTGCTGAATGATGGCTATTCCACCTTAGCGCATGGACATTACAAGGCTGTGGTATAAAAGGGGGAGGTCCTCCAACGGAAGAGTTATTTGAGGTGTGAACATTGAAGTGTTAACATGGAACGTGAATGTCGTAAGAGATCTACAACTGATATGGATACTCTTGCAGATGCAGTTAAAGACTTAAAAGTGAAAAATCCTACCACTACCATCAAGAAATTGAAAGTGGAGACAGCACCAACACCACAGTCGTGGGATGGAATGCTTTCTCTAGGAAATGGAAAGTATATCAAGATTATGAAACAAAGCAATGAAGGAGTGGTAAACATTCGCAAGTACCTGAGAGATGAGGGGACTGGAAAAAACCGTCCAACGAAAAAGGGAATTTTGCTGACAATACCTGAATGGAAAATGCTGAAGAAGCAAGTGAAAGAAGTGGATAAAAGGCTTCGCAGACAAGAAGGTGGCTCATAACAAGGTAAAAAACATGAATGCACTCATGCTGAACGGTGGTGCTTACCTTACTGTAAATGATAGGAATGAAGTGATACTAGATTCTCAGAGAAGTTATCATCGGTTTAAACCTGAAGTGTGGAAAGACTTTAAAAACATACCACTTGAACCTGGGTTTAAACGTAGACTTGAAAATAAAGTGGAAGTGACGGTGGCTGAATATAATTCTAACATACGTGTAGAAATCTGTAGAAATCTTTTACAGGATTATCCAGAGGATTATAAGGGAGTTGTGCCAGATACACCATATACAGATTTGATTATCTTTGATATGAAGAACTGGCGCGCAGTCTTACGATTCCTAGAAGTGATACAACATCCACTCTTCACCATCTTGCGAGCATAAAAAACGTCTTTGCAGACAAGGAGACAGCTCATAGTTCATCTGACTGTTGAACGAGATGGAAGACTTTTTATCGGAATATGAACCCATTACGCATGGATTCTCATATCTGAGAAACGTATATGATGACATCGTGCTAAAACATTTTGGAAAGTATATCATTCTATCAACTGACGAACAATCTGTGTTGAAAGACCATCTAGAGAAGCTGAGGATACCTGGCTTTCTCCTGAAACTCTCAGAGGATTTAGAAGTGCGTGTGACTGAGAACTATTTAGATGTGTTTGTACGATTTCGCCAATATGACGAGCTTACAAAATGCTACGACTACATCACCCTCAACACAGTGGAATGGCACGCTCTGTTACAAGCATTGGATTGGAAAGAACCTGACGCTTGAATTCAAAGAGGAAGGAGTGCAACTCATGCGAGGCACCAAGTCCATTGAACTGACGCATCCCATGTGTGTTATGGTGATGGACATTGACATGAATGATCATGGATATGAACTGAAACTGTCTGAACACAAAGATGTTAAAATAATAAAGTTTGGTAATGGACAGTGTTATGCTAGTTTTCATAGCATTTACAAACGTGAATGTAATGTATATGATACATATATTAATTTAGATTGGTATGAATGGCATGTGTTTATCGATGTATTGAATGTATTTGTAAAATAAAAGCTTAATGTGAAATAATTGTTAAAATGTAAATAATGTATAACACAATAAAAAAGAATGTTGTATAAAACTGTCTTGTTTATTTACAATATTCATAATACAATTCACAATTACCAACAACTTAACTAATACAACTTAACTAATACAACATCAATAAAATAATGGTTTATACTGTCTATATACAAAATCCTTTACAACAAAATCACCATCACTTCTTCTTAATACATCAATGATTTCAAAAGGACTATGTCCTCGAGCTCTTTGAATTATATAATATATACAATAAAATCCACATGTAGAGGATATTGGTGTTTGTAATGGAACTGAATTATAAATGAAATTAAACTTTAAAAACTTATTCAAACGACTGTCTATAGGTAAAAGTCCATAAGAGTCAAAATATTCTGCAGGGTCTTCGTCATAATATACTGCCACCCAATGCTCTCCTGGCTCATCATGATCGTCTGTGTTGATGACATAGGCACCGCGTTGTAAAGATGGTAACTGGTCCATGGCAAACACACCTTGAAACAAGTCTTTTGTCGTGGCATCATGGAATAGGATGGCTTCTATCTGCTTCGTGTTCATGACTGGTAGTCGAATTGAATGCTACGATTTGCACTTATTTCAACAATGTTATCAAATTCAGCATACACTATAACATTGAGTGTATTTTGCAAGGCACCAGCAAAATTCATTTCTAGTCTCAAATTCCCATGTTTGATAAGGGCATAATGATCAGCACCATCATAATCAGGTGTTAAGTCAAAAGAAAACAACGAATAACCTCTAGGCCAATCTTCCCGTTTTATAATGGAACTTTTCTCACCATCCAATCTATCAAAAGATTTGTAAAGAGTTTCAAAAGCATCAAGATATTTGCCTTGATTTATATCAAGCTTGAGAGGTTTGGATAGGACTGGTTCACCATCAGAGTAAAGCTGCATAAAGTTAAGATTAAAATGTTCAAAATTGTATGGATTTCTCAATACTGTTCCAGCAAAGGATTCATTATGAACCATTCCAATGACAATACGTTTTGGTAATTGGCCTAAAAAGATGCTATCTTTCAAAAAGATTGAAATCCAGTTGGAATAGCTAAAACTTTACATTCTTTTCTATTAACAATAAACTTAGCAGGACTTTTCATCAATGCATCTGCATGTCCCAACTGAATACCTGGACTAACCCTCACTTTGCGAATGGTTAAAAACGCTTCTCTCACTTCTACTTTAAAACCATTATTTGCAGCCATTAATACATATCCATCTTTTTGTCTATGTAAACGTAATTTCATACTAACACCATTGGGAAGATAACGATCCTGCTCAAACAAATCTACCCTTAAACCACCTGTAAGCGCAAACTCACGGCTTAGACGTGTATACAAATAGCGATTATGTAAACCATTATTTCCTGTTTCAGCTATATCACCACCTTCAATATTTGCATGAAAACCTGATACATATCTTTCATGATTAGGTCTTTTCACCTCATAAGTATTCATTGACCCGGCAGTATCTTTAAAGATGAGACGCATAGAGCGCTCAGAATGGAGACTTTCTTCCGAGTCATGAATGAGATGAGATATGATGCTAGTATAACCATGGGTATTGTTACTATGTGATATCAAACGATCATTTAGAAATAATTCAATATTGGACCATAGCCCATTAAACAAATCATTGATACATGACACGTTATCATCTACACCACACAGTGTTCCATCAGCCTTGACAATGCGACATACAATATGGAGTTTACTGTTCTTTAAATCTAGATATTCTTCTGTACTCGCAGGAATGTAGAATTCTATTGGAGCACCCTCTCTAATGGTAGTCATTGGTTGATAGTCTACATTATAACTTTTTTCTACAGCAGTTTGCGTTGGTGGTATGTGAAACCATTCTAATGGAGAAAGGCTACATTCACAAGAATGATTATGAATTAAAGACATGATTAAAAAATATCTTTCTTATGTTTTTTTGATGTTATCCGTTTAGCTACCTTTCGCCTTCTGACACGTTTTACTCGTTTCGGTCTCTTTTGTCCTCGGAACCCACCACCAAACATACGTTGTGCTACTCGACCTGTAACATCTTTCGCGATATCTTTTGCAGCCCTTTTAAGATGTGGTGCAACGATTTTAGCCCCTGTCTTAAGCAGTGGAATAGCTTTTCGAGCCAATGATCCCAGTATTGAACCAATACCATCTCCATATTGTATTCGCGCTCCTTTAAATCCTGGTAATTCTCCACCCACTTGACGAAGAAAATGGTTGCGATATATAGATGGATTGTGTTTGTATGCTTTCATAATGCTTTTGGTCGAAAATGAAGTTTACAGATCACCTTTCCAGTTTGAAATGGAACATTATGGTCTGTGTCGTCCTTAATATTCATTTCTATCACATCAAATTTGGATGTGTTTACAGGAACATAATGAGGTTCTCCATAAGTTTTCATGATAATGTCTCCATCATGTCCTTGTATTCCAACAGAACGTAGCAAAGGAACATAATAATCACCAACAACTTGTGGTTCACAAATACTACAGTACACATAAAGTGTATAAAATCCCTGTTTCACATCGGCTTTATATTCAGCTGTACACGTTTCAGTATACCATTGATTTGGGATAAATCCTAAAATCTCAGCTAATCCAGTGGAGAATGACACTTCAAAGCTATAATTTAGATATAGAAAAACGCGTCGTCTAATTTTATCATACTTTATCCGAATACCTTCTTTAAGGTCATCTTTCATAGAATTAGTCGCTTCTTCATTGACTGCATGACATATTTCTTGTATGTATCTGTAGTAGCCATAAGGAATATTGATTGTGTCAAGAACAACATCATTCAGTGGTTGTTGTCGATACTGAATAGAATAGTCCATTCCATGTCTCATGGTTGTCCATGTATGTGGATATTGAATTTCAGCTAAAGCCACTTCATATTTTCCGTTCAGATAGATGGTTCGAGGCATACGAATTTGATAATTCGAAGTCTTGTTGTTGGGATAATAGTTCATACTAGCATTGCTGGGTAAAGTAATGTAAAAACTTGTTGACTCCATGACAGCTAAATCGTTTATGTGATGTAGATAGACTAGATGTGTATATACATTACTTCATGTTTGACACTCTTCATCCTCACTTTCTACATTACTGTCTACATTATTGTCTAAATTGCTATCTACATGATCTAAATTGGTATCTACTACTTCTCCCTGACAACAAGCACTAACACACCTAATTTTTACAGGAATAGTATTTTTATTTCCATTTTCTTTACAACAACAACACCATAACTCTTTAATCCTTGTTAAAAAGTTTCCCATCCTTCTGGAAACAATCTTTGTTGACGTTGTTGTTGCTCTTTTGTAATATCTTCACGAGTTGTCTTTTTGCCAAAAACAGTTTTTGGAATATTAGCGTCTACAATTTCCTCAATAAACTGCTTCCAACCACGCGGTGGTTCTCGTCGTTCTTTTCTTTTTGTAGCAACCAATGCTTCTTTCAACAAATCAATAATGTTAGAATTTGTAATGACAGTACCTGTTTTTAAAACAAGTTCATTTTTATCTGTCCATCTCGTACCATATTTCTTAAGTTCTGCCAGAAGTTGTGTTAGTTTTACATGATAAATAGGTTGAAAATGGGTTAGAAACTGTTGGGACTTTTCTGATTTTTCTGCATTAGATGCTGTAACAGACTTTTGTCGTTGTTGTTGTGACTGAATTGTTCGTAAATGGCGTCCAAGCACTTGAGACATTTCTATTGCTTTTTCGCGAGTTCGTTTCCCACGTAAAAGTTTATTCACTTTCGTTTTGATTTCAACATCTTTTCCCTTCTTTTCTAACAACATTTTATATTCATATTCAGGAATGAGAACCATTTTCAAAGTATGTTTCATTTTAACAGCAACTGAGCTAACAAGGGTAATGCAAATTTAGCAATAGCTCCAATAAATCCTCCTTTCTGATTAACCAACTTCTTTTTTCTTCGAAGTGATATCTTCTTATTTGCTAGTGTACGTAGGGTATGACGTTCACGCTTGAATAACTTATACCTTTTTGAGCTTAAGGGTAAATGTCCTCGCAATATATTCAAACAAATTTCAAACAAGCTAGTTAATTCCTCCTTAGTAGCTTGTTGTAGTAAGGATTTACGTCGTTTAGGCCCGCTGCGTGCGAGCAAGTGAAGGAAAGGTTGATTCGCTTGAATACGTTTAGACATCTTGGCTGCGAATGGTTAAGTGACTTGGTTCTTGTTCATACACCACCTTATCAACATATACGTAATGTGTATCTTTTGGTAAAATGCCTGTACGAATACGTAGTTGATCATTTGTCTTCGGCTTCAAATCAATGAATAAATAGCCATGAGGTTTGCTGGTAGCATCTTGATAGGCTTCTATGAGAAATTGAGATTTTCCAGGATACATTTGTCGCGCTAATGTACTTATTTGTTGACTGTCTCTAGGATTTTTAAACAGAATGATGTAATGTGTATTCAAACTAATATTACGCATTTCTCTACCATGATGAAACAAATTATGCACAATAAAAATAATGCTTAGATTTTGATGACTGCTGCCAACACTAAATAGACGTGTCATGCGTTCATCACTATGACATTTGGTCATTAAGTCATCAATGATGAGTAAGTTTGGTTTTTTCGGGTTAAAACGCTCTTCAATGTTATCTGGAATGCCTTGGTAAAATTCCACACCTTTCATTCCCTTATACAAAGGCTGATCTGCTGCATAGAGCCATAAAATGGTTTTTGGAGAGGGTTTAATTAACTTTTGTTCTAGAATTTCTCTAACTAGAGAAGTTTTACCACTGCCTGTAGGTCCAGAGACCAAACACGTGAATGGATGCTTCATTTTCGAATATCTGTTTCTTTCACCCAACTGTTAAACTTCTTTGGCCAACCTAACCACTTCACAAATAATTCTTTAACACCTCGTCTTTTTCGTGTTTTCAAGACCTTTTCAATTCTGTAGACTGATTCAATATCTTTTGTCACTTTCTGCAGTTCTTCTTCATAAAAATGTCCGTCAATATCTTCATCCAAAAAGTCTTTCACACGATACAAGTGTATTCCTTGCTTCTTACAACGATGTGTGATAATGAACACTTCTTGCGTCCACTTTATATGATAATCCCGTTGAAATACATATTTCATGTGAGAAATGCGAACCTGATCACCAATTTTAAATTTGTAGGGTTTTTTCTTCTTCTTTGGTTTTAATTTCAATTTGTCTACATACATATACTTCCACACTTTCGATTCTATGTCTTTACGAATATCTGCAGGAGCATACTTATTAGGGAGGGAGCCATGAGGTCTATGGTTATAATTATACACTAAGTCTGGAAGGATGTCCATATATCGATACGTTTGATTATGAAGGAAATATCGATACATCATTCCCTTTAGAGTACGAATGACTCTCTCAGCAAAGTTGGCTTTGGTTTCATTCTTTGTCGTATAGGCATGTATTCCCTCCTTCTTCAAAAATGCTTTTACCCATCTGTTTTTAAATTCAGTTCCTTTATCTGACCTTAGAGTTCGTGGTCTTCGTTGTGTTTCATGAAAAATCTTTTGAAAGGCTTCTATGACGCTGGTATGTGATTTATTAGGCATTGGCTGCACCCACAAATATTTGGAAAACACATCAATGACAACTAATAAAAAGTGGGTGTCATCATTATAGGAAGCTATGTTTCCCATGTCAGCTAAATCAATATCCCACATGTCATCAATTCCACGTGTAATGACACGTTGCCTTTTAAACCTGTATTTTACAGGTTGTAGTAAACTGAAGGCATCTTGATCCTGTAACCATTTCTTCACTTGTGAATGAGTGACTGGTTGATCATGTTTTTTTAATATGTGATATAGTTTGTAAGGACCAGCAAATGCCCCGGGTTGACCAGGTTTAAAGTAAATATTGGTTAAGTAGTCTTTCCACGTCGACATGTTTACACTAAATGATCAACACTTGTTAACATATCTTGCATTTTATTTTATCAACACATCTTGCATTTATCAACACATCTTAAATTTTATCAACATATCTTAAATTTTATAAAAGCTCAATCAACATATCTTACAAATCAAGTATTGATACAATGGTGTGAATAATTGGAGTCCATTGATCTTCAATGAACATTAACCAACAACTTAATTCATCAAATGTGATAGCATCTACACCATATTTTTCACAGCGTTGATTTGCATTATCTAACACTTTATCTAAATGAATGTAATATTTAGCTTCATTCCAATATGTATAGACACATGCAGAATGACAAGTATGTTCTGAACACTCTTCATTTTGACAAGCAGGACATACTAAACATGCAAACTTTTTTACAGCTAATAACATTTCTTCACAATATGTCTTTTGCACAATATATTGTCTCAATGTAATGTCTGTCATTATACTGCAATGTAGATTAACCACTCTCTCACGTCATCAAACAGTCTTGGATCAAATCGAGCGAAGTGATATGCTGCTTCCACATCAAACTCCTCAGCTCCGTCAATGTTTGAAAACATACACTCTTTGATGAAATCCTCACGTAAGTTTGGTACACTTAACGTGGAATGCGCAAGTTCCCAATAAATGTCAAAGTGTTGTAGTTGTTGTTGAATAGATCCAAAACGCGCCAGTTCACTTATCATGTAGTCCACATACTTGTCCTTGAAACACGTTTCTACATCCATCTTTCACATATCCATATAACACGTCTGCACACTTTGACGGTTGGTAAACAAATGACTCTCAGTCTTACTCCGCAGAAACAGTTAGTGAGCCGCACTTGTTGCAGAAGTTGTCTGGTTCACACAACTTGCAATTGTACTTGTGGCAGTGACAATCATAATCCTCAGCATATCCGTAAGCACCACAATATTCACAGGTAAGTCCAAGTTGATTTTGCACATCCATATTCTCCAATTGAACTTCAGCCAGTCTTTTCTTGGATAGCTTTGGCACTTTCATCCGATTGTCCTTTTGTAGCTTGATAGGAGTTTTCTTACCATGACATTCCGTGCATGGCAGTAAGGTTGAGGTTATGCTATGGATTTCCTGAAGCAATGTCTCCCATTCACCATCATTCATGTTGATGTAAAACTTGTATTCTTTCCCTTCAAACAGTGATGTTTGCACAAAACTCACATAGCGCATGTCCAAGTATGAAATGACTTCAAGCCATTTCGTTTGCGTTAAGTACAGTTTGAAGCCAATGTTGCGTAATCTTGTCAAGTTCTGACACACAATCTTCCACAAGGATGGTGATAAAGCAAGCCATCTCTCTCCACGTTTGATTCGAAGAAATAGCCCAAATTCTCCATGCTCCACAGTAATGGTTAAGTTTGCACTAATTTTAAAGCTGCTTGTCTTCTCCATGGCTGCGCGTCGAATGATGACTGCACTTGACACCTCACTCCTTTTATATGGACATTACATGTATGTTTTCATGAGATGTTTGCAAAATCGCGGAGTGATCTCGTTGAAACCATCCAGAAAGGCTGTTGGTAAACCGTCTGTTAGAGATTGTCTCATGACGATCACTAAAAAATCTCCTCGTTTGCGACTTCCAATTATCCATTGGAAGAGCATTGGCATGGTGAAATATCCTTTTTCATAGAGGTAGGCCATCATCTCGTACACCTTAATACGTTCTTCAAGGTACTTGAAGCCATGTAGCATGACCTTTGCACATTTGGAATCGCAATCTTCGTCAACACACTTTGGCGCCGGTAGACATAATGTCTTAAAAAGTTCCTCATGAAGACTTCTAATAAGTTGAACGAAACGTCGGGTCATGGCTTCGGAGAACTGTGGCTCTGACGCGGGAACATGCTCTATGTTTCCTTCTAGCATGTAGATAAGCTGAATGACAGTGTTCACTTCTTCCGTTAGGTATATGTATGTGTGTTGGTCGAAAAAGCCTTCTTCACATAAGCACCATAAAATGTTACAATCTATCAGAGGAATCACTGCTTGAAAGTTCCGTTTCAACAGCGTGACGTCTTCTTCAGTAACAGGAATACTTTTGCTCAATTCGAATTTAGATTTGAGCTGCTTTTCATCGTCGTCGCTGTCGTCATTGTCGTCATTGTCGCCATTGTCGTCATCGTCGTCGTCACCGTCGTCATCGCTTGACATGACCACTTCTTCCTCCTCAAGATGCTCTAGATGAGCCTGTAACTTTGTACTAAGTGGTTTGGCGCTACCATTTACAAGCGCATTGGCAACCCAGAACGGGTAGTCAGATCCCTCGGGATCGGGCATTGCTTGCTGTACTGGCTGTACTTCTTCAGGCCTAGTTTGCTGTACTGTAGACACGGCTGACGGAGCCCCTAATGCTTCCTCCAAGGCTTTTTCAGCTTCTTTTAGTGTACTTAGGAAGGCAGCAGTCTCCTCTGCAGTTAAAACTGCATCTGTAAAAGCCATTGTTTCATTGCTGAACAGGCTATCAATTTCCATGTTGTTAGCCGTTGCTGCGTTTCGAGACGTCTCCATGATGGTTTGGCAATGCAATGATTAGAGTGGTGTCAACCCGACCTTTTTATACTACTGACGGTGAGCTGTGAGCCAGCGGCGTAAAAAGTAGCCGGGAGGGGGGGGGGCTCACTAGGTAGCTGGGCCGGGGGGGGGCTCACTAGGTAGCTGGGCCGGGGGGGGGTCCCTACCATATGCCGTCTGCTTCTGCCTCTGGGGAGGGGGGGGGGTCGATCAGTCTGCTTTGCAGTCTGTGTGCAGTCAGTCTGCTTTGAACCTTTGAAGCGAACACATCGAAATTTAATCATGCAGTACAATGACGAGTTTTTTTCGGATGAGCTTCGAGGTCGCTACTTTCTATCAGCGAGGGATGTCAACCTCTGGGAGGAGATATTCATAGAATATCAAATTTTTCTGTTTCGGAAGCGAGCACATCGAAATTCAACCATGTTGTATAAGGACGAGTTTTTTTCGGATGAGCTTCGGGGCCGCTACTTCCTATCACCGAAGGATATCAACTTCTGGGAGGAGATTTATATTGAATATCAAACTTTTGTGTTTCGAAAGTGGAGAAATTTCCTTGGGAACAGACCAGAGGAACAGTTCAACCGGTTTGGCAGGGCGGCGGAGGAGAGCCATAAGCGACTACGCCATCGTTCGCCGCCCAGGGACCCGTCGCCCTGCCAGGAACTGACCAAAGTGACCAGAGTGACCAGAGTGACCGCGGCAACGATGACAGAGACTCCTCCAGCCAGAGTGATCGCAGCAACGATGACAGAGACTCCTCCTGCCAGAGCAACTCCTGTCAAAGTCGCTGCGTCAACGATGACGACCCCGTTGAAAGTGAATCAAAAGGAAGCTGATGTGACTGTCCGGAAGGTGCTGGCGGCACCAAGCGCAACCGTTACAAGACCGGACAATCCGCCACCAGCTCCTGACGATGAGCTTACAATCGCTGTCGCCAGTATTTCGGATACAGTCAGCCTCATACAGTCACCTTCAAACACTGACCGCAACAACGAACCTGCTCAGGTGAAACTGGAGGATGTCTCTAGAAAAGAGCCAGATTTCCAGGAGGTCATGCAAATCTTGGGCTCTTTGGATAATGTTAAATATTGTGAATTCTGCCATTTTGGCTTTCCGGTAGAATATTCAATGAGAATGCATGAGCAGCAATGCCCGGAGGCTTTGAAGTCCCAATATTATTTTTGTAGTGTCCAGGGCAAAGGATTCACCTCGAGCAGGGCCACGGTTGCGGCACATAAGCGGAAGTGTGGCTGTGGCGAGGTTGGTGGCGGCAGCGGTGCCAGCGGTGGCGTCAGCGGCGGCGCCAGTGGCGGCGACAGGAGAACCGATGGCGGGAGGCAGTGACAGCAGCAGGAGAACTGATGGCAAGAGGCAGTGACCAGGACCAGACTACGGAAATCCCTCCAGGGCCGCTTTTTAGCGGCCCCCCATTATTACGAAATGAATACTCATCGTGTCATGGTGTTAGTATGTATGTGTATGCATGAGAGTGTGGGAAATGCTAAAAAAAAAAGAGGACTATAAATCATTGATTTATAGCTCCATCTGTCCGTCTGCCCGTCTGAAAAAGCTAAACAAATTGCTGCCTAGGTTAAAAAAAAATACCCTGGCATGAAAAATGAAACGCTAAATCTGTCCGTCTGCCCGTCTGAAATAGCAAAACAAATTGCTGTCTGGGTTAAAAATACCCTGGCATGAGAAATGAAACGCTAAATCTGTCCGTCTGCCTGTCTGAGAAAGCAAAACAAATTGCTGTCTGGGTTAAAAATATCCAGGCTTGAGAAATCGAACGCTAAATCTGTCTGTCTGACCGTCTGTTGTGTTATGTGTGTGAAGAGAGAGAGAGAAATAAGCCACTGTCTGGGTTAAAAAAAAAATACCCAGGCTTGAGAAATATAACGCTGAATCAGTTGTGGCTATTGCTATATGTGTAGAGAGAGAGAGGGAACAAAAAAATAAAAAAGACTGCTCGTCTGTCTGATGTGTGTTTGGAGAATGAGAAAGGTGAATAAAGAAAAGAGTGTATGGAGAGAGAGCTCTCATCTCAATGCTTGTTCGGTTTTAATTGCTTCTACGGCAAGCCATTAGCGAGAAAGCAAGAAAAAAAATGATTGCTCGTTTGCCCCGTCTCCCATAGGTCTTATATGTGTAGAGAGAGAGATAGAGCAAAAGAAAAAATGAGGGAAAAAAATCATTGTTTGTTTGCTTGACTGTCGTGGATTGACAGAGCAAAAGAAAAAATGATGATAAAAAAGATGGGCACCGTTCGAGAAAGAGTGAAAGAGAGGCTGTGTTTGCTGACGTAACCGCCGTGGATACGACCCTCGTTTAAAAGTGAAAGAGAGAGACTGGGTAAAAAAAAAAGAATGACTAAAGAAAGGAAAACGCTAAATGAGCCGTGTGTGGTTGGTATATGTAATGAGAGAGAGCGAGAAAATCGAAACAACAAAAAGACTGTCTAGTTGCCGTGTCACGTGTGCATGCGCAGAGATAGAGCTCTGGGTTTAAAATAGTTTCATTAAGACAGCAATGGCTGCTCAGTTTTAATTGCTTCTACGGCAAGAAACGAGTGAGAAAGCAAAAAAAAAAAGATTGTCCGTTTGCCCCGTCTCCCATAGGTCTTATATGTGTAGAGAGAGAGATAGAGCAAAAGAAAAAATGAGGGAAAAAAATCATTGTTTTATTTGTCTGACTGTCGTGGATAGACAGAGCAAAAGATAAAGAATGGATAAAAAAAAGATGGGCACCGCTCGAGAGTGAAAGAGAGGCTGTGTTTGCTGACGTAGCCGCCGCGGTGTGTGTGTGTCAAAGAAGAGCTCTGGGTTAAAAATGACGTCTCTTATTTAGGTCACTTCCAATTGCTGCTACGGCAATCCATTAGTGAAGGTGTGGGGTGAGAAAGCCGAAAAAAGACTGTTCGTTTGCCCCTCAGACGCCGTAGGTGTGATGGAGAGAGAGGGATAAAAATATTAAAAAAAACGTATGTATGTGTGTCTATGTGTGTCTGTGTGTGTGTGTGTGTGTGTGTGTGTGTGTGTGTGTGTGTGTGTGTGTGTGTGTGTGTGTGTGTGTGTGTGTGTGCGTGTTCGGTTTTCGTAGCCGCAATGCATGGAGAGTTCTCCCCCTTAAGGAGGCAATGGCTGCTCACTTTTAATTGCTGCTACGACAAGCCATTAGTGATGGGATATGCGTGTAAAAGCCCTAAAAACACTTGTTTCCGTGGTTTGGTTTGATGTGGGTGAAGAGGGATAAAAACTAAAAAAAAAAAAACAAAAAAAAAGGACTGTCTGGGTGTCCGTGTGTCTGGGTGTCCGTGTCTGGGTGTCCGTGTGTCTGGGTGTCCGTTGGTTTGGTTACCATAGGTGTTAAAAGAGTAAGAAAGCTTTAAAGAAAGGATTGTTGCTTGTATATGGCCACAATGCATGGAGACCTCTCTTCCTTAAGGAAAAAGAGTGCTCATTTACTAATTGCTGCTGCAATGGCTTGTTTAGAGAGCGAGAAAAGGGCTCATGGGCCAGTGAGCCGGGGGGGGGGGCTCATGGGCCGGTGAGCCGGGGGGGGGGGCTCATGGGCCGGTGAGCCGGGGGGGGGGGCTCACTAGGTAGCTGGGCGGGGGGGGGGGGGGCACTTTTAGGCCACTGGCTCAACGACTCACCGTCCTCCCGGGGCACTCTATGCAGGCTTAAGTCAATCTTTGCAATTCTGTGTGACGTCATTGATGGGTCAAAATACACAGCAGCCCAGCTCTAACCATGCCTCTATGAACCCTTTGCTGTCCGGGTGCTCGAGTGCTCAAGTGCTTGAGTGCTCAAGTGCTCGAGTGCTCAAGTGCTCGAGTGCTCGAGTGCTTGGATGCTCGAGTGCTCGGGTGCTCGGGTGCTCGGATGCTCGAGTGCTCAAGTGCTCAAGTGCTTGAGTGCTCAAGTGCTCGAGTGCTCGGGTGCTCAAGTGCTCGGGTGCTCGAGTGCTCGGGTGCTCAAGTGCTCGGGTGTTCGGGTGTCATTTTGTCCGGGCACCATTTTGTCCGGGTGCCATTTTGTCTGGCTGCCCGTTTGACTGGTCGTTTGAATGGTTGCCCGTTTGAATGGTTGTTTGAATGGCTGCCCGTTTGAATGGCCGCCCACTCTCCATATTACGTCATTATGACGTTCATATGACGTTCATATGACGTTCATATGACGTTCATATGACCTCCATATCACCTCCATATCACCTCCATATGACCTCCATAACACGTCCATAACACGTCATAATGACGTCACTGTTTTAGAAACCCCATGGGGCTTTGAAAACACCACGTGACGTCATTATGACGTCCATATGGTAACCATATGGTAACCATATGATAACCATATGATAACCATATGACGTCAATATGACGTTAATATGACGTCAATATGACGTCACTGTTTTAGAACCCCCGTGGGGGTTCTAAAACACCATGTGACGTCACTATGACGTCACTTCCTGTTTTAGAACCCCCGTTTCTCCCCTACTGATCCCAATTATGGGAGAAAAGCGTTTTGAAAATATGACGCCAAAAAAATTTAAAAAAATGATCCCATTTGGCCAATTTCAAGAAAAGAAAAGTAAATTTTCAAGAGAGGCCTATGTTAAGAACATTCGTACGAAATTTGAAAAACATGTGATTAAAATTGTGGGAGAAGAAGCATTTCGAAAATTAGCAACAAAAAATTTTAAATGCCCCCCCCCCTCTCATTTAGCCAAATTTTGGCGGATCGCCAAAAAAAGTAATATTTCAAGAGAGGCTTACCTAGAGAGCAATTGTTCAAAATTGGAAAGGAATCAGATCCAAATTGTGGGTGAAGAAGCGTTTTGAAAATTAGACACAAAACAATTTTAAATGCCCCCATTTGGCCAATTTTTGGCGGATCGTCAAAATAAGTAATTTTTCAAAACGTGCCTACCTAGAGAATATTCGTTCAAAATTTTAAGAAAATCTGATTAAAATTTTGTGGGAGGAGAAGCATTTTGAGAATTGGCAACCGAAAAATTTTAATGCTCCCCATTTAGCCAATTTTTGGCTGATCGCCAAAAACCTTTTATTCAAGAGAGGCCTAACCAGAGAACATTTGTACAAAATTTGAAAGGAATCCCATCAAAACTGAAGGAGAAGAAGCATTTTAAGTAAAAGTTTACACACGTACATAGGTACACATGAATATACAGACGACGGATGCCCCACTACTGATGTGATAAGACCAGCCCGATATAGTCGGCTGGTTAAGAAACTGTAGGGGAAATGCATTTTGAAGTTTTTCTTCAAAAATTCCCCAAAAATACAAAAATTGTCGGCTAAAAAAGCACAAGCCTTACGCACGACCCCTTCGGGAAACCTTATGCCAAAACTAAATGACATCGGGTAAAAAATGTAGGAAGAGATGCATTTTGATTTATTTTTGAATTTTTCTTCTTCAAGAATTCCCCAAAAATTCAAAAATTGTCCGATCGACTGAAAAAGCACAAGCCGGATGCAGGCCCCCTTGTGGATGCCTCCTACCAAAAATAAAAGAAATCGAATCAAAACTGTAGGAGGAGATGCGTTTTGAAGCAAAAGTATACTTAATAAACAACTAACTAACGGACGCCGTCTGCACGCCGATAGGTATACCCCAGCTTACGTCTAATGTAAGTTGGGCTAAAAATAGGCCCCATTTAACCAGTTTTTGGCGGATCGCCAAAAACAATTATCCAGAGAGGCCTACCTGGAGAACAATCGTAAAAATTACAAAGGAATCTGATCGAAATTTTGGGAAAAGAAGCATTTTGAAAATTAGAAGGCAGTAAATTAAAAGAAGCACCCCCCTTTGACAATTCCAATTTTTGACGGATTGTCAAAAAAGTAATATTTCAAGAGACTGTACTAAAGAACATTCGTAGAAAATTTAAAGAAAATCTGATTAAAATTATGTGAAAAGAAGCATTTTGAAAATTGGCAAAAACAAAGTTATAAATGCCCCTTCCCCCATTTGGCCAATTTTTTGGCAGATCACCAAAAACATTAACTTTTAAGAGAGGCCTACTTGGAGAACAGTCTTGCAAAATTGGAAAAGAATTCAATCAAAATCGCGAGAGAAGCATTTTGAAAATTCGCAACCAAAAAAAAAAATTAAATGCAATCCATTTAGCCAATTTTTGGCAGAGCGCGAAAAAAGAAGTAAATTTTCAAGAGGCAAACCTAGAGAAAGGTCGTACAAAATTGAAAGAGAATCCAATCCAAATTGTGGGAGAAGAAGCACTTTGACAATTGGAAGCCAAAAAATGAAAAAATGGTCCCCATTTGTCCAATTTTTGGCGGATCGTCAAAAAAGTAATTTTTCAAAAGAGGCCTATGTTAAAAACATTCGGACAAAATTTGAAAAAATCTTACCAAAATTGTTGGACAAGCATTTTGAAAATTGGCAACAAAAATTTTAAATGACCCCCATTTAGCCAATTTTTGGCGGATCGCCAAAAAAGTAATATTTAAAGAGAGGTCAACCCAGAGAACAGTCGCACAGAACTGGAAGGGAGTCCAATCAAAATTGTGGGAGAAAAAGCATTTTGAAAACTGGAAGCCAAAAAATAAAAAAGGCCCCCCCCCCCATTTTTGTCGGATCGCCAAAAAAGTAATTTTTCAAGAGAGGCCTGCCTAGAGAATATTTGAAATTTGAAGAAAATCTGATCAAAGTTGTGGGAGAAGAAACATTTTGACAATTCGCAAACGAAAAATTGTAAATGCCCCCATTTGGCTGATTTTTGGCGGATCGCCAAAAAAGTAATTTTTCAAGAGAGACCTAACTAGAGAACGTTCGTACAAAATTTGAAAGGAATGTGATCAAAACTGAAGGAGAAGAAGCATTTTAAGTAAAAGTTTACACAGTACATAGGTGCATAGGTACATACAGACGACGGATACCCCTCTACTGATGTAATAAGACCAGCCCGATGGAGTCCGCTTGTCTAACAATCTCTGGGCCATTTTGTCCACTGCTTTCCTCGGTACCATTATGGGCGTCACCATTTTGGCTGTCGCCTTCTTGGGTGTCGCCTTTTTGCGTGGATTTCGATGTCTTATTTTTGCAGTGCCTGTGTAAGTCAAGCGATAGTCTGAAATGCCCCTACCCTGGTTGCGACCTTGAACCGAAGACCGTGGCACCCGGGGAAGGGACTGCGCCATGGACACCAGAGGAGGAACCCAGCAAGCTAGCGAAAAGCCGAATCCAACAGTATGAGAAGATTCTGAACTACATGTTCACAACAGAACCGTCCGGTCAAAGCAACAAGAAAGCGCGGAAGAATGAGAGCATTTGGATTGTCTCTCTCAGCGGCTCCAGCTTCGGAATAAGCTATAAAGTTGTGGGCAATATTTTGGGCTTAAAAGAGCGCGTGACGAAAAAACTGACAAGATCCATGAAATTTGAAGATAGAACAAACATGAAAATCAAGCTTACATTCAAAGGCCAAGAATTAGAGGTAAACAACAACATTCTTTATGTTGAAATCTTTTCAAATTTAAAATCGAAACGTTGTACAGCATAAAGATATCATATTTTTGTGAATTTACCAAAACGCTTGTTAGTCAATATGTTGACACCACATGCGTAAATTATGTTCTTGCCATGGTTACCACATGTAATTTATTTGTTGAACAATATAGAGTGCCGCCATTTTTGACTGCTGCGTAAGCCAAATGGCCAGGCTATGGCTGCCGCACGTTAAACAGGCGTTGATTTGACCATAACCCTGAAGATATGGTTGTTCACCATATCATCAAAAAATTTTCTTCCTTATAACTACATACTCAGGGATGATGTCAACGGCCTATGATAAACCATATGTTACCCATATGGTGGCCATACTATGTAGCAAATGTATCGTTTACAAGTAGGGTGAAAACGTTGGTTTTGCGCCACTTGATAACGTCATACTGTCTGGAAGTGACGTCATAGCGTCTGGACCGGAAGTGTTGTCTGGACCGGAAGTGTTGTCTGGACCGGAAGTGTTGTCTGGACCGGAAGTGCTGTCTGGAGCGGAAGTGGCGTCACGATAAGCGTTAGGATAGGCGCGGCCATCCATGACGTCATAATGAGGTCATGATGACGTCATACTGTCTGGAGCGAAAGTCTGGAGCGAAAGTTGCTTGATAGTTTTGGCCGAGTCAATCATCATGAAGCCAATGAACTCCACCTGTCAATCAGTGTAACCATGGCAACAGACCCTAAAAAGCCATGACCCCCCCCTCGAAATTGTGATTTTTGCATATTTATCCGTTTCAGACGATTCTGAACATTTTTCATTTTTTGAGTCGACCGACCCCCCCCCCCTCGAAATTGTGATTTTTGCATATTTATCCGTTTCAGACGATTCTGAACATTTTTCATTTTTTGAGTCGACCGACCCCCCCCCCCCCCTCGAAATTGTGATTTTTGCATATTTATCCGTTTCAGACGATTCTGAACATTTTTCATTTTTTGAGTCGACCGACCCCCCCCCCCCCCCCTCGAAATTGTGATTTTTGCATATTTATCCGTTTCAGACGATTCTGAACATTTTTCATTTTTTGAGTCGACCGACCCCCCCCCCCCTCGAAATTGTGATTTTTGCATATTTATCCGTTTCAGACGATTCTGGACATTTTTCATTTTTTGAGTCGACCGACCCCCCCCCCCCCTAGGACATACTATGTACCGACCTCCCCCCCAGGACATACTATGTACCGACCTCCCCCCCCTAGGACATACTATGTACCGACCTCCCCCCCCCCCCTAGGCGAGCAACATTCTGTCAAGTCAGCTTCAGTTCCATCAGAGGGGTATATAAGGGATGAGCATACAGCAGTGACAGTCATTTCGGTAAGTGGAGCAAGGGAGCACAAGTTGTAGAACTACAATTGGATCACATCAGATCCAGGGATGGCATCCAGTGACAACTATTTCGGTAAGTGTTTATTGAAACTTTATAAATAAAAAGTGAACTTTAGTTATTTGCAAACAAACTTTGTAAACAAACTTTGTAAACAAACTTTGTAAACAAACTTTAGTTATTTGCATAATTGAAACTTTGTAAACAAACTTTGTAAACAAACTGTGTAAACAAACTTTATAAACAAATTTTATAAACAAAATTTGTAAACAAACTTTGTAAACAAACTTTATAAACAAAATTTGTAAACAAACTTTATAAACAAAATTTGTAAGCAAACTTTGTAAACAAACTTGACTTATTTACATAATTGAAAATTTGTAAACAAACTTTGTAAACAAACTTTGTAAACAAACTTTGTAAACAAACTTTGGTTATTTGCTTAATTGAAACAATACCTTTCATTATACTTGGTCGATTTATATGAAAATTTCACCATTTGATTCAGTTTTATGTAAAGTTTTGTTATAAAGTAGTCATAGGCTATTTGCGCAGCTGGCTGTATGCATTTTTACCGCCATTTTAACTTAAAATTGTGATAACTTTCGTTATAGTTGACTGAAAATTTCACCATTACAGTGCTTCTTCGCGGATGAATACCATTTGGCAGACCATTTAACTTCACCGCTAGATGTCTCTGCTTTACAGCTGTACAACTTCACAACTGTAAGTGAGATATTCATATACACAAGTAAAATTCTGCTGAGTCAGCAATTTTTGAACAAAGTTACACACCATATTTTGATTACATGGAAGTAGAATAAAAGCATGAGTGAAACATGTCAACTAGTCAACTAGTGATACATTCTGCTGAGTTAACACACCATTGAAGTGGTATAAAAGGAAGAGTGAAACGTATATTTTACTTCATTTCAGTTCTAGCAACAGCAACAGCAACAACGATGGCACCAGTCTACTGTCATGATTGTGATGTGACATTTCCATCTCTGGAAGTGTTCGTGACACATAGATGTAAACCAGCCAAGTTGAAACGTGCTCGTGAAGAGCTTGTTGAGCAGATTGAAGCCAAGAGACGAAAGACCTTACAAGATGATGTTCAAAGACCTGATCCAGTCCTCTGCGGTGAATGTATTAAAATATTTCCATCTTTGGATGCGTTTGAGACGCATGCATGTGTTGAGATGGAAAATGTGTCTCATGAAGAACAAAGAAAGAAAGAGACAGGACAAGTAGGCAGAGGCAGAAGAGTGAGTCTTGGTGGAAACGCACAGGAAAGACGGTTTGAGCCTGAAGATGGATCGGATTTGCTACTTGAAATGCGACAACAAGAGAATAGAATCAAGAGACATTTGCTAGAAACGCTAAACCATGGCATGAAATGGTACATTGTGGTACATGCACGCTTCAAGAAAATGACACCAAATATTGAAGGCGTGATGGTAGAACAGGTGGATAATGCCTTCATCAGTAGTCCGACATATGCAGCATATAATACAGCGGATATTGAGAAGGACTTGCCAGAAGCCTATAAAGAATTATTTACCAGGTTTGATGAACATGAGCGACAAGGTTCTGGCTGGGTGTTGGATAACATATTATTCATTGAAGTACATACAGCTACGTCAGCGCCACTGGAAGCGAGCAGTTTTATCCCACTACCGAAGAAAGTAAAGAGTACAAAAGGTGTGTTAAACATTCAGAATAAAGACAACAAGTGCTTCTTATGGTCTGTATTGGCTCACCTTCACCCTCAAGATCGTAATCAACACCCATATCGTGTGAGTCATTACACACCATTTGAGAAGGAATTGAAGGTGGAAGGCATGACATTTCCAACACCGATTACAGACATTCCAAAGTTTGAAAAGGAGAATGATGTGTCCATTAACGTGTTTGGATATGAACATGATGTAGTTGTTCCCATACAACTAAGTCGAAACACCAGCGCCAGAGAAATCAACTTACTTTTGATTAGCAATGACAAGACAAGACATTACTGCCTCATCAAGAATTTCAGCAGACTGATGGCGTATCGATCAAAGTATAATGGTGTCCCTTTTTATTGTTTCAACTGTCTTCACGGGTTTATGCGGCAAGATCTGTTAGACAAGCATCGTGAAGTGTGTGGCAAGCATGGCGCACAACGTTTATCATTCCCCAAGAAACCTTTCATCAAGTTCAAGAATGTAGCCAAACAACAGCGAGCGCCGTTTGTCATTTATGCAGACTTTGAATGTTTCACGAAAAAGCATGAAGGAGACAAGTATCAACATCATCGTCCAAACAGCTTCGCCTATGTGGTTGTCAGGCAGTATGATACACGTGCTCCAGTCGTATATCGAGGAGATAATGCTGTGAAAGTCTTTTTAGACCATATGGTGAATGAGCGTGATCGTATTGTGCATGGCTTGCTACAGCCAAAGAAAATAGTCATGACTCATGAAGATGAAGAGCATTATAAGAACGCCACAGATTGTTACATTTGTCATGAGCCTCTAGGAGCAGATCGTGTGAGAGATCATGACCATATCAATGGCAAATACCGCGGAGCTGCACATCGTGAATGCAATTTGCAATTCCGATTTCGAAAGGATCAGCAGGATGTTGAAGATTCTTTCATCATTCCTGTCTTTTTCCACAATTTACGAAGCTATGACAGCCATTTGATCATGGAAGAAATTGGAAAGTTCAAAAATGAGACAATTACAGTCATTCCCAACACCGTTGAGAAATATATTGCATTCACCATGAGCAATCTGAAATTTACAGACAGTTATCAGTTCATGAGTACTTCTCTACAGAAGTTGGTATCCAACCTGGCGGCAGAAGGGAAAGATAACTTTTATAACATGACGTCACACATTCACGATAGCGACCAACAAGAGTTACTGTTGAGAAAGGGAGTGTACCCTTATGATTACGTGGATGAGCCATCCAAGTTTGCTGAAACACAACTGCCGTCCAAGGACAAGTTTTACAGTCTACTCAGTGAAGAAGACATTAGCGATGAGGATTATGCGCATGCGCAGAAGGTGTGGGAGACATTCCACTGTACTACATTTGGCGAATACCATGACTTGTACCTGAAATCAGATGTGTTGCTGCTGGCTGACGTGTTTGAAAACTTTCGTCACGTATGTCTCAACACGTATGAATTGGATCCTGCTCACTACTATACAGCGCCAGGACTGTCCTGGGATGCCATGTTGAAAGCGACAAAGGTGAAATTGGAATTGATCAACGACATTGACATGTACCAAATGGTTGAACAAGGTCTACGTGGAGGAATATCTGTCATCACACACAAGTATGCGAAAGCAAATAACCCCTACGTAGCAGATTACGATCCCACGAAACCGACCAACTACTTGACGTACCTGGATGCAAACAACTTATATGGCTGGGCCATGTCGCAAAGCATGCCGGAAAGTGGATTTATGTGGGTGAGCGAGCCAGAATCCATTGACTTTATGGATGTGGATGAAGATGATGAGATTGGATACATTTTAGAAGTGGATTTGGAATACCCATATGCAATCCATGATCATCATAATCACTATCCAGTGGCTCCAGAACGGAAATGTGTGAAAGTGGGAGAATTGTCAGAACATAGTCAGAAGCTACGGAAAGATCTAAACATGAAAGGCAAACCTAGTGAAAAGCTCATTCCCAACCTATGTGACAAGAAGAAATATGTGCTTCATTATAGAAATTTACAGCAATATGTCTCACTGGGATTGAAAGTCACGAAGGTGCATCGTGCCATCATGTTTGCACAGAGCAAATGGTTGGCAAAATACATCTCCTTGAACACGGAAAAGAGAAAGTTGGCTAAGAACCCGTTTGAGAAAGACTTCTTCAAATTGATGAACAACTCTGTGTTTGGCAAAACCATGGAAAATGTAAGAAAGCGCATGAATGTGGAACTTGTTCACAAAGAAAAGCGGTTCAAGAAACTTGTGGCCAAACCTTCCTTCCACAAATTTAGAATTTTCAACGAAGATTTGACCGCGGTACATTTGCGCAAAGTGGATCTGCTTCTGGATAAACCCATTCAAGTTGGTTTCACCATTCTCCACCTCAGCAAGGTGCTCATGTTCCACTTTCATTACAACTACATCATGACCAAGTATCCCGACGCCAAGTTGTTGTTCAGCGACACCGACAGTCTATGTTATGACATAGAAACGGAAGATATCTACAAAGACATGCAGGAAGATGCTGACTTGTTCGACACAAGTGACTATCCCCCAGATCATTTCCTACATTCCAACGTGAACAAGAAAGTGCTTGGGAAAATGAAAGATGAGACGGCGGGCATTCCCATTGAAGAGTTTGTTGGACTTCGGCCGAAAATGTATAGTATGATGTATGGTGGGAAAGAAAAACGTACGGCCAAAGGCATCACTCGCGCGTGTCAAAGACGTATGAAACATCAGCAGTATAGAGACAGTTTGTTCAATCAAACGCAAACGATGACCACAGGGCACATCATTCGAAGTCATGACCACCAGATTTTCTCGGAGAAGTTGAGGAAAGTGGCTCTCTCTCCTTTTGATGACAAGCGATATGTGATGAGTGATGGCTATTCCACTTTGGCGAATGGGCATTACAGTATATAAGGGGGAGACACTTCAACTTTAAGGTTAGTTGAGGTGTGAACACTGAAGCGTCAACATGAATCGGAAAAGATCTGCAACAACGGATATATATGGATACTCTTGCTGATACAGTGAAAGACATGAATGTGAAACATCCTGACAATACCATCAAGAAATTAAAAGTGGAGACGGCGACGGCGATGGCACCAACACCACAGTCGTGGGATGGAATGCTTTCTCTAGGCAATGGAAAGTATATCAAGATTATGAAACAAAGTAATGAAGGTGTGGTAAACATTCGCAAATACCTCAGAGATGAGGGGACTGGAAAAAACCGTCCAACGAAAAAGGGAATTTTGCTGACAATACCTGAATGGAAAATGATGAAGAAGCAGGTGAAAGAAGTGGATAAAAGGCTTCGCAGACAAGACGACAAGTCATAACAAGGTAACAATCATGAATGCACTCATGTTGGACGATGGTGTTTACCTTAAAGTTAATGAGAGGAATGAAGTGATGATGGGTTCTCGGAGAAGTTCTGCTTATCGGTTTAAACCTGAAGTGTGGAAAGACTTTAAAAACATACCGCTTGAACCTGGGTTTGAACGCAGACTTGAAAATAAACTGGAAGTGACGGTGGCTGAATATGATTCTAAGATACGTGTGACATTCTGTAGAAATCTTTTACAGGATTATCCAAAGGATTATAAGGGAGTTGTGCCAGATACACCCTATGCACAGTTGATCTTCTTTGATATCAAGAACTGGCACGCAGCCTTACGATTCCTAGAAGCGATACAACATCCGCTTTTCAACATCATCCGAGTATAAAATACATGGACGAGATGGAAGACTATGTGTTGGATTATGAACCCATGACATATGGATTCTCATACATGAGAAACTTATGTGATGATATTGTGCTACGACATTTTGGACAGTATCTCGTCCTATCGCTTGATGACCAATCCGTGTTGAAGGATCACCTAGACAAGTTGAGAATACCCGGCTTTCTCCTAGCAGTCTCAAATGAATTAGAAGTGCGTGTGACTGAGAACTGCTTAGACGTGTTTGTACAATTTCGCCAATATGACGAGCTTACAGAATGCTACGACTACATCACCCTCAGCACAGTGGAATGGAACGCGCTGTTGCAAGCATTGGATTGGAAAGAACCTAACGCTTGAATTCAAAGAAACAGAAATATGGCTTATGCGGGGTACCAAATCCATTGAGCTGACACAACCTATGCGTGTGATAGACATTGACTTAGAAGAAGGATATGAACTGAAACTGTCTGAACATGAAACTGTGAAAGTGATAAAGTTTGGTGATGTGTGTTATGTGAGCTTTCATAGCATTTACAAACATGGATGTAATGTCTATGATACCTATATCAATTTAGATTCTAATGAATGGTATTCATTGATGAATGTATTGAAAAATGAATGTGTTTGTAAATAAAAAGTTTGTAAATAGTGTAAATAGACTTTGTAGTTAAGAGTTTGTAAATAGACTTTGTAAACTTTGTAAATAGAATTTGTAAATAAAAGTTTGTAGTTAAGAATTTGTAAATAGTGTAAATAAAAGTTTGTAAATAGTGTAAATAGAATTTGTAGTTAAGAATTTGTAAATAGTGTAAATAGCGTTTGTAGTTAAGAGTTTGTAAATAGTGATTGTAAACTTTGTAAATAGTGTTTGTAAATAGTGTTTGTAGTTAAGAATTTGTAAATAAACGTATGTACAACACAATAAACAAGACTGTTTGAAAACTTGGTTTGTTTTATTTAACAATTAACAACAACAACTTAACTAATATAACAACAACAACTTAACTACAACTTAACTAATATAACAACAACAACATTAATAAAACAATGGTTTATAATGTCTATATACAAAATCCTTTACAACAAAATCACCATCCTTTCTTTTTAATATATTCACAATATCAAACATACTCTGACCTCGAGCTCTATGCAATATATAATATACACAATAAAAACCACATGATGATGACATTGGCGTTTGTAATGAGATAGAATTATACATATAGTCATTTCTTAAAAACATGTCTAAACGATCATCGAGAGGGAACAGTCCATAAGAGTCAAAATATTCTGCAGGGTCTTTGTCATAATACACTGCCACCCAATGTTCTCCTGGTTCATCTTGATCGTCTGTGTTGATGACATAGGCGCCGCGTTGTAAAGACGGTAACTGGTCCATGGCAAACACGCCTTGAAACAAGTCTTTGGTCATGACATCATGACTCAATATGGCATCAATCTGCTTCGTGTTCATGACTGGTAGTCGAATTGGATGCTGCGATTTGCACTTATTTCAATAATGTTGTCAAATTCAGCATAGACAATGACATTGATGGTATTTTGTAAAGCCGTAGCAAATTTCATTTCTAGCCGCAAATTCCCATGCTTGATCAGGGGGAAATGATCATCACCATCATAATCCGGTGTTAAGTCAAACGAAATAAAGCATAACCTCTAGGCCAATCTTCCCGTTTTATAATGGAACTTTTCTCACCATTCAATCGATCAAACGATTTGTAAAGCGTTTCAAAAGCGTCCAGGTATTTGTTCTGTGTAATGTCAAGCTTGAGAGGTTTGGATAGAACTGGTTCACCATCCGTGTACAGTTGCATATAGTCCAGATCAAAATGTTTGAAATCATATGGATTCCTCAATACTGATCCACCAAAAGCTTCATTATGAACCAGACCAATGACAATACGATTTGGTAATTGACCCAAAAAGATGTTATCTTTCACAAAAGACTGAAATCCTGCTGGAATAGCCAAGACTTTACATTCTTTTCTAGTGATGATGATCTTGGCAGGACTTTTCATCAATGCATCTGTATGTCCTAACTGAATACCTGGACTCACCCTCACTTTGCGAATGGTTAAAAATGCCTCTTTCACTTCTACCTTATAGGTATTATCTGCAGCCATCAATACATAGTCATTTTTTTGTCTATGGAAACGCAATTTCAAACTGATGCCATTCGGAAGATAACGATCCTGCTCAAACAAATCTATCCTTAAACCACCTGTGAGCATAAAATCACGGCTAAGACGTGTATGTAAATAACGATGATGTAAACCATTGTTTCCTTGCTCAGTCAAGTCACCACCGTCGGCATTGACATGAAACCCAGATACATATTGTTCATGATTAGGTCTTTTCACCTCATGACTATTCATTGACCCAGCAGTATCCTTGTACATGAGACGCATAGAGCGCTCAGAATGCAGACTTTCTTCCGAATCATGGATGAGATGAGAGATAATGCTGGTATAACCATGAGTATTGTTGCTATGCGAAACCAAACGATCATTCAGAAACAATTCAATATTAGGCCATAACCCATTAAACACATCATTGATGCAAGAGACATTATCATCTGCGCCACAAGCTGTTCCATCAGCCTTTAGAATGCGACATACAATATGAAGTTGGCTGTTCTTTAAATCTAGATATTCTTCTGTACTCGCAGGAATGTAGAATTCTATTGGAGCGCCTTCTCTAATGCTTGTAAGTGGTTGATAGTCAACATTATAACTTTTCTCTACAGCAGTTTGCGTCGGTGGTACGTGAAACCATTCCAACGGAGAAAGACTACATTCACACGAATGATTATGAATGAGAGACATGATTTCAAAAGATATCTTTGCGATATTTTGATGTTATCCGTCTGGCTGTTTTTCGTCTTCTGGCACGTTTCGTCGGTTGCACACGCTTTTGTTCTCCAAACACACGTTCTGCTACTCGGCCCGTCACATCTTTCGCGACATTCTTTGCAGCCTTCTTAAGATGTGGCGCAACGATCTTAGCCCCAGCCTTAAGTAGTGGAATAGCTTTGCGAGCCAATGATCCCAGTATTGAACCAATACCATCGCCATATTGGATTCGCGCTCCTTTGAATCCTGGTAATTCCCCGCCCACTTGACGAAGAAAATGGTTGCGATATGCAGACGGATCGTGTGTATAAGCTTTCATATTGCTTTTGGTCGAAAATGAAGTTTACAGATCACCTTTCCAGTTTGAAATGGAACATTATAGCCTGTGTCGTCCTTAATATTCATTTCTATCACGTCAAATTTGGACGTGTTTACAGGAACATAATGCGGTTCGCCGTACGTTTTCATGATAATGTCGCCATCATGGCCTTGTATGCCAACAGAACGTAGCAAAGGCACATAATAATCACCAACAACTTGTGGTTCACAAATGCTACAATACACATAAAGTGTATAAAATCCCTGTTTCACATCCGCTTAATGTTCAGCTGTACATGTTTCAGTATACCATTGCTCTGGGATAAATCCTAAAATCTCAGCCAATCCAGCGGAAAAGGACACTTCAAAGCCATAATTTAGAAATAGAAACACACGTCGTCTAATTTTATCATACTTTATCCGAATAGCTTCTTTAAGGTCATCTTTCATAGAATGAGTTGCTTCTTCATTCACTGCCTGGCATATCTCTTGTATGGTTCTATAATAACCATAGGGAATATTGATAGTGTCAAGTGACTCTGTCAGTGGTTGTTGTCGAAACTGAATAGAATAGTCCATGTCATGTCTCATCGTTGTCCATGTATGTGGATATTGAATTTCAGCTAAAGCCACTTCATATTTTCCATTCAGATAAATGGTTCGAGGCATACGAATTTGATAATTCGAAGCCTTGTTGTTGGGATAATAGTTCATACTCGCATTGCTAGGCAAAGTAATGTAAAAACTATTCGACTCCATGATGGACGGGAACTAAATGGTATAGGTGCGTTGACGTTGTCTATATACTTCACGATAGCGCGCGCCATTCAACCAAGTATGCAAATGGTCTTTTACATCATGATGATGATCTATAACTTCTCCTTCACAACAAGCACTTGTACATCTGATCTTCACAGGAATAGTTGGTTTATCTTCCTCACAACAACAACATAGCTCTTTCAGCCATGTTAAAAATTTTCCCATCCTTCAGGAAACTGTCTTTGTTGACGTTGTTTCATTTCTGTTGTAATGTCGTCACGAGTGGTCTTTTTACTAAACATTGTTTTTGGAATATTAGCATCAACAATTTCCTGGATAAATGAATGCCAACCATGTGGTGGTATGGCTCGTTCTTTTCTTCTTGTCGCCACCAATGCTTCTTTCATCAAATCAACCATGTTGGAATTTGCTATAATATCGCCCGTTTTCAACACAAGTTCATTCTTCTCTGTCCATGTCGTACCATGTTTCTTCAGTTCTGCTAAAAGTTGTGTTACTTTTCCATGATAGATAGGTTGAAAATGACTTAACACTAGCTTTTCTGGCTTTTCAGGTGATGATGATGATGAGGGCTTTTGCTACCTAGACTGACTTGTTCGTAAATGACGGCCAAGAAGTTGAGCTATTTCTATAGCCTTTTCACGTGTTCGTTTCCCACGTAAAAGTTTATTCACTTTCGTTTTGATTTCACCATCTTTTCCCTTCTTTTCTAGCAACATTTTATATTCATATTCAGGAATGAGGACCATTTTCATCGTATGTTTCATTTTAACAGCAGTTTGGCTAACAAGGGCAATGCCAATCTAGCAATAACTCCAATGAATCCTCCTTTCTGATTAATCAACTTCTTTTTTCGTCGAAGTGATATCTTCTTATCTGCTAGAGTACGTAGCGTATGACGTTCACGTTTAAATTCCTTAAACCGTTTTGAGCTTAAGGGTAAATGTCCTTGCAATATATTCAAACAAATTTCAAACAAGCTTGTTAATTCCTCCTTTGTAGCTTGCTGTAGCAAGGATTTACGTCGTTTAGGCCCACTGCGTGCAAGCAAATGAAGAAACGGTTGGTTCGCTCGAATACGTTTAGACATCTTGACTGCGAATGGTCAAATGAGTTGGTTCTTGTTCATACACTGCTTTATCAATATATACATAATGTGTATCTTTTGGTAAAATGCCTGTACGAATACGTAGTTGATCATTTGTCTTTGGTTTTAAATCAATGAATAAATAACCATGAGGTTTGCTGGTAGCATCTTGATAGGCTTCTATGAGAAATTGAGATCTTCCAGGATACATTTGTCGTGCTAATGTACTAATTTGCTGACTGTCTCTAGGATTTTTAAACAGAATGATATAATGTGTATTCAAACTAATATTTCGCATCTCTTTCCCATGATGGAATAAATTATGTACAATAAAAATAATGCTTAGATTTTGATGACTGCTGCTAACACTAAAGAGACGTGTCATACGCTCATCACTATGACATTTCGTCATTAAGTCATCAATGATAAGTAAGTTTGGTTCCTTCGGGTTGAAACGCTCCTCAATGTCATCTGGAATGCCTTGGTAAAATTCCACGCCTTTCATTCCCTTGTACAAAGGCTGATCTGCTGCATAAAGCCATAAAATGCTTTTTGGAGAAGGTTGAATCAACTTTTGTTCTAGAATTTCCTTCACCAGAGACGTTTTGCCACTGCCTGTAGGTCCAGAGACCAAACATGTAAATGGATGCTTCATTGTTGAATGTCTGTTTCTTTCACCCAACTGTTAAACTTGTTTGGCCAACCTAACCACTTGACAAATAATTCTTTCACACCTCCTCGTCTTTTACGTGTTTTCAAGACTTTTTCAATTCTATAAATAGATTCAATATCTTTGGTCACTTTCTGCAGTTCTTCTTCATAGAAATGGCCATCAATATCTTCGTCTAAAAAGTCTTTCACACGATACAAATGTATTCCTTGCTTCTTACAACGATGTGTGGCAATGAAGACTTCTTGCGTCCATTTGATGTGATAATCGCGTTGAAACACATATTTAATGTGAGAAATGCGAACATGATCGCCAATGTTAAATTTGTACTTCTTCTTCTTCGGTTTCAATTTCAGTTTGTCGATATACATATACTTCCACACTTTTGATTCGTTGTCTTTACGAATCTCGGCTGGAGCATATTTATTAGGAAGAGAACCATGAGGTCTATGGTTGTAATTGTACACCAAGTCTGGAAGAATGTCTAAGTAACGGTAAGTTTGATTATGTAGAAAATACCGATACATCATTCCCTTTAGAGTACGAATGACTCTTTCAGCAAAGTTGGCTTTGGTTTCATTCTTTGTGGTATAAGCATGAATGCCTTCTTTCTTCAAAAATGCTTTAACCCATCTATTTTTAAATTCTGTTCCTTTATCAGACCTTAGAGTTCGCGGTCTTCGTCGTGTGTCATGAAAAATCTTTTGGAAAGCTTGTATGACGCTGGTATGTGATTTATTAGGTATTGGCTGTACCCAGACATATTTGGAAAACACATCAATGACAATGAGTAAAAAGCGTATGTCATCATTATAGGGAGCTATGTTTCCCATATCAGCCAAATCAATATCCCACATATCATCAATGCCACGTGTAATGACACGTTGTCTTTTGAACCTGTATTTGACAGGTTGTAGTAAACTAAAAGCATCTTGATCCTGTAGCCATTTCTTCACTTGTGAATGTGTGACTGGTTGATTATGTTTTCGTAAGATGTGATACAGTTTGTAAGGACCAGCAAATGCTCCAGGCTGTCCAGGTTTGAAGTAAATATTGGTCAAGTAGTCTTTCCACGTCGACATGGTCACACCGAATGAAAACCACCTTCTCAACAGAACAGCTTTTATTTTATAACTCAACCAACATCACTTAACTAACATACATTTATAACTTAACTAACAAGTTTTTTACAAATCAAGTATAGATACAATGGTATGAATAACTGGAGACCATTGGTCTTCAATGAACACTAACCAATGACTGAGTTCATCCAATGTAATAGCATCTACACCCTATTTCTCACAACGTTGATTTGCATTCTCTAACACTTTATCTAAATGCATGTAATATTTAGCTTCATTCCAATATGTATAAACAGATGCAGCATGACAAGTATGTTCTTGACACTCTTCATGTTGACAAGCAGGACAGACTAAATATGCAAACTTTTTTACAGCTGATAACATTTCTTCACAATAAGCTTTTTGCACAATATATTGTCTCAGTGTCATGTCCGCCATTATGCAGTCTTGTGAGTCTTGCAATGCAGCACAAGTCTGTCAGGTTTAGCAAGTTATGCTGCTCCGACAATGTAGCACAAGTCTGTCAGGTTTAGCAAGTTATGCTGCTCCGGCAATGTAGCACAAGTCTGTCAGGTTTAGCAAGTTATGCTGCTCCGGCAATGTAGCATAAGTCTGTCAAATTCAGCAAGTTTTTTCCAGTTGCTGTTCACTTAACACACTTCTCCATGTTCACACGTCTGCACATCAAGTCTCACACAACAGTTCTAACAACTTTCCCATAATATTCTGACCAGGATATCCAGATGACACTTGTTTCACACCAGCTCCCCACCAATGATCATACGTTGCTTCAACTAAAGTTTTGTCTTTACATTCTTTCAACTTGTTGCGAAACAATACACACTGATTCCAGTTTGACTTGTAAAACATCTTGCATTTTACTTCTCTTCACTGGTAAGGACATGGCTTTATCCCTTTAGCAATACGTTTTGCTTCATATCCATTTCTGGATGACATAATGGCTGAAGCAATATCTGGACGGTGATGCAAAAAACTGCTTTCTCATATTGATACAAAGCTTCACTTGAGTTGAACACATGTCCATACTTTTCAAGTCGTGTTGGAAACATGTTTGAAAGAACGTCCTTATGACCGCTGAATAGTACAAGATTCTCCATGTTGACTTTGCTTCTGCTGTTTTATTCTGACATGTCGGTTTCTTCCTGTAATAAAATATCTTTTAATATAGTTGCTGCCTCATCTATCATATTCTTTCTTTGTTTACGTTGAAACCACTCACATAAAACTAAATTTGCTAGTAAGAAAAACATTGTTATCAATTCACTATGTTGTCATAAACATGTTTAAAAAGGTTCTCTTACCTGATAAAGCTGCTCGGTTTCCTCTTCTTCTTTACAACAATCTCTCAAATGATCAACTACGGTGAAATATACTTCAACATCAGTGCGAGCAGAATAGAACGCAGAATCAAAGTCAAAGTCAGGATCTTCTTCTATTCCAATTTTATGACATTCTCCAAGAAATCTTGAATGCAGTTCAATCACATCAAGACTATGATGTACAACATCCCAAAAAGCATCCAAATGATAAAGTTGATAGTCTGGAGTGCCACAGCAAGCAAGTTTAGCAATCATCAAGTCAATATAAGCATTTTTAAAACATGCGTCCATCTTGTTTCAGTGTCTTGTGGGCTTTTACTTTGCTTCACTGACTTTAAGTACTCCACACTTGCCGCAGAAGTTGTTTGGTTCACACAACTTGCAGTTATACTTGTGGCAGTGGCAATGATAATCTTCCACATATCCACAAGCACCACAATACTCGCAGGTAAGTCCAAGTTGATTTTGCACATTCATGTTCTCCAACTGAACTTCAGCCAGTCTTTTCTTGGATAGCTTTTACACCTTCATCCGACCATCCTTTTGCAGCTTGATGATCGTTTTATTGTCATGACATTCCTCACATGGTGATAGGGCTGAGTTGATGTTGTCCATCTCCTGCAGCAGTGTCTCCCATTCACCATCATTCATGTTGATGTGATGTGTGTATTCTTTCCCTTCAAACCGTGACGTGCGCACAAAACTCACATAGCGCATATCCAAGTATGAAATGACTTCAAGCCACTTCGTTTGCGTTAAGTACAGTTTGAAGCCAATGTCGCGTAAATTTTTCAAGCTCTGGCACACAATCTTCCACAAAGATGGTGAATAAGTACACCATCTCTCTCCACGTGTGATGCGTAGAAATGGCCCATATTCTCCATGCTCCACAGTAATGGTTAAGTTAGCACTAATTTTAAAGCTGCTGCTGCGCTGCGCTGCTGCGCTGCTTGTCTTGTTCTCCATGGCTGCTACAATGTACTGATGATCCACTCCCTCCAACTGTCTGCTGAGAAATGACTTCACTCTGCTGAGTCCACTCCCTTTTATACCCAACCATCCGCTGAGTCAGCTCCCTTTTCAAAGAACTTGCAAAGTTTTGAATTCACTTCAACTCGTCCATGGTTGAATCGAACAAGCTCTGATACATTCGTCGTCAATGAAACATCATCATCATAAAGTAAAATGATTCTTGCAGCTACAACTAACATGAGCTCAACTGCCCAAATTGTATTCACGTTGATAAATGCTGAATCAATGTCGTAAGTTGATATGATAAATGTTAAATCAATGTCATAAGTTGATAGTATATGTAGATCTTCACAGTCACGTAGAAACGAGTCGATGAAATCACTTGGAATAGTCTTTCCGACAGCTTCCCAATGCAGATGTAAATTCTTCACTTGCTGCATCCAATCCCATTCAAAAGTAGGAAGCTTTGAAAACACATAGTTAGTATAATTCACTTTGAAGACGTCGTCCATAGTCATACATCTGTCAAGAAGTAATGCTGACATTGTGAAGTCTTTTCTCGTCACACAATGTATTACTAGTTGACTAGTTGACATGTTTCACTCATGCTTTTATACTACTTCCATGTAATCAAAATATGGTGTGTAACTTTATTCAAAAATTGCTGACTCAGCAGAATTTTACTTATGTATATGAATGTCTCACTTACAGTTGTACTGCTGTACAGCTGTAAAGCAGAGACATCTAGCGGTGAAGTCCAGGGGGGGGGTCGGTCGACCCAAAAAATGAAAAATGTTCAGAATCGTCTGAAACGGATAAATATGCAAAAATCACAATTTCGAGGGGGGGGGGGGTCGGTCGACTCAAAAAATGAAAAATGTTCAGAATCGTCTGAAACGGATAAATATGCAAAAATCACAATTTCGAGGGGGGGGGGGGGGGGTCGGTCGACTCAAAAAATGAAAAATGTTCAGAATCGTCTGAAACGGATAAATATGCAAAAATCACAATTTCGAGGGGGGGGGGGGGGTCGGTCGACTCAAAAAATGAAAAATGTTCAGAATCGTCTGAAACGGATAAATATGCAAAAATCACAATTTCGAGAGGGGGGGGGGGGTCATGGCTTTTTAGGGTCTGTTGCCATGGTTACACTGATTGACAGGTGGAGTTCATTGGCTTCATGATGATTGACTCGGCCAAAACTATCAAGCAACTTTCGCTCCAGACTTTCGCTCCAGACAGTATGACGTCATCATGACCTCATTATGACGTCATGGATGGCCGCGCCTATCCTAAATATGCAAAAATCACAATTTCGAGGGGGGGGGGTCGGTCGACTCAAAAAATGAAAAATGTTCAGAATCGTCTGAAACGGATAAATATGCAAAAATCACAATTTCGAGGGGGGGGGTCATGGCTTTTTAGGGTCTGTTGCCATGGTTACACTGATTGACAGGTGGAGTTCATTGGCTTCATGATGATTGACTCGGCCAAAACTATCAAGCAACTTTCGCTCCAAACTTTCGCTCCAGACAGTATGACGCCATCATGACCTCATTATGACGTCATGGATGGCCGCGCCTATCCTAACGCTTATCGTGGCGCCACTTCCGCTCCAGACAGCACTTCCGGTCCAGACAACACTTCCGGTCCAGACAACACTTCCGGTCCAGACAACACTTCCGGTCCAGACGCTATGACGTCACTTCCAGACAGTATGACGTCATCAAGTGGCGCAAAACCAACGTTTTCACCCTACTTTTACAGTTCAGATTACCCCCCCTCCTCCCCTCTCCCTCTCCCCCCCCCCCCCCCATGTTTTACAGTCAGAAAAATTTAACCATTTTACTTTTCAGCAACAGCTTCTTCGTAACAAAAAAAGCCTTCCAAGGTTTTGCACTTATGATTTTCTTGTATATTTTCTTTGTTCACAGAGCTACAAAGGAGGTAAAGTAGGTACTCCGATGTCGTTAGAGGATTATGGTATAGAGAAAGGCAGTATCATCCATCTACATCAGGTACTGCATACCCTAAATACCACGAGCCTTAAGCAGGTGAAATTTCAAGTAAAATGGCCTTACACTGGAATGTACACGGAAACTGAACTAGAGTGCCAAGTTGCCACCTTGACGAATGCAGCGCGCAACATTCATGAAGATGTCATTCAAAAAATGCAAGAAAAGGAAGAACTGGATGCTTTAATTAAACAGCTGTCCGACGAGTGTCTGAAAGCGCCTCGAGATTTTGATAAGATTGATTTAAAAAGCGCACAAGTAAAAAAATCGAAAGCGCTACAAAAAGACATTGAAGGTCTCGAAAAGGAGTTTATGATAATTGAAAAATCGAAAACTGATCTTGTGGAAGAAGACCGCTACACTGAGTATCTTGATTTAATCTGTATTGGGCTGAGTAAGAATTCAGTAGCATTCAAAATCGACAAAAGCAACCGTTTGCTTGGAACGGAGAAAAAACAAACCCAAAAGGGGGGTAAAAAGTTGTCATCTTTTATCGATTTCGCCATCAAACATTCCGGAGACACAATGAACAATGACCTTGAACGGACGGGCCACCAAGAGATGGAGATCAATTTTGATAAAATTCCTCCAACCACCACACACTTGGTCTTTGTGGCAAGTGCTTTCGTCGAAGCGGAAAGGGATCCAGAGAGAGCCGGTGAAAGTCGAATCACTCTGGCCAGATTCCACAACATAGAAATGTCGATATTTGACAGCAATGGCGACAGGTTGTGTAACACGGATATCCAGCATGCCCTGGCCTTTACGGCCGTTGTCCTGTGTATCCTGGTGAGACACGGCAGGGAGTGGCATGTCATTGAATCCGGAATGCCTTGCAATGGCTCGATTTTAAACTACGGCCCGATAGAAGAAAACATCATCGATCTAATACAGCAGAGGCAGTTTTAACAGTTATGTGAAAGTGGACATTTCCTACCAATTAGTGAGAAACATTTTGGGCCAAATTAAGTACAAATAAAAGTTGATTGATGGATCAAATTTTACACCATAAATGGCAAGGTTTTTTCCAGTGTGTTGCTGTTTTTGACTGAATACCATAATCAGTCTAAAAAATGTAAAATGTCAAAAACACAGTAATAATAATAATAATAATAATAATAATAATAATAATAATAATAATAATAATAATAATAATAATAATAATAATAATAATAATAAGAGTTTTATCTTATTATTATTATTATTATTATTATTTTTCATCAATTACTAAGGTTCCAAATTGGAGAGAAGGGAATATCTATTCTGTTTCGTGCATGTACAAGCATACGGACTGGGACACGTAAACTGTTCAAAGAGAGAAGGGACACCCTTTTGTGGTAGAAAGTTAAACGCTAAAAGATGTTGCTGGCCGTGTATATTTGGGGGATGTAAAAAACCAAGTTGCGTGTGATGTCGAAACAGGTAGGAACACAGATGTAAAGGACCGTAGACTTTGACGTTTTAATGGTCATAAAATACGGTAACATTTATTGACTGTATATTTAACTTGTCGAATAAATCGCTTAGGATTCCGTAAGGTTAGTGACGCTTAAGACAATAGTGCTTCATTAATGGCATCATTAATATTCAAAGTTAGTTGAAAGTAAACTGTCTTGAAATAATTCTGTGATTACCACACCGGTTTTTATGTAGCTATATAGAGAATATTTTCGGGTTTGAGTTGTTTTCTGTAATTTTCTCTCTTTTTTATTGCAAGTTGTTCATCTTTTTCCCATAATCGTTGTGTACCATGTTACATGCGCATTACATATAAAAACCATTCAAAATACAAAGCTCGAAAGAAAGGGGTGTTGCCATTAACAATAGTAAAACCCCTTGCGTGTACTTAACAAATTGACGCTTTATTCGAGTGCCTATGCAATCCAATGGAAGCCTTCCGTTCCACTGCACGATGAGATAACTTCTCGCAGGACTCGTCACATGATCGGAGTTGCACATTTAGTGTGCCGACGAGCCCAAGGCGAGTCAAAATTACGATTGACTGATAAACATTTTTTGTCAATTGTGGTCATTCACCGAACTACTTTCATACAGGGCTAGGTTCATTAACGCTGGATAGAACAAGTCATCAGTGAAACTGATTAATGTCCCCCGTCACAAAAACGCTCGATGGACAGGAAATTTTAGAATGATAAAGTCCCCCGCAGGCGTGCAATTCAATGATTTTAAAAGTTTAAAGGTACAACAAATCAAAGATTCTAATAAATGTTTGATTTGTTTAACTAAATTTATGTAGGCTTGAGTGTGTTAACAAACTCATTCCAGTATGCAAGGGTTATGAAAATTTCTGAAGTTCAGCTGGGCCAATGTCCTTGGGCCGATAGGGCTCATTTACAACCTTTGTTGGTTCCAATACTTCCTATATGTAAAATATTTCAACAATGAATCCAGAAATGTACGCTTGAGTGTTTTAACAAACTCATTCAAATGAGTATGGATTGGAAAAATTTGTGAAGTTCGGCTGGGCCAATGTCCTTGGGTTGACATGGTTCATTTGCAATACCGATCCTTGTTCGTTCAAGTACTACCCATACATAAAATGTCTTAACAATCGGTCGAAAATGTAGGCTTAGGTGTGTTAACAAACTCATTCCAATGAGTAGCGATTGGGACAATTTGTGAAGTTCAGCTGGGTCAATGTCCTTGGACCGACATGGCTCATTTACAAAATCAATACTTGTTGGTTCCAATACTACTTATAGTTAAGATATCTTATCAATCGATGCAGAAATGTAGGCTTGGGTGTTAAACTCATTCCCGTATGTAAGGGTTGTGAAAATTTCTGAAGTTCAGCTGGGCCAATATCCTTGGGCCGATAGGGCTCATTTGCAATAACGAGCTGTGTTGGTTCCAATACTTCCTATATGTAAAATATTTCAACGATCGATCCAGAAATGTACGCTTGAGTGTTAACAAACTCATTCAACTGAGTAAGGATTGGGAAAATTTGTGAAGTTCAGCTGGGCCAATGTCCTTGGGCCGACATGGCTCATTTACAATACCGATCCTTGTTCGTTCCAGTACTTGCCAGAAAAATGTAGGCTTGAGTTTATTAACAAAAAAAAAAAAAAAAGGTGTCGACAGACGGACGGACACACGGACCCGAAAACTATAGTCCCCCGGCGGGCGACTAACAAGGAGAAAACGTTATGTGCGACCGTTTTACTGCTATTACTGTTCTATTTTTTTGTGATTTTAGCCCTGGGCGCATCATTTTCATATGAATGTGGCATGGATTTTGATGACGGCGAAATAAATTGTGCTGTGGCAATATTGTGTTTATTTCACAATCTTTCCGTGCAAGTGTCTTCTCATGCATCTGATCACAACTCAGTGATACGCATGTGACATTTTACATTTAAATAGAATGCTTTAAAGAAGCGGTAAATTTTAAATTCCACGAAATTGACACAGTGACGGACAGGCGACCGATGTCGAGGTGAGAAACCGAGCAGTGTCAGTATGTGTTTAGGCTTCAGATCACTCACTCAAAAATCCAAAGAAGCAATCACGCAATCAAGATTTCAGACCATCGCAGCGGACCGACATGGCCTTAAAGGGACACTGACCCCCACCGTTTGGTCATATAAAAACCAGGGGGGGGGGGAAGAATGGCGGTCTCGAGACACTTTCCAACTGAACATTTCCCAACCGACCACTTCCCAACCGACAGCTGACCACAGATACTACTCCCCACCTAAGCTATGACTCGTGTTACTTTCTTCCTTTGAAAATATAAATAAGACAAAGTAGATTTCTATTAACTAAACATATGTTTATTCTGCATTGTAAACAATAAAAGCTGCACTTTAGTATAAATAATTCCACGAATGTACAATTGATAATTTACATAATTTGATGTCTTTATGGCAAGCAAGCAATAGGACATCACGGCATTACTTTATGTATATCCACTCCCAACAACATTTGGTGTAAATTGGAACCAATATAGTTCTTAGCAACAATGAGAACTGTTTGTGTTTGAGTAGTATAGTAGTTTCTCAAGTAGTCGGGTTGCTGCGAGGAGGCCAGGGGTGGGGGTGGGAGGGAAGTGGGCACAGTTTGGTCTCTCACGTTAGACTGATTAGCGGGGTTTATTTCAGGACGCCCTTGTCCTTCCTACTCCACCCTGATTTGAACTCGAACATTAACTGCGACGTGTGTTCGTTCTTAAGTCACTGCATTATTTACACTTATTTCAAAAACGGCCTGTGGTGATAACCAGAGTAAGCTTAAGTAGGATACACACCCAAACCTACTCGCGCCCTCCCAACAGAAGGCAGGGGGGAGGGGGGGGGTGTCTGTTGAACATCATTTTTGGTGTATTAACACATAAATTCACACTATATAGTACGCGGATAAATTGATCACATGTGTAGGTGATCCCCCATGCGTATTGCCTCCTTCTCACCCCGCGCGCACTCTCGCGATGACACAATGTCCCATTCGGCACACACTATAAAGATGTTTTTTTTTGTCAGCAAAATCCCGAACGAGATCACCATTGGTAAAACTGTGAACTTGCTTTACAAGCAAATGTTAAGAACGATATATATTAAACAATGATACACCAGGGCGACATCTGCTGGGCAGAGCTTTGCACACGACACCACGGGAAGAACACACCAACGTGCTGTACGACTGCGGTGCAGAAGAAAAGGAAACTCAAGCCACACTACACACGTACTTACAATTCCATGGTTTGTAGCACACATACAATATTCACGAAACAATTCGTTTTTTTTTTTTATTTATTCATTTATTTATTTATTTTTTGCAGTCGTTAAGAAACATAATACTCACACCACTGACCAGCATTTGACAAAATGCGTGCCTCCCGACCAGCCAATCAAAACAGTCGAGACATTCGCTGTACACGTAACATCATACGACAATGGTAAATAATACATGTACACTTCGGACTACTGGACATTTACCCCCTCTCCCCATAGAAAAAAAAAGAAAGCTTTCTAGAGCAGTCACGCGGCGACGCCGTAGATGGGGCGTTTACTGGGCGGGGTGACACTTTAGTGAACTTGAAATATGCAACTTGTCATACTTCAAACATTAATTACTGTTGTTTATTATTAGTAACATGGCAATGCTAAAAATAGCTCACATAAAAGGAAAGAACCGCTACCCTGGATGGACTGCCGTAGAAAAGTCGCTTCGTAGCTAAAACGGTCTTCTATATGTTGTACATAAGTGAGTCGACTTATTACATAAACAAACCCGCGGGGTGACGGGATGAAAAGTTCACGGGCCGAGGCAGAGCGGGCCAAGCCTCAATCTCCGCGAGCCGGGTACGCAGCGGAACCCGTGACAGCTCTGAAGCTTACCGTGTGTTAGTTCCGAGTGGGGCTGTCAAACATTAAGAGTAGGACATTAGCATGCCCTGTTTTTGATATTATAAGCTTACGGTAAATATTAGCGCAGTTTCGATTTAAACACTAAAAATATAACATAGCGAATGAGATATGACAGCTGCAAAAGCACTTCCTCACGACACATATGAGAACAAAAACTTCTGGACGTTTCACAGATAATCATTTCGCCGATGTCAATACAATATCCCATTATATAACACTACTTGAAATAATTCATATGCTTCGATTCAAGGTTGGGTTTTACGGCATACATTATTGTCACTTTAATCATCAACAGCACGTAAATCAAAAGCAATAAGCTCGTCAATACGCTGGCAGTATCTTCATGTGGAAGAATTCGCGATATCTGCACCAAGTACTGCGTCTGTATTTTGTGATAACTTAAGGCAGATTAGATTCAAAATCATTACATTTCGCTCGCCCATTTCACGTGGCTTAATTCACACAGACTGGCGAAGCTCTAACAGGAATCATTTCAGAGCGAAGCTTTCAATGAAGAACGTTTCGTCCATTTCAGACAGACTGGTGAAGCTCTAACAGCAATCATTTCAGAGATGCGAAGCTTTCAATCAAGAACATCTTAAAACAATACAGTGTATAAGTCACGTGACCTTGTCAAAGGGTTATTTTATTTGATCTTTTAATTGTATGGATACATGATATTCGACCTTAACATGAAGCTCAAGTTCAAATTTTATCTCAGTCCCGATTAAAGTTTACAGACCGATTAATGGAAAACACATAAAGCATGGAAATTCATGTCTATAGGAGACGACAGTGGAGGAACACACGGACACACCATGACACGGACACACCATGACACGGACACACCATGACACGGACACACCATGACACGGACATAGTGTATATCACCGTCTATTATATCTCTCCACAGTCACTAACAAAAACCGTCTGCGCGCGCTAAAAAATTAACAACTCACGCAAGTTTAGAAATGCAAATATGGATTTGCAACAGAGTAATACCAATATATCAGTATAAATAAACGGATAAAAACCTATCTCATTCCATTTTTAAACGTCACCACGCTAAGTGTCTGTTTCGCCAGCAACTGACCTCACTCATACACACTCCTATAAAATAAACATATTCAAATACATTCTCCTTTTTTCTACACCCTTTTTGTGAAAACCTTCCAACTAAAATTCAATACTGGTAGGGTACAAATTCTCCCTTCTTCTACAGCTCGCTCAATACACAAATGTTTTGTCTACGGATTTACTAACTCAATTTGAACAGCCCATAGAGACGAACTCGGATTGTTACACAATCAACTACCAGCTACAATATGCTGCAAAATCAATTCCACAAATACTGCATTAGAGTTTCATTTATTTGGAAGCAATTGTTTGTCTTTCTTTTTTTTTCAAAGCACAAAAAGCTCTTTTAAAATACATCGCGTTCAATATATTCACAGGTGCGTGCGGGCTTCAAATAGCGATCAAGTCTTTCGCTGTGAGAAAAAAAAATCGCACACAAACGTTCAATAGAAAGAGTACAAAGAATTCTGGACTTTGAAGTGAACACGCTCCGTGTGTTTGATGACTAGCTTTTGGCTTTCTTTCCTCGCGAAATACTCCCAAACACACTTTTAAGACTGGCACCAAAACCCTAAAAAAAAAGAGAGAGAAAAAAATCAAGTTTAGAGATTAGCGCATACAATCGCTTATTTACATGAAACGTTATTCAAACAAAACGCTATGTACAAGATTTGAAGGCTCTGGACAAGACGAAGGGACTCGCTGGAAAATCGGTTTACCGTAAATTTAAGACTAGTTAAATAATTAATATAAATAATATTATGAATAATTAAATAACAAGGCTCGTATCTGCCTGACGTATTTGGGTAACATCAGCAGGGGTGGAGGAAAGTCTAAAGGAGGACTGGGAAGGGGAGGGGGTAGGGGGGGTGGTAGAAGCATTTCAAAATGCTGAATTATTAACTGCCAAAGTGCAAAACTTTCAGAATGATAATCACTGTTCTTTGAACACGGATCACTGGCCACCATGCCAACAGTCAAACGGATCAATGGTCACCATGCCAACCAGACAAATTCAAACATTTGCATCAAACACATGTGGCAACGTGTGTGACAGTAAAACGTGCATGTGAGGAACGCCTACGGGACCTCAAACATGTGTGACAGTAAAACGTGCATGTGAGGAACGCCTACGGGACCTCAAACATGTGTGACAGTAAAACGTGCATGTGAGGAACGCCTACGGGACCTCAAACATGTGTGACAGTAAAACGTGCATGTGAGGAACGCCTACGGGACCTCAAACATGTGTGACAGTAAAACGTGCATGTGAGGAACGCCTACGGGACCTCAAACATGTGTGACAGTAAAACGTGCATGTTAGGAACGCCTACGGGACCTCAAACATGTGTGACAGTAAAACGTGCATGTGAGAAACGCCTACAGGACCTCAAACATGTGTGACAGTAAAACGTGCATGTTGGGAACGCCTACGGCACCTGAAAAATGTGTGACAGTAAAACCTGCAGGCCAGGAATGCCTATGGGACCTGAAACAATGTTCATTTTACAGAGGTGTTCCCTACATACAGCTCAGTTATAGAAGAGATAATTACAAATGGAACCAAAAAATCATATTCCGCTATTATAGGTTGCTCCACAACGAAAGGTGGTCTCTGACGGAGGTCTTACTGTGCTACTGGGTAAACACGGATCATGCACTGTAAAAACGCCACAAATATGACGTTATTAACTTACATACCATTTGCTCAAGTTTTTTTTATTAATTCAAAACTTACAAAACTTGCCAAACGAGCAGCACATTTTTTTCTGGGGAGGGGGTGGGGGTGGTGGTCACCGTGCCATATGTAACGATGTAAGCGGGTAACACTTGGATAGCGATTAGTCCGTAAGCTCATGCGGTATACGCAGCTGCACGTTCTTGTGCGTGAAATACAGTAAATACCGGTCCATTAACCAAGCGCACTTCTCGGATTGATGCATGTATTTATTTTGTTTTGTATTGTTTTAGCTCCGAATTTTGACAACTTCCTACTGTAGCTCACTTTCAATTTTTCATGTTTACTATAAATAGCCCTGGAATTCCCTTCAATCGGAGAGCATCCTGACCATTGAAAATGGACCGAATTTGACGGCAATTTAAAGCACAAACGCGTCCCTTCGCCATTTCTGTACTACTGGGGCACTTTGTGTCGGCAGGCCTTACGTTCTCACTACGTCCTCTTGGCGGTCATGTCGGCGGTTTTCTTCTTGATCATGTCGAGCACGTTATGGACGCCCGAGCGCAGAGAGGTGAGTGTGCCGGCCAGGCTAGGCGTGCTTACTGCCGCCGGTAACTGTGACAACAGCCAAAACAACACGAGCATGCGCGGTGTGTGTGTGTGACAACGAGACAACAGGCTGGACACACAACAGCTATCAGTGACGGCATAGGCCTCACGGTACAACAGCTCAGCGGCAAAATGGTCTTGGTGACAGTCAAACATTTTAAAAAATCCAGTGACTGGTGCATTTTTTTTTGTCTAACAGACACTCTGAATTTCGCATTTAGCTCAAAAGCATTTCAAAGCAATATCATATGTTATGGTGATTCAAAATTAGGCAACTTAAGATCTCAAAAATTCAGGTAACTTGACAAAATAGCCGCTTGGCAGAAATGATGCATTTCAACCAAGTTACAAAGCAATCCCTCAGATCGATTTATGATCAAATTTTGACCAACACGCGTGACCATCAGCCTTATGCGTCTGGACACCTTCCCCCTCCCCCCCCCCCCCCCCCCACACACACACACATACGAAGTTCTAAGGGAGATTCGTATGCGACTGATATCTACAAATCCAAATAGTAATCTCTCGACTCATCTATCACAACTGATATAAAACAGCAGACAGACGGACAGACACGAACAGGATGACAATGCTTCTGCCACCAACTTCATCCGGAGGAGTTGGTCGAAGAGGCATTCATCCTGCAGACACGTAGGACCTTCCGAAGTCGCATTTTTTTTTTTTTTTTTTTTTTGTTATTTCAAGCATGCTGGGAAAATCGCAAAATGTTCTAAAGCTGCTGGTAACTCGAGGAAGCAGGAATAAAACTGGCATTTCGAAGTTACACCGGTGTTATTGTTTCATGCTGCTGCAGGCTGATGCGGGTATATTTGGGAGGCATGCAGAAGAAAACACCGTGCTTTAGTGTGTATACAGATTTGTGCTTATCTCTACGGGATCGGGAGAACACCTAATGTGTCGATATATTCCGGTTATCGAGACAAACGGTCTGCGCCAAGTCACAGAAAAGAGACATCGATATTCTCAGCATGGCGATATAGAAGAAATGTCGAGATAGGCAAAATGTCGGGATAAACGGATAGGCTAAGGTACCACACAAATCTATGCACAGGTATGACAGCTGCAGCTGCACAGCACAACAACTGCATGGGGAAGCTTGATCATGCCGCTGCTGCCCTCTACCTGTGAGAAAACGCACACTACTTGTGTGCCCCTTCCCTACGGTCGAGCGGCAATGACATGCGGAAACAACTCAGTGCTCGACTGCTTTATTACACGACCTCTTGACCTTGGTTTTCAGCCTTCTAACCTTTCTCCCAGTCTGGATGGAAATTTCGCCAGTCGTATAATAAAACACCGCCTGGGTTCTTTCCTTTTTTTTTATCATTTACAGCTTGTTTGAACCTTTTACTTCTGTTAAATTTCTTTGGTCAAAGACTATTTTTATAAGGTACATCAAGTCAACCAGGCCTAGCGTTAGCGCTCTCAGTAAAAACGCCGCAACGACGGCGATATGGCATATCCAAGTAAGGTTTTGACCAAAGTAATTTACAAGCGGAATAACTTTACAAAGATCATTAAGTTGCTAATGATGTTTGTCATTTATGATAATTAAAGTACTCTGCGTTGTTTTCAGGTTCATTTTGGCTGTACAACGTCACAAAGACTGAGCATGCGAACATCTCTGGCATTTTAGGATTTCACAGCTAATAGGATTGCATTTCACACTCTCATAATACCAAACATCCATCATGCTAACAGTGTTTTTCATTTTACAGTGCATTTCATCATGTCATGTGCGTTTTAATGTGCTTAAAAGGTGTGACAAAGAAAGCGGGGAGGAGGAAGGGGGTGGGGGGTATTGGTCAGCGCGGCCTTACTTTGTTTTGCTGTTGGGAAGCTTGTTGATGTTTAGCACTCTGCATCTGTTTTTGATGGGCGTCCAAGCACTTCTGGTACCGCAGCTGAAACATCCGGTTTCTTTACATTATCGAAAGGAAACAAGAGAAGGTGGAGGTCGGGAAGAGGGGGGGGGGACGCATCATGTACTAGCCACAGTCAAGCTAACTGAGCTTCATTCGCACTCGATAACTTTAATAATTAAAAACAAGCTGATCAATGCACTACCAAAGAAAACTTCCACTTTCTAAGCAGGAGCAATAAAATCTGCCGCAATTTTAATCGCTTATTGTGAATTTTTGTATTTATTTTGCGGTCATTACCTTGCACGCGGCTTCTATGGTTTTGCACACGGCACCCGCGGAAGGCTCACAGTGGAACACGTGCGCTATATGCGTGTCTTGAGCAGTGTGCGTGATATATGAACACAGTCTGCCGGTAAAAAAAAAATAGAATCACCAATACCGCAATCGAAGTAACGCCGACCTGATATTTAAAACACTTTATCACTATCATTAAAGAAACCATAATCAAATACTTAGAACATTCTTCTTAAAATGAAGCGCATTTGTCTTGCAACAATTTTAGTCTTGAGCGACCTTGCACTACGCACTCTCAACACTTGTACCACCCCTGCTCCCCCATCAATCCTCATACTTGTTCTGGTGTTGCGATCTTAGCGTATACGCTTGACCAAAAAAAAACGAAAGTGAAACTATGAGTGAACTTACTTGACATTTCTTTGGGCTATGCCCATAAAGGAAAGAAAACGAACACGTGATTCGGAAAGAATGTTTTCAGGTTTCTGCAACAAAATAAAAATATTACTTTTTACATCAAGCAAGAATATATTGTGCTAGATAGGTATATAATTTATTTTTACTAGAAATTGCAGTTTGCTTCCCTTCTCGACAATATATTTCAGGTGGCTTCATAACGCTTTCATTTTTTTTTTCATTCCGTTACGTATTTACAGTGGCTACCTTTGTGAATATGTTGCAGAAAATAACACTGACACATTTAAAATAATATTTGAATAATAAGGACAGTTGACGGCATTACTGAGAGACACCCCATCTTGTGGTAGACACACCAGGCCAACCGAAAGTAACCGACAGCCTATCACGATCACTTGCCCCCCCCCACCCCGCCCCCTACAACCCACATACCCCATGTTTCGTGACATAAACGAGCGACCTATTACGACTACTTGCCACCCGACCCTGCCACCCCTTGCCCCTCCAATCCCCTCTCCCCACAGCTCACGTACCCCATGTTCCGTGATGGTAATGGTAGAGGGAGCCACCCCTTGCCCCTCCCCTCCCCTCTATCCACAGCTGACGTACCCCATGTTCCGTGACGGTGATGGTAGAGGGAGCCACCCCTTGCCCCTCCCCTCCCCCCTCCCCACAGCTCACGTACCCCATGTTCTGTGACGGTAATGGTAGAGGGCGCCACCCCTTGACCCTCCCCCCTCCCCACAGCTCACGTACCCCATGTTCCGTGACGGTGATGGTAGGGGGCGCCACCCCTTGCCCCTCCACTCACCTCTCCCCACAGGTCACGTACCCCATGTTCCGTGACGGTAATGGTAGAGGGTGCCACCCCTTGCCCCTCCCCCCTCAACACAGCTCACATACCCCATGCTCCGTGACGGTGGTGGTAGAGGGCGCCACCCCTTGCCCCTCCCCCCCCACCCCACAGCTCACGTACCCCATGTTCCGTGGTGGTGGTGGCAGAGGGCGTCATCCCTTGCCCCTCCCCCCCTCCACCCCACAGCTCACGTACCCCATGTTCCGTGACGGTGATGGTAGAGGGCGCCACCCCTTGCCCCTCCCCCCTCAACACAGCTCACATACCCCATGCTCCGTGACGGTGGTGGTAGAGGGCGCCACCCCTTGCCCCTCCCCTCCCCCCTCCCCACAGGTCACGTACCCCATGTTCCGTGACGGTGATAGTAGAGGGCGCCACCCCTTGACCCTCCCCTCCCCCCTCCCCACAGCTCACGTACCAGATGTTCCGTAACGGTGGTGGTAGAGGGCACCACCCCTTGCCCCTCCCCTCCAACCTCCCAACAGCTCACGTACCCCATGTTCCGTGATGGTGGTGGTAGAGGGCGCCACCCCTTGCCCCTCCCCTCCCCCCTCCCCACAGCTCACGTACCCAATGTTCCGTGATTGTGGTGGTAGAGGGTGCCACCCCTTGCCCCTCCCCCCCCCCCCACCCAACAGCTCACGTACCCCATGTTCCGTGACGGTAATGGTAGAGGGTGCCACCCCTTGCCCCTCCTCCCGCACCCCACAGCTCACGTATCCCATGTTCCGTGATGGTGGTGGTAGAGGGCGCCACCCCTTGCCCCTCCCCCCCCCCCACCCCACAGCTCACGTACCCCATGTTCCGTGATGGTGGTGGTAGAGGACGTCACCCCTTGCCCCTCCTCTCCCCCCTCAACACAGCTCACGTACCCCATGTCCCGTGATGGTGGTGGTAGAGGGCGCCACCCCTTGCTCCTCCACTCCCCCATCCCCGCAGCTCACGTACCCCATGTTCCGTGACGGTTGTGGTAGAAGGAGCCACCCCTTGCCCCTCCCCTCCCCCCCTCCCCACAGCTCACGTACCCCATGTTCCGTGACTTTGATGGTAGAGGGAGCCACCCCTTGCCCCTCCCCTCCCCCCTCCCCACAGGTTACGTACCCCATGTTCCGTGATGGTAATGGTAGAGGGAGCCACCCCTTGCCCCTCCCCTCCCCCCTCCCCACAGCTCACGTACCCCATGTTCCGTGACTTTGATGGTAGAGGGAGCCACCCCTTGCCCCTCTCCTCCCCCCTCCCCACAGCTCACGTACCCCATGTTCCGTGACTTTGATGGTAGAGGGAGCCACCCCTTGCCCCTCCCCTCCCCCCTCCCCACAGGTTACGTACCCCATGTTCCGTGATGGTAATGGTAGAGGGAGCCACCCCTTGCCCCTCCCCTCCCCCCTCCCCACAGCTCACGTACCCCATGTTCCGTGACTTTGATGGTAGAGGGAGCCACCCCTTGCCCCTCCCCTCCCCCCTCCCCACAGCTCACGTACCCCATGTTCCGTGACGGTGGTGGTAGAGGGCGCCACCCCTTGCCCCTCCCCTCCACCCTCCCAACAGCTCACGTACCCCATGTTCCGTGACGGTGATGGTAGAGGGCGCCACCGCCACGTCGACATACACCCACTTCTCCGGGGCTACTCGCGCGTACACCTTCTCCATGGCGCTGTTCAGCACATCCACACCGGTGGCTGCTGACACCTCTATTGTACCCAGGTAATGGCACTTCAAGATCTTTTTGGGCTCCTCCATTGGTGTTGGAAATGATGTGTCTGAAAATAAAGAACAATACTTCGCTCACTATTTTTATGCATAAATGAACGTCATCGAACTAAATTTAAATAATAGAAATGAATTTCTTAAGCATTGTTAAATAAAGTATTAAAATTCAAGTAAACCAGGCAGGATGGGATTATTTAAGAGTTAATTTACGTTTTTAGTTAAGTTGTGTCTTAGTACGCTTTGTCATACTTTTGATAAGATCCTGGAAGGTGATTTTCTGCCCGTTTGCACTGGCATGTTGTTTTTCTAGGTTCGGTAAATGGTTAGGACGATGAGCGCTAGGCGGACTGACGTTTTTCATGGAGGAGGTCACAGCCTGTGGCAAAAAATACATATTTTTGCATATATTTTGACGTATCATGTTACTGCCAAGAACAAAGACAGGTTACTCTAACAAGTGTTTAATATTTTATACCAACTGCATTCCCTCTCCCCCCCACCCCTTCCTCTGCATAAGAATAAAATGAACATTTTTAAAAAATCATTTCTTATTTCAGATTTTGATGATCTCGTTGGCTGGTCCACAAAGTGCTATTATAACACTGCGAACTGACGGTTTTTAACACTACAGAGAACTGTTCTGAACGCTGATATGCGAACGCTGATATGCGCTCTCTGTCAACGCACTCGTTAATATGTATTGACTAGATTAACCATACCACCTTTACACCAAGTGTTTCAAGTGTTGTCCATACAAGCATTGCCTGTTACCTGCATGCCTTGCTGCAAGCTCTGTTCCATCATAATCTTCTTGCAGATATCACGCAGAGTGTTGGCGATCTGCCTGGCGGGTGTGTCACACCGGAACACGTGACACATGTGCTTCCTGGTAACGCGGTCACGTGCCACGTACGCAAAGTCCCTGTCAAAACCATCCAATCAACACACGCTGTTGTCACCTGCTCTGCTCTCGTCATAAACGGTATGCCCATATAGTTACACGCAACGGGCGATATTATTACGGCAGTATTACGGCATATGTATATTTTCAAAAATATTCTGTTAATTATCAGAAACATTTTTTTTATTTTGATCAATTCCACACAAGCTATTTCTTCTAAGCATAACATTCAGCTTCAGCATTGACAGATGCGGATGTTTAACCAACATAAAAGACGTCCTTCTGCCACGGAGGGAAAATTCTAGAGGGTCTTCAGTGTCAAAGTTGACCTACATACATACATAGCTATGTGGTAACACGCGACACCACAAGAAATGAGCATCAAAGAGAAAGTAAACAAAAGTGAATGTTTCATTTTTTCACACAATTTACTTTTTTCATATGTCAAGCGGCAGATTAAGCTATTGTTCAAATACAGCTGGCCTTTCTTAGCAAAAAAAAAAAAAAACAAAAACAAAAAAAAAACAAACAAACAAAAAAAAAAACAACGAAATGATGAGAAACGCGAAAATCCGAAACAACAGCATTCAGTTAAACTAAGAGAATTATACTGAAATTAAAACGGACAAAAAGTGTTCAATTAAAAATAGTTCTGCAAAAAACTAGATAAACAGCAAATGCATAAAACAAAATGTAACTAACATAAAAGAAAACATTTGTGTTTTACCTCTCCCTATCATGCCGCAAGGAAACAAATAACTGTCTTAATTCAATAATATTTACGCTCACAGTTAATGTCAGATTTTCTTGCGCAAATTCTGTACAAGAAATTAGCTACCTTTGAGTGCCTTAATGACAGCGGTCGTATTTACAACAAAACTAATGCACCGGAGAGCATGACATTAGTGCACTGACACAGCCAATCACTCACAGGCACTCAATGCTGTCTGCTTCACAACCGCTACGTTTTGCCCCTGCTATTGTACAGGTTACATGTTTGGGACAGGTTGTAAAGGACAATCATCTTAACATGAGGGGAAGGACCTGGTATTGTCTGCTTTCAGAATCCGTAGCAACACGTGCCTTCTTTGTCTGCAGCTACCCACGCGGCAGAGGACAGCAGTCATGGATATCAGCACACAGGCGAGACTCACACCAGTATCAAACCCACCTCCCTCCCAACCACCAACCCTTGACCTCTATGTGTATTTCTATAAATTTTATCTACTGCAGCCTTCGCAACTAGTTTCTTATAATTTTCTATTATTCTTAGTTGTTCTTTCTCCCTACCCCACACGCAGATACTCCACTGACCTGTCGAATCCCGGCCCAAGCCCGACACGCGTGTAGAACAGTGAACTGCCGTTATCCCGACCTACGCCCCACATGCGTGTAGACCACTGACCTGCCGTTATCCCGGCCCACGTCCCACGCGTCTGTAGACCACTGACCTGCCGTTATCCCGGCCCACGCCCTACACGCGTGTAGACCACTGACCTGCCGTTATCCCAACCTACGCCCCACACCCGTGTAGACCACTGACCTGCCGTTATCCCGGCCCACGTCCCACGCGTCTGTAGACCACTGACCTGCCGTTATCCCGGCCCACGTCCTACACGCCTGTAGACCACTGACCTGCCGTTATCCCAACCTACGCCCCACACCCGTGTAGACCACTGACCTGCCGTTATCCCGGCCCACGCCCCACACCCGTGTAGACCACTGACCTGCCGTTATCCCGGCCAACGCCCCACACACGTATCGACTGTATGGGCTGCACGTTGAGTAAGCTCATATCCGTCGGGTCGGACAGCGTTAGGTTCGTCTCGTCCAGATCCATGTATAAATCCTTGCCCTGTCAAAAAATAATTGTTTTATCAAAAATAAAGTGCTTAGCAGAGCATGAAAATCCTTTTTCACAAACGTTTTACACAAGGGCAATATTCAAGATTTTTTCACTGGCGGTAACTGTTGGTACCAGCTCAATCACAGGTCTCCCTTTTGACTGCACTTTTCCTATCTAAATTGCGACAATCATGTGTAGATAATTCAACTAGGATATGGAAGAGACCAATTACAGCCTGGTCTCCAGTCGGTCCTCCAATACCAAACTGGAAACAAAAGCTGGTATTCCGACGAAAAACTCCTTACATCTCCCCACCGCCCCACGACGTCATTGATGTCATTTCTGCCGAGGGATAGGTCGACAATGCACTTGTTGACAGCCTTGCTACTCCTCTCGGGTGTCAGGTCTTCTTCAGCTATCTCGACCCACCCCAGGGAGCGCACCGCAAACTTGATAGGGAAGGCCGCCTTGGAGCTCTTCTCTTCTTTTTGTCGGTTCGTTTTCCTGGAAAATAGATGTCAACTTTTCACTTAGGCTCACGAACAGGTTTAGGAAGGGCATTAGTCGCTTGGGGGCTTTGCTGTACACCGTGAATAGTTCTACGCTATACACTGTGTATTGCATTTATTTATTCACACTTAGAAACTTTATTTACAAATGGCCTACTTAACTAGTTATTCAGGAACTTAATTTCTGTTTTTATCATTTTACTCGAAGTCAACAGTTCTAGAAATTCTTCCCAGGCTCTCCGACACATTTTGAACCCCTTGGGTCCTAAAAGACGTTACATAAGAGGAACCTCGGTGACCTTGATCTTTTCCGTCAACAATGATAACGAAAACCGCAAGATGACCATAATCTCGAGAGGCAGTCAAAGATGCAGCGAATTTGAGTTCATTTTCGACCCTTTGATTCTATAAGACCTCATGCACGTAAGACGTACCTCGGTGACCTTGACCTATTCCGTCATTACGGTAGTCCATCCAAATGGGTCATTCCGTTCTAGTTTATTTATTTATTTTTTTTATCTATTCATTTTTCACTATTATTATTTCCTTATCTTTCGTTTATGGGGAGGAGGTTTCTAAACAGAGGTGAAACTGGATTCTTAAAATTTCCAAATGTTGACAGTCAAAAACAGAGGAGAAAAACCGGGTGTTCAGTCTAATAACTTTAAATACTCGGCACATCCATCACACGGGTTTCACATTATAAACCAAAAAATTCTAGAGTATTGAAGAAAATGTCCTCATTAGAGCTCTTAGAAACTGAGGCGAGACTCACACGGATCTGACAGACTCGAAGGCTAGAATTTGAGACCAGACTCACACGGATCTGACAGGCTCGGAGGCTAGAATTTGAGACCAGACTCACACGGATCTGACAGGCTCGGAGGCTAGAATTTGAGACCAGACTCACACGGATCTGACAGGCTCGGAGGCTAGAATTTGAGACCAGACTCACATGGATTTGAGAGACTCGGAGGCTAGAATTTGAGACAAGACTCACACGGATCTGACAGGCTCGGAGGCTAGAATTTGAGACCAGACTCACATGGATTTGAGAGACTCGGAGGCTAGAATTTGAGACCAGACTCACACGGATCTGACAGGCTCGGAGGCTAGAATTTGAGACCAGACTCACATGGATTTGAGAGACTCGGAGGCTAGAATTTGAGACAAGACTCACACGGATCTGACAGGCTCGGAGGCTAGAATTTGAGACCAGACTCACACGGATCTGACAGGCTCGGAGGCTAGAATTTGAGACCAGACTCACACGGATCTGACAGGCTCGGAGGCTAGAATTTGAGACCAGACTCACACGGATCTGACAGGCTCGGAGGCTAGAATTTGAGACCAGACTCACATGGATTTGAGAGACTCGGAGGCTAGAATTTGAGACCAGACTCACATGGATTTGAGAGACTCGGAGGCTAGAATTTGAGACCAGACTCACACGGATCTGACAGGCTCGGAGGCTAGAATTTGAGACCAGACTCACACGGATCTGACAGGCTCGGAGGCTAGAATTTGAGACCAGACTCACATGGATCTGACAGACTCGGAGGCTAGAATTTGAGACCAGACTCACACGGATCTGACAGACTCGGAGGCTAGAATTTGAGACCAGACTCACATGGATTTGAGAGACTCGGAGGCATATTTAAAGGCGTGGTCCTCGAATTCGCTGAGCAAGTCCTCGCTTGGGCTGCCCGCTAACTCTCTTCCGTGCTCCTGAAAATGGCATGCAAATTTTAGAAATAGACACTGGTATATGATGCAGAAAACTCATAAAAGTGTAAATCCGTTTAGAAGTTTCTTTCGACTGCATTCCTATTAAAGTACATGTTGGGATTTAGCACGGTATTTTTCAAGCTTATTATGCAACAACACTTACACTGAGCTCAAAAAGTCGTCTGGATCGGTTAAAAAAATTTTGTTGTTTATGAATTCATTTATTCTGCGATAATGGGCAACGAAAAATGCATCACCCATGAATACGTTTTCAATCATGCAAAGAGACAATCCTTCAGATTGTCCTGTGTCAATGAACTTGTGCGGCCTTTCGAGCAAGCAGTTTTCAGATTCGATGCTTTCATCTCATTCAACAAATTCTTCTTTATTTATTTTTTTTACCAATTTAAATAGAAGATGTTTGAGCAATTTCCCGACGTTTTACCTCAGCGTATGAATGCCTTAATAAACGAGCGATTGGAGGGATTACCTTCGTTAATTTTCCCTTCAAAGGGCTACGAGTTTCCACAAGTCTTATTCAATGCAGCCTTTCAAGAACCTAGAAACGCGTGTTTTTTTTTACTTCCTGCCTCGTTATTCTTCTGTCCGTGTATATGTGTGCGTTTTTCTTGTTGTTGTTGTTTTTATGTCAATAAAAGTTCCCGCAATTAGTCCCTTTAAGAGGTTCTGGGACTTGGGTTAGAACTGAGGATTTGAACTGCCAAATGTAAATGTCACTCGTGTGGGGGTCCGCAAGACGCTCGTGCCTATTTGTGAAGTGCTTAATTTGATTTACGGCCTGTCCCTTTGGGTTTGCATCAAAGCTGCTTCACTGGATTTCTACCAGTGCCATTAATGCTCCAGGCTTGTTCAGTACAAGAAGTCCAAGTGGGATAAAAATCTGATACAATATTTGTGCTGGTTGATGCTTGAAGCGTGTAAAATATGATATAATGCTTGCGCTGGTGGGTGCTGGTAGCGGGTAAAAACTGATATGGGGTTGCTTTACCTGTGGCTTGCTCGCCGCGGGTTTGGCTTTGAGGACGGGTGGGATGAGGTGGGGCGGGGTGGGGTGGGGGCATGGGGTTGGTTACCTGTGGCTTGCTCGCCGCGGGTTTCGCTTTGAGGACGGGTGGGGTGGGGTGGGGCGGGAGCATGGGGTTGCTTACCTGTGGCTTGCCCGTCGAGGGTTAAGCTTTGAGGACGGGTGGGGTAGGGTGGGGCCGGGTGGGACGGGGGCATGGGGTTGCTTACTGTGGCTTGCTCGTCTAGGGTTTAGCTTTGAGGACGGGTGGGGTGGGGCGGGGTGGGGTGGGGGCATGGGGTTGCTTACCTGTGGCTTGCTCGCCGAAGGTTTAGCTTTGAGGACGTTGAGTTTCGATGGACTGGGAGGCGGAGGGGGGTCACGCTGTATTGTGCCGCTCTTGATATGCCAGTAATATGGACCATCTTCGTCTACAAACATGTCACCAAAACAATATGAAAACTTCCAATCTTCTAGAAAAATATATACTGTAATAAGAATTTTCTTTTACCTTTAATTTAATAATTCAGATTAGCGACTGTACTATAAAGCTGACTTGTAAAACATATGAAATAATAAATATCACAACTCTGACTGTGATATTTCGTACTGCCGTATCTCTGTTTCCTTTTGACATCGCTCTTACATATTGCTGTGGCGGAATTTAAGTCCTGACACTTCCACCTCAGGCGTAACGACAGTTCTTGACATCACATTGTCAATTTGACAGGAAAAATATGTCAGGAAGACATTTTGAAAGAAAAACTTTTGCACTACATTTTTATTATTAATGACATAAGCATCGTAATAGTAAACCTTCGTGCTTTTCCCAGCCAGGGGGTAAAATATCTTCCTTTTCTTCTTTCTTTTCCTCCTGCAAAAGAAGAAAATTGTATTTGTGAACATTAAAGGAAATTAACAGGTAGTCCTCAATGTTTTTTTTTTAATTTTCCTAGCTTATGTTCAATATGACTTCGAAATGCTCCAGCTTCTTCATTCGGTCCACTGGATCGATCTGTCGCCATCGACCGATGGACTCGTCCCAACGGAGGATCGATCGATGGGTTACCAGAGGGGCTATCCGGGCTGACCGATGGATAGTTAGCCGCACAGCCTATCACGGCTCGTTCTTTTAGCTAGCCCATCGTTCGATCAAAACCGCTTTTTATGTTGGTGTAGGCAAAAAAGAAAAACAAAGCGTCCGTAAATTTATACTGGAATCGAACGAGCTTTGTCAGATTCAATTTCAGCAAACAATACGAAGAGACACTCTTTCAAACTGTTCACCGATACGCTAAGCCTGCCTGGAGAGGAGTTTGCAAATTTATCGTATGCAAGAGCAGTTTAGATTTTTGTTTTCAGTTCTCTACACAATGATGAGCAAGTTGATCAGGTGACCAATGCTTTGGCACCGGATGTTCCGCATTTTGACTGGGGACCCCTCAAGTGAGAAGTGTACTATTTAACGCACACCATAGTTAAAAAAAAACCCGCGCCAGCAGCAACGGCAGCACTTAATTAAACAGAACGAAGTCGATAACCACAGGGATCTCCAGTTCAGAAGCAAGCCCTGCAGTGTTAGCCAAATGTATTGGTTCTTCCGCCAAGTTAGGCTTAAAGAACAAGCGGCAACACAAGCTTTGCTGCTTATATGAAATAAAAAAAAAACAAAACACAACACAACATATCGTATAGTATCGACACAGTCATGTGCAGCGAGAAAACAAAAACACATAACGCCACAGTTTAGAGGTATAATTGACACCAGTGGTGCTACTGTGGTATGGTACTGGTATTAACCCGCCTCTTCCGCTCCTTTACTTCCGATGCCGTTGTCATGCTCGATCCGAAATACTTGACACAGAAATACCTCACATGTATCACAGAAGTACCTCATATGTATCACAGAAGTACCTCACAAGTATCACAGAAGTACCTCATATGTATCACAGAAGTATTTCACATGTATCACAGAAGTACCTCACAAGTATCACATAAGTACCTCACAAGTGTCACAGAAGTACCTCACAAGTGTCATTATTCTTCACCTCTTCTTAACATTACAAAACACTTAAATTTCAATTAAAACTGAAAACGTGTATCTTACAATTTTTGAACTACAACATACAATCCAGCTAGAGTGGTCAGGGCCCGGCATATCCCCCGTAGGCTGTGCCAAACACGTACCCACACAATAAAAATTTTAAATGATAGTAACGATTTGAAACAAGTTATGGTTTATGAAATGAGTTAAGTGAAACAATATTTCACATTTGCAAATTCAACAAAGTACAATTTTTGATGATTTCAAAAATAATACAAGACATAGTACTGAAAACCGGCCAGACGGATGGACACAGCCCGACCTTTAACCCCAACAGGGGACAATTACATCTAACCAGCATCAAATCTACCCCCCTCCCGCACCAAAAAAAAAAAATCATTCCGCTCACACACGCAAACATGCTACACAGTTACCACCGGATTTGACACAATGTAACTAACCTTTTGACCTGCAACCGACAAATAAAAACACAAGAACAACCAAGCGTATCCATCTAATGCAACTGTTCTCATTTTAACCCCGACATTTTTCACCTTGCCGGTAACAGTATACTTTCCCTGGCCTAATATAATTTCTTAAATATCCACAATTTTGCAGCGACAGTAGGCAACAGCGTGATGCTTAATGTGAACTGCGGCTGAGCAACATTTTGGGGGGGGCCAGAAAACAGAATCACACTTGAAGGACTCGATGCATACACTTGCACTTTTCCAAGGGCACAGTTTGACGCCAGAATTATTGATCCCCGAATGGAGATTCTGTTTCATGAACTCAATTATAGCATGGATACGTGATAAATATGTACACGGGCATTCGAATGTTAAGAGCAACCGAGGTAAAACTAAAACAACATCCTTGAATGGGGAACGGACGAAAGTGCCTGAAACAATATGGCGGCGATCTAAGATTTTCCATCACAATGAAATCTTTGTAAATGTGTATTTCAATCGCAGTAACGATTGGCTACCCGGTTTTCGACGAGATTTCAAAAACATGTCTGTTAACATCAAAGATATCGTCCGGTGGCAATCTTAATTGCTGTGGTTGAGCCAGTGATTAATGCCAACCCTGGCGGATTTACTGATTCGGAACGCATGCGTACAGATTTTGTCGGTCTGGCAGTTTTTTGATGACAACTGACCGCCATTTTGAATTTTCCATTTGGGCGATTAGTCCTTAACTAAACTGACAGATGTGTATGGGTGGGGACTGCGTTGGGGGTACGTATGCATTTTCCATTTCTCAGTCGGGCTCAGAACCCAAGCAACACAAAACCCAGGCATACTTGATAAGAAGATAAATTTCGATGACAATAACGTTTTGGTGTAAGATACTACATGCCATTTTAAACCAGCCTGATCAAAACTCTAGGGGCCGATTTCACAACTTAAGTCTCGAACTAGTTTGGAGCAGACTCCGTCTAGACCGCGGTTAAGACTGGGTTTCAGACCATAGTTTGAATTTCACAGCCTCGGTCCAGACCACATTCATATGTGAACTTCTATGTATGTATAAACTCACAAAACCCTGTCTAGACTTGGTTTGAAACCTGGTTTCAGACCAGGTCTAGACTTAAGTTGTGAAATTGGACCTAGGTGTTTACATACATACATATAAACACACGCATACACACACACATTGTTAGGTCCACACAGATGCTTTCTCCCATGGAACCTATGTCACTGGACCTCGTGGCGTGCTGACTCTAGAACGCTGTGATGCAGCCAGAACGGATTCGGATCGAAATGAATGAAAACCTGAGGCGAGAGTATTACCTTCATAATATTGCAAACATACGTTTACAGTCATACAGACGAACAGGCCGACACAAGGCTGGATTCCACAGCAAGGCAGTACCCTTCCGATCAATTTGTAAACACTGGTTTTGAAGCAAGACAAGAACGAGACGGGGCCCGACCATTGCCAACTCCTCCACGTGTGTGACGTCACAACACGAAGTTTTTCGGAATGTCCTCAGGGAAACTCTCTTCACCGAAATTATGTATGGCTAAATTTCCTTTAGCCATACGCTTACCTTTGCTTTCGTGGTTTTCTTCTGTTTATCGACCACTGCGTAGATATCATCGTTGATTGGACCGTGGACATGTGGCACATCCGCCGCGCCACGCACGTGTGGCACATCAGCCTGTATCCCACTGTCGTTGGAATCTCCCCCGGGTGACGTTATGTCTTTGCTAGCGTCCACATCGCTATAAATAGAACAAATGGAAGAGACATAAGCCAAGTTGAAAAAAACAAAACAAAGACAACAACATTAAAACTACGTCACACTTTTTTCTTACTGGCCATTTTAGGCCACTAGATCAGACGGCATCAAAGGCAGCTGCAGGAATTCCGGACCGATAGTTCCTATCTGCAGCACAAGCGGCGTAGTCTGGGTGATTAATTGCCGCCGATCATCCACTTTTCTCCTTTCCTGAAAGGCTGCATTGGGAGGGCAGTGTGACCCAAGTGTTACCCTACCACTGCTGCAGTCTGTACAGTCTATCGATTTATGATGTTACATCAACCAGAACCCTCCATTACCTGATGCATGGGTCCTTGGCATGGGGGCCCATATCTCATCCCTTATCTTCTGTTTCAAGTACATTTCACAAAATAAAGGTCTTGTGTTTAACCCCCAATGAATCCATCACAATATTTTAGGGTTTCACGCTAGTAGATATCCTGTCACAGAAATACTCAGATGTTGAGAAGCTGATGAATAACCCCGCAGTGTCTTATGCGCCATCCCTGAACCGCATTAGAACAAATCACCGGCCACTGTGGGACAAGCAACCGTCTATATAGAACCCCCGTTTGGCGGTGATAATCCGCTCGAGTGACTGTGATGGGCTGCTTACTTACCGAAAAGACATGCCAATATCCTCATCCAATTCCTCATCGGATGACAGCAGGCATTCGTACATGCCGATATCCTCCCGCGAAAGCGAACATTTACGCATCCTTTGATTGCAACGACTCCCTGATTGGCTGTTAATGACCGTCATAATAAAAATTACTAGTTCATAATGAGCCGATATATTCCATGCTTGGGAGCGTATAAACCACGGTTCCATATCGTTATATGGCCTAGATTTACAGTGATTTTGCAGCAGTCCACTTCCGCCTGCCCACCAAAGCTTGTGTGCTAAAGATTCACTTGAAACATCGTCCAAAAATATCACAGAGCTGCTCCATCTTTGTGATACAAATGTATGCGCAGTATTACATTACAAAAAGACAAATTCTTGTGAAGCTAATAGGTTTTTGCACATGACTCAGACTCATTGAGCCATATTGTTTTCAGGGAGTAGTTTAGTCAGCAAACATATTGATTTGTACAACAGGCTCATCTATTCCGTGTCAGACTGGCATAGGGGTTTGCAAAGCCCTCACTACCGCCGCCGACCTTTAAATAATGTATACACGCATTACATTAGTATGATCACATAGCTTTCTCTTCGGTCTTCTTCGGGCACTGTGCTTCAAGATCAAAAGTGCGAGTCGGAAAATCGTCCGAAAATCGCCAGTAAGTCAACGACATACCATCAGCCGGACCGACAAAATTCGAACATTTCTTGATCAAGGTGGCTGAATATCTGAATATTTTCTTATTTTCATATTGTTACCATTTTCCTTATTTATTTAATACCTTCATGTTGTGTTTCATCTACAATAGCTCTTAACTACAGAAAGTATATAAGGTCATATTTATAGTAGTTTTTAAAACTGATCTATTACAACACCGGGACCGGTTCCGATCAGGTCACATCAACTCCATCGCTGTACACCAGACTGGTATAGACATACCATTGTTAGTTCATTGTCACACTTAAAGTGTGAACTGTTATAAGTCTAGTTACCATGAAGCAAATGTTAACTTCAAACAAACATAGAAAAAAGCTGGTTCTTGTAAGAAGTGGCAAAAAATGTATAGCATCAGTCAGTGCGCCCACGAATCTCAGGCCACGATTTTTTTCACAGCCAATCAACAACCCCAGGAAAGCCATGAAAATTATTAATTAGTTGTTGGTATTTCTTTATAAACTAATAGTATTAAACTTAAAACCCGTTAGGCCCGCCAGCGAACTTAATTAATTATGGGCTGCGCTACTGGAAACGTTTGCATTCAACCAAATCCAATTAGGAGTGCCTGATTTTTAGTTAAATCTTATCGAGTTAAAGGATACATTTCGTATATGCGAGACTATATATATATATTACTTTATCCTGATCCATGTTCTATATATTACATGTTGAATCTAATGGCGGCATCTGAGGTAATTCCCCTTATTCCCCCTTTGTAGCACATAATACGAGATCAGACTTAAGCTTAAGGACGATTCTGAGCCAAACCCTTGATTATACAATCGCATATTTTAACAAGCCAAAAAATCTGCGGCAAATTAGCAGATACTGACCTACTTTGAGTCTGCGTGAAGAGAGCATCAGGGCTTTCAACCTCCCCGACCACACTCTTTACCTCTCCGATTACCAAACCTCCCCACCCATTTCAACTCACCCCCCCCCCTCCTATTTTGCTTAACTTATAGCTTTTATTATTCACCAAAGTTCCATGTGCAGACACTGCATGTCAGTGCGTCATCTCTTCACCCCTGCAACATCCTACCACCACATTCACGCCGCCAGAAAGTAACCTGCCCGGCGGGGCAGGCAGAAGCCGGGGACTACCTGCCCGGCCAGAGATTTTCTCTGCACGAGCAGTCGTTAATGTAAAGTCCCGAGTATTGACCAACAACTGGTCAATACTATCCCCATGCTCACTCAAAATAAGCTAATAAATGTTTTTTTTTTTATTTAACTTAATTGATGTTTTGTTTACAAATAACGGCAATATCTATCAATATGTGCGCTCTGGTCAACACTGAAAAATTACTTACAGATTACAGCAATTAAACAAGTCATGCAACAACTTCGTTACTAATGCACATTAGCAGCCAGTGTTCGAAATGAGCCCGAATGTGGAGATAGCCTACCTGGCCATCTCGATCAAAGTGTAGATGGTCGAAAAGAATTAACAAGATTAATTAATAAGCTACAACAATCAATAGTACACTAAAGTACAACTAAAATGTTTTAATTCCGTCTCTCCCTTGCCTTGTTTTTACTCTTACTAGAAATGCCGTCGTAGCAGCGGCGCCCCGACAACCGAACAAACCAGCAGAATGCCATATCAACCCTGTGAGATGTGATAATTGAAATAGCATTACCAGTAAGGAACATTGCTGGAATTTGAAGTTAAAAATCTGACCTTCAATGACCTCGCAATCTTATTAAAATCACTCTGAGAGTTCAGTAATATAAAAAATACGTTTATGGACTTTGACTGAAAGGTGTTAACAAGTGTTCGAATTTGTGGCCTCTACAGACACAGTATATTGACGTCATTTGAAAACATACGCAGATCCATCGCGGGAGTAATGAAGATGATCGGCCTCCATGGAGAAAAAAAATCCTTCTAATTGCACCAGAGAAAATGAAGGAAAGAAAACATTTGTTCTGCCGGCATCGATTTTTGCCTCATCTGGCACTTAAATCAGCTCAAGCATAGACAAGAACGACGCTATCCCACTTTATCACAGCAATTTTTGCTCCAGATTTTCATTCCGTTATTACATTTGCGCTGATCCCCCAATCACTGTCAACACGAGACAACAGAACTTAGCAGCAGCCACGGGGAAGAGGGGGGGGGGTTGGAGGGGGGAGGGGGGGCGGGGTTTACCTATCAAGAGAACCAGACAACAAGACGTCAACCTCATTCAAACGTTATGCAATGTCATACATATTTATTGCACGCTTATCGTCCCGGTCCTGTCTCAACGATGTGACTTGATGTTGTTGCTTTCACTTGACTGCTGCCTTTGTGCAGTTTTTTTCTTTGAAAACTGCCGAGTTGCAAGGGCTGGAATAATCACGTTTGTTGCCATGGTGACGCGCTATTGAACATGGCACTGTCATCCTTTGTTGTATATATGTTCAATCGAATGTCACGTCAGCGACTCCATAAAGCCGCTCAAACTTTTCGTCGCTTGTCAGATCTATTATTTTTATTCCTTAACAAAGTATTATGGACTTGTATTCACATGACATCCTGCTCCTAGATGGTCTTGAAAATTTTTTGGCAAACCATGGTTAGTTTCCATTTAACTGAATCTCTTAGTTTTTACCATAATCGATCACCGCAATGCTTACTTTTGTCCTTCTGTAAAAGGGACTTTATTTATAAAATCTCTTAAGCCGACAGATGGGCTGCGCGAATTGTCTGTGATATACAGGTCGCTTCCTTCACTTCACATTTAGTCTTTATAAGATACACAAAGAAAAGTAGGACTCAAAGCAGGATCTACATGTGCGGCAGCCGCTAGCCATTCATTCATAAACATCTCACAATCACACGTCAGCTTCAAACAGCAGTCGCTACATTCTATTATTATTATTATTATTATTATTATTATTATTATTATTATTATTATTATTATTATTATTCACAATGAAAATATAACTTTGTGAAAAATAAGCTACCAAACTGTTAATATGTATGATAACTAGCGGTTGCTTTGATAGACAAATCACTTAAATTGGGAGTCTACCTGTGCAGAGAGTCTTTATCTTGGAGCAAAGGCTTTTTGACCTCTTCCTCCTCCCTCGCTTCTTCCTGCTCCTCTTCTTCTTCCGGTTTCGTGACCGACAACAGAGGTGTTCTGGACTCGTGTGCCGTGGCATAGAAGCCCGTGAAGCTGGTGCGCGTCTCTGAATACGGGCTCTCGTCTTCCGTATCATCCACGTGCGAATGCCCCACACTGACGAGGCCGTCGGTGGGACTCGTGACGCACGAGTCCATCGAGAAATGGCCCTCGCTGTCGGCCGGCGATGCGACGCTGTCGTACGTCGCCGCACTCAGCGAGTCCATGGACTGGCTCTCGGCACCACCTCCCCCCAGGCCCATGCTGCTCAAGTCCGTGTTGGCATATCTGGCCCGGTTCTTGGACACGGCGCCGTTAGTGCAGCCGATGTCCACAATGTCCTCATACAGGTTGGTGTCGCCCTCCGAGTCGTAATACTGTGTCGGCGGTATTTGGTTGGAGTTGAGAGCGTCATCTTTGCTCAGTGTGTAGTTTGGGTTTGAGAAACTGGTGATGATTTCGGAATCTAAAAATATACAAAACACAAACCAACTTTTAAGATTTTTTTACATTTCCAAATGCGGTTAAGAAGCATTTATACATGCAAACACCCAAAGATTAATGAACATTGTGAATAACTACCAAAAACACATTGCCTTTTAACATTTTGTCGACATATTACAGGAAAACACGTTTCAAATGAAAAAGATAGAAAATGATCGACATCAGCAAAACCAAGACAGAAAAAAAAAATCATTCTGGAAGCAAGGTTTAAAACAGCACATCCGAATTCAGGACAAAACAATGGCGGAAAAAACCCATGGTGCATAGGTTTTGGTACGAATAAACGAGAAATCCCTCCCTAAAATCTGCTTAAAGGTTATTTTCTGAGTATTAGTATTTGTATTCAGGAACATGCGGATGCTGAATTATAAACGCAAAGGTTACAACATAGTCAATAACAACTGCAGTCAATTTGGAGCCCCCAAAAGATGACTTTTCCTTGAATAATATCCTCACAAAACTGAAATTATGACATGCTTGGTGCTTAATAACAGCAAGGTTATTGAATCATCTGCTAATGCAAATATCGATGTTTAAAGCCGAACCTTTAAATGTGTTAGCTAGGAAATGGATGTTGTGAAATTGTGATTGGGGGCAACACTGAAAAGGAGTTCGGTACACAACAGCGTAACACGCTTCACAGCTGAGACTTCCCCACAAGACATTGTCACGTTTTGAAAACGTTTGAAAAGTTTCAAACCAAGTTCAGACCAAGTTCTCAAGTTGTATAAATTGAAGATATGGGCGGTTTTTTTTTGTTTTTTTTTTTTCGTAAATGTTGAAGGAGCTCTAGCACATTCAAGACCATATTTACGGGGGTCGAAACAAAGATGACTTTTCAATTTCAACTGTTTACATAATATTCATAATATTCCGAACGCTCTCTTAGCTTTTAGATTATTACAGTCTCTATCTTTTCGTTTCAAAACGTTCTATTTACAATGTATCAACTATTTGCGTTTGCTTTTGATGAATAAACTGAAAGAAAATTACTTCAAGCAACAAATACACTGTGGATTAGGCTGCAAATTGCACTGGTCACTTCACAGTACTGTTACACACTAATAGCATTAAGTCCACCCATGTCCGCCCAATGAAGAGCTAATTCTCACAGCAATGCGTAAAGGGACGGCACAATAAACCAGAGGCCTGACGACAACATGGGGTCTATTAATGGCCCGCAGTTAATGTGTATCCGATGCACACTCGCTTCCCTTTCAGAGAAAACAGATTCACTGCTCACACTGTGCTCACTCTGCCCAGACGCCAGAAGTGAAGAAAACAGATTCACTGCTCACACTGTGCTCACTCTCTGCCCCAATGCCAGAAGTGAAGAGAACAGATTCACTGCTCACACTGTGCTCACTCTCTGCCCAGACGTCAGAAGAAGAAAACAGATTCACTGCTCACACTGTGCTCACTCTGCCCAGACGCCAGAAGTGAAGAAAACAGATTCACTGCTCACACTGTGCTCACTCTCTGCCCAGACGCCAGAAGAAGAAAACAGATTCACTGCTCACACTGTGCTCACTCTGCCCAGACGCTAGAAGTGAAGAAAACAGATTCACTGCTCACACTGTGCTCACTCTCTGCCCAGACGCCAGAAGAAGAAAACAGATTCACTGCTCACACTGTGCTCACTCTGCCCAGACGCCAGAAGTGAAGAAAACAGATTCACTGCTCACACTGTGCTCACTCTCTGCCCAGACGCCAAAAGTGAAGAAAACAGAATCACTGCTCACACTGTGCCCACTCTCTGCCCCAATGCCAAAAGTGAAGAAAACAGATTCACTGCTCACACTGCTCACTCTCTGCCCAGACGCCAGAAGTGAAGAAAACATTTACTCACTCTCTGCCCCCAATGCCCCAAGTGAAGGAAACAGATTATTATTTATTAATTTAATTAATCAATTTTTCTATTATTGTAAACAGATACATAAATAAATACGACACGCCACCTTTTCCAACTTGCCAAGCTTGAGTCATCTTTTCAAACTGAAATTTTCCAAATATTCACGTGCTTTTCTATTTGCCCGGAAACGAGTTTTAGGAGCGATCTTTTCAACTTCGTGCCGCACACCCACTACCAATATCGTCAAAGCAACATTTTACTGTATTTCTAACAACAGAACATCTAAGATAAAAACTGGTTTAAACTTCACACAGCATTCGAGACTACATCCGCAAAGAGGCAAAAGAACGCAATATAATGTTTGTTTGAAGCAAGTTAGTTTTGTTGAGAAAATGCTGTTAGTGAAATTAAAAGCCATTGATTTTTCGGACAACAAAACAAGACAAAACAAGCAAAAAGATTACACAGAAAATCTCCGAATCCTCAGCTTTTTCCACTTTTCAGTTATCACGATTCTAAAGGTCCGTGCCACTATTAAGATTAAAGGTTTGACACTATTTTTTTTTTTAAAACTAAACGTGTAAACTTGTAATTGAATTCTGACTGATTCAGCAAGCGAAACAAACCTTGCTATTCTTGAGGAAAAAGCCTTACAAGCAAAATGATTAGGTCAACGGTTCCGACAGTCCCACCGCCAAATTTAGTATTCCGCGAAGGCAAGTGGTGCTAAAAGCCTGTAGCAAAGGCCATACAGCCCATCGCGTTTGTACATAGCAAGTAATTACGGTCCTAATCAACTGCCACCAACCCTTTCAACAAATGTCCACTCCAGCAGTCCCCCGTTTGTTATCCATGTTTTGCTCTAATTTATCCTGGGCAGTTGTTTATTTGTACCTTAAATGGAGTTCCACTAAACAGCCATCGCCTGTCTCAACAAATTTAACGCTGATCAGCGAAAATGACAGCATGGAGATGGATGAGCTAAGGGATCACACGATTTGGAAGCACATTTTGAAGGGGATTGGGATGTAAAACAAGGGCTTGATTCTTGCCGGGTGTCAATACTGTCTCATCGCAGCTGACTCAGTTTTTGGAAATCGTACCAAAAACACATCACAGAAAGTACATCAGTTTTAAATCGCCTATTTCGAAACGTTCCAGACAGCCTGATGCCCTGGCCCCAGTCTGAAAGCCACTATCAAAGAATCACTTAAACGGCTACACTGGGTATTGTTTCTCAAGACTTCTGGCCAATGAAATGAAATGTTGCTTGTAGCCTTGGGATTCCCTAAAATGGCAACGATCCAGAAACAGCACATTTACTACAATGAGGAATTTGTAAATGAATTTTTAACTAAAAAAACCTGTGACAGGAAGTTTCTGTTTGGCGTATGTCGCATACTGACATCACCAACATGACGTCAGGAATCATGTCTTCCTTTCTCTTTCTTTTTCGTCTTAGTTATTTTATTTAAAGCGTCGGAAGAATGAACTGCCTACGTTAATGGTCTTTCTTACATAATCTGATGCGTAAGAAATAGCAAAATGTTAAACTGTCCCAAAATTGCCTCTTTCCTTTTTTAGCAGATTGGGTTGAAAATATTACATCAATATATTTGTGAGGGACGCGTCACACGCGCTACGACGATGCACTACAGACTATTCAGAAGGAATAATAGTTTGAACTACTTGTCAAAGCTATGTTCTCAACCTGGCAGTTTGATTGGCATCTGACAGTCTGGGGAAATAAGAGGGAAGGCAAAATATGATTGGATAATCTACAGATAGCCCGAACCAATAAAAACTCGCGTCTGTTTAAAAATTACTGTGCGCATCGTTATGGAAAAGAACGTGCTCGTTTTTTGCTCAAAATAGACACTTGTGATTTCTGTTTGATGCTTCCCACTATTGTTAAAAGTAGTCTTTGACAAATTCAAGTCAAAACGGATCTTGCTTTAATAGGAAAGACTAGTAAATCACTGAGCCCCATCACCACCAATCACTGCAAGGAGCGCCACTTTGTAAGTTGACAAGCTGAGAAGCTATAAATATTGATGAACATTCTAATTAAGACTACCAAAGATATTGTGCATTGATTCTAGGAGTGCCATTACCAAGGTGTCTTGCACTCTCAAGCCCAGACTTCTTGATCTCAAGCACAGTGGCAGGATGTTGCAGCCAGTTTTAGGGTGTTCAATCATTCACATTCATTGAATATTGTCAGTTTTACAGATATGTAGACAACGCTCTTGAGGCAGATATGAAGACAGTTCCACGTAAGCTGTCACGCATTATGTTATGAGTACTCAGCAATCTTAGTGCATCAGATTACAACTACTCACTGTCAGTAAAAAAACAGTCATAAATCCGTGTCAATAAATGTAATGGGAATCACCACGGAGCTAAATTACATTAATTAGATTACTCAACAGCCTAAATCCAGGTTTTTGCGTTGTCGTTGCAAAGGCGGCAGTGATGAGTGTAGTGGGTGCACTTTATCCAGCAAACAAGGCACGTGTGCCCTACTATTAACAGCCATTCAACTTTTTCCACCAACAATGTTACTTATTTCAAACATAAAACATAAGTTTTTTTTTATGTGTGATTGATCATGAGCAAATCAGAAAATTAATTTCCAAAGAAATAAGTCACCACTTCATGTATTACCATGCAAAAGAAATCCTGCTATTAAGACAGCGGGTGGGATAAACAAACCAACTACTCCCACAAGTAACCTAACGCTAGAACCTACGCTAGTGCATGTCACTCTGTTCTTTAACGTGTTCTTCAGCCGCACTAGACAACAGTTGTTGACACTTCCAGGATGGTAGTATGGAATTGTATAGTTGTTGTTTGTAGTGGTCCCCCCCCCCCCCACAATGCCAATTCCATGGGATCCCGATGGCAACCTCTCTGGATTTACAGATCCCCCATTAGATGGATCCTGATCGGGATTCCCATTGCGCTCTACTAGGGTTAGTAATAAACAGTTAATTGATTGATTTTATCTGTTTTCAACAGCCAAAGACCGCTACGACACAACAGCTCAGCGCTACAACTTTACATGGCAATTCTTACTCATGTTTCTGCATCGTCCAAAACATCCTCGTAGAGATAAACGACCGAATAAAAAAAAATCCAAACTTTCCAAAGGTTGGCGGGTATACTGTTTTTAGCTCCTGTGCGAGGACTGATTACAGTACTGTCACACAGCAGTCATTAATGTGACTAATTTCCTGTCATTTGCAATTACACAAAGATCTCCTAACTAGCCTCAAATGCCGAGCATTAAATGTCGATCCCATTAAAATTCGCCATCAACTTTTATCATTATTTCAATCAATGCCATTATGTATAATTGTGTAGGGGGGTTCACTAAATCTTCTAAGAAATAAAATGTTATGAGTGGATTCTTATGAGACGCATTTAACCGCTGTTCCATTAAGCAGAAGCGAATTGATGAAACAAGTTTTTAGGTTCAGTTTACACTTCTCCCAGGGATACGTCCCTTTCTGTTTTCTTTTTTATTTTATGTATTTAATGCGCCCCTATGTATGATGCAAATCCGCCTTTAAGCACGAATGAGTCAAAAATTTATATCTCCATGCAGGATGACCAAGAATTTTGGTCACAGTTGTTTTCATTTATTGTTTTATTTAGCTTCTGAAGGAACCTATTGGCAAACTGGTGATATGGTGTTTTAGACCATCAGAAATTTGTCCCAAACTGGTATAGATCTATTTTACGGCTTATCGGTAAGGCCTTGGATAGTTTTTCTGTCCCTGGACATGTATATGAAGATAAAATATATGTGAAAAAGACTATATTACTGACCAGTTATGAAAATATAGACTTAAAGGTCAACATTTTCTTGTTGGTCAACGATACTTCTTGCTGACTCGAGACAAGTCAATGTATGTGTGTTCCTGCAGCCATGAGGGGAATAACAACAGCAACAACAACAAAACAATAACCACCACCGTTTACTTTTTACACTTAAACTAAAAGAATTAATTGTATTTACGAAATGAAATGAGTCCCTCGATAGCCATGTTGTTTCGTGTTCGAATTTTGAGTAAAAATGCCTTTTAGTTGATAAATTACATTTTAATTTACGAAAGAATTTGGTATAAAAAGACAAGATAAGCATAACCTTCTTATGGCAAATGCGGGGCTTCGATTTGCGATTGGCATTTCGATATTACATCTTAGAAAACAAATCGTGCGCAATTTGTCAAAGATAACGTCCCTAGAACAATTGGATTTAGAATATTGGGAACAGATAGTATTAATTGAAAAAAAATATACGAGGTGATGCCCTGTGATTTATTTTCAACCGATTCGCCCACTGCTCAAATTTCACGACTAGGACCGAAACCGCCTTGCTGATTTGTTAGTCGATTAGTCGCTACAACTAGTTGACGACCAGTCGATTTTCGTTAATACAATAGGTTCTTATATCATTTTTGTCATGTAGAAAAATAAAATAACGTACCTAAAATTGAGGTATTTTAGCTATGGAAAGAAAAACAATATCAAGCTCTAAACTGATGGTACATTGCAAGTGTTTTTAAACTAAATCCAGTTTGCTTTTGCAGTTACCTTTTTTCTCAAATAAGTAGCGGTAAATATGATTAACCAACTGGTCAACTAGCATATTCTCCTAGTCGCCCACCTAAAATAACACTTCTTGTCAACGAGTTCGAACACTCATAGCTTGTAACTAACATTGTTCTTTACTTTGCACTGGCGAAATACTTAAGGTCAAAACTGGAAAACTTCAAACAGTTTACTTTTAATTTTTAAAAGGACACACTAACACGCATTTCTAGTCTAAATAAATTACACACCATAAACAGCCGTTTCAACCCACTCCCTTTCACTTCTCTGCCCACCTACTGAAACCACAATCCTGTGGCGGCAATTCCCATTTCAGTCTAATGGGAATTCAGAACCTGATCAGCGAAAAGCTTGCGAACACGTTAGTTAGCAATTGTTCGGTAAAAATTGGCGAAAACTATAACGGGACACGAGTTTAATCCACAAATGGCATCATAAAGTAATAACAGAGTAAAAATCAAGTATTTTCTTCCTTCACCACACAGTTTTTTTTTTCACTTTGTCTTCAACACGATTCCTACCCTCACCTATGTACCTATTTTTGCAACACTCGTTCTTGGAAACCGCACTTATCAAAGAAAAAGACTGCACGTTACGGGATCGTGCAGTGGAAACTGTTACCTTATTACCACTATGACTAGTTTCTTTCACCGTTAAAATGCAATAATAAAGCAATCTTGTTACGAAGCGAATCAAGACTAGAATAGAGGTCAAATAAATTGTATCTTTCCGCGCTAACAAACACGCCCTTAGTCCTGATGACATGTTCAAAGAAGATATAATGCAATAACGGTGCTTTCTCAGCAATCACGTTTTTATCCAATCAGGGCTACGCGCGTGGCAGGACTGATTACGGCTGACCGGCATCGAGTCACCGCTGGGTTGTGTGACAAGCACGTGCTGTGAAGTCATCCTACCGATGCCGCGTATGGTTAATAATAAGTAACAGGAGCTTCTACATAGCGTAGCTGCTAACTGCTTTAAAATTGACTAATATTACAAGATAAACTCCTATTCTTATAATTTCAACGCGCTTATACATCATTTATTTTAAACCCAATCTGATGCAGCAGAGTTGTGCTATTCAGTAATCGTATAAGATACAAGACTATAGATAAGCCTATCGGTGTCACTGATGTTATGATTCCAAGTCACGAGCAGGATTCGAACCCACGACCTAAACTTCAGATACTACTTAGGTAATGTCGGAAAAGCGTGCCAGTGCGCGCTCGAGTCACAAACTGAATACTCTTGCGCGCTTCAGTCACATAATGAGTGCCGCCACCCGCTCTAGTCACAAAATGCTTACCGGTCGCGCTCTAGTCACAAAATAAGCACCAGGACGCGCTCCAGTCACACAACGCGTAACGCCAAGCGCTCAATTCATAAAGTGCGTGCCAATACGTGCTTCAGTCATAAAATGCGTACCAGGACGCGCTCCAGTCACATAATACGTGCAGGCACGCGCTCACGTCACAAAATGCGTACCCGCACGCGCTCACGTCACAAAATGCGTACATGCACGCGCTCACGTCACAAAATGCGTACCCGCACGCGCTCACGTCACAAAATGCGTACCCGCACGCGCTCACGTCACAAAAGGCGTATCCGCACGCGCTCACGTCACAAAATGCGTACATGCACGCGCTCACGTCACAAAATGCGTACCCGCACGCGCTCACGTCACAAAATGCGTACCCGCACGCACTCACGTCACAAAATGCGTACCAGTACGCGCTCCAGTCACTAAAAATGAATAGCGTCCTCTGAAGGACAGAACGCAACCACCGAAACCAAATTTTATCCCGACACAACTCAAAGGTCAAAAGTTTCGAAATGTCTGGAGTCGGATAAAACGTTGATCATTTGTCTCATCAACAGGTAAATCCCCATCCCACCCCCACCCCTCCCGCAGACGCACACACTCAGTGACAAGTCATGACAGTTGCCTACTGGAGTTTAATGGAATTCAGCAGCTAATGGGTTTCTTTACGAGGTCCTGCTTTGAGGCGATCCTTATTTAAGAAGGCAGGTAATGCTTACTTAAGGTAATGTTAGCATCTGAGTACCCGTTCCCTACCCACTAGGAAACATCAAGTCTGCATTTCTTTCATTGGGCGGCAATCAATATTAAGGTGTCTTAGAATTTTTGGTTGTTTTTTGGCGGCAGTTCGTTTTTGTTCAGACTTTCAAAATATAGCAGTTTTTTAACAGTTGTTTTTTTATGCTGTTTTCAACCAAGGGCAACAGAATCACATACCCGAGATTTATTTAATTCAGCGATGTAGTTTTCATGAGGAACCAATTAACCTGAATTGTGCTGTTTGTTTCAGGGCGTTTGGGGTTTACTTAAACATCAAGTTTCATTTGCTTAACGCGGGGTGACATAAAGCAGCAGATTTATTTTTTTTGTTTCTGTTTTTTTTTTTTTTTTTTTTTATGCGCACCCTGAAGACAATCTTGTAATCCAAAACACGGGAATATGTGGAGGTGCAACAGTGATAAAGCTGTAGTCTGATTTCAAAACGAACACCCAATCACTAACATTTACAGAAAATCACTTTGTGTAGGCGATGACTAGAAAGCCTTGAAGGGTTTCAACATGTGGCTTTCCAGTCATGACTAAATCTGTCTAAACATACAAGCAGTAGACCATAGAGGATAAAAAAATAATGAGTTAAAACACAGGAAAAGCGTCCAGTTTATAGGCAAATCCTTGTTATGGTATCGCTCAGGTCCTTCAAAATGTGAGCCAATGAAACTGCCGAAGTGCTTGTCATATGATATACAGTCAATGGGCAAAAGATGACAGGTTGTGACTACAAATATAAAGTGCATTAAGTACTTAGATAAATTGTTGCCAAGTGGTATAAAACTAGATAGAAGTAAGCATTATATGTTTTACTAACTATTAAAAAAATCGATGCAGTCTCGATGCTAATTTAACATGCACGACCACAAAGTGACGGCAGCTCATCTGACTGTCACTATACTCGTAATTGTTTTTGCCATTTTATCGCACTACACGTGAGCGGCATATCATACAATCGACGAGAATCGCCCAAACATAGACATTGTACGGGTATCTATAAAACATCGATGTAGGTAATCTTTGATATAAAGCACAGCCCACGATCTGACAGAGATTTGAAACACATTTGTGAAGTATTAAACTTCTTAAATGAAACCTGAAGGAGACACTTTGGACAAATGTTAACGTTTGTGTTTCTTTATTTTTAATATTTGACAAGTCTTTGACTTGGTCAAGGCTTACATGAATTTGTGCGGGCAGCCGTAGGGCTATTTTTTTTCTTGACAGTAAAAATTCATTTTCTTGTCTCAGCTTCTTCTCTGAAACTGCATGCCCCAGGACCACAAAACTTTGTACTTATGTAGAACATCATCTGAGGGTGGGCATCCCGCCCTTTTTCGTCTACGATTCCGTTTTCACGCTTAAAACGCCATACGAACACAGCTGATTTTAGAATAAATAACAAGTGTTAAATACAGCGCATTTAAAAGCAAAGTAACGGTTGAGCAAAACAACACAGCTTATGGGTGTTACGCGAGCTTTGTCTGCATAGAGAAAAAGTGCTAGTCCGTTCAATCAATAAAGCCGTTGAGCCAACATAACCAAGCAGATGAACCTTATAAGCCGCACACGTGCTGCGCCATAAGCTCTGTACTTGGTTTTATTACAGACTACGCGGCTTGTAAAAAAATTTCATGTTGTTCAAGAAATAATAAGCGGTTCAAAGAAATATTTTTTAACCTTTAATGTTTGCCAAGTGTTGAAGATTTCGCTTGCGAAATACGGTTCTAGTTTCTTTTGCTGTACCATGTGCCCGGTTGTACCCTGTGTCCGGTTTGGGAACGAGAGAACTTGAGTGGCAGAAGATACAGACACATGTTTGTTTTCATTGCCGAAGTTTATTACCCCTATAGGAGATGCAAAGTTACAAACCGATCACATAACCCGTTGGGTGGGGGCTTCAAAAGCTGGAGTAGTTATGTTTAAGCAAGAAAAGAAAAAAAAAAAGTAGCCTTGTTCTCTGTCCACACTGCGCGACAGGGCATGGACATACTGGCGTATGTCGGACTGACTATAATGTCCGGGCCCCTGCCCCCGGCACCTCTAACAACGCTGTCATGTTATCAAGTAATGTGGCTAGGTAATAACAAACGCTACAAGGAAACCTTCATTACCATCCCCATACATTAAAGTCATTGGATGTCTGGGAACCAGTGAAGAGAAATATTATCATTACATGCTGTCTCATCAGTTCATTTTTGTTAATAAAGTAGATGACACAAGCTGCCTCATTCGATCTAAGAAACAATGACAAAGAAATATATACATGCATACATTCTTCGCTTACAAGCCCGAAAAAACCCCCATCCTACTCGGGCTCGGTCAGCTGGCATTTCTGGCGGGGATCGCAAAGGCCCTTCTGCGCGAAGGTCCTACTCCGTGAAGGCCCTACTCCACGAAGGCCTTTCTCCGCAAAGGCCCTACTCCGCGAGGACCAGAAACCCATAAACCACGAAGCCCTACTCCCAGAGGCTTACAGCAGACTTCTGCAGAGGTGGACGTGGTGGACGCTGGAATCGCACAAGGTCATTCTGACGTCATTTCGATTCAGACGCAACAAATTAAATAAGCTGCAACGGATTTGTGCACTGACCGTATGGCTACGAATTTCTATATGCTACTAAAGCACATTTGCTTTTTGGAAAATGAGATTTTTGATGGGAATGGTGCACCTTTATCATCAGCAAACGACCGGGGCGTAGTCTTATGATTTTGGGACAGGTAGCTCTGCCAAACAAGGACGTCGGAACACACCTCAACAGATAACGCTTACCATTAAAATGTTAACAGCCAAAACATGAACGTCTTTAAGTGGGGGACCAATACAACGACCCTTTCGTCAAAGGACAAAACGAAGACTTTCTTCAGAGATAAAATCAAAAGTTATAAGTTCATACACGTTCTTTATATAGAAGTGTTCCTTAATATCAGGTTAAGGATCCAGGAACGAAAGAGCTGGGATCAAACAATGAAAGCATGTGTTCCGCTAGTGGAGGCTGTTCCTCTCTTACAGGCGTTCCTCTAAAAGACAAGTGGGACTGGAACCAATATTATCATTGCTATTTTAGTGGGGACACACATCCCAGTATGGTGAGCAGTGGTCACCTTTTATAAAGAAGTTTGTGTAAATGGAGTGCCCTAGGACAATAAAAGCCTCCAGTCTAAATGAAAAAGCAACGGAATTAAGGTGGTCTGTTTTCGTCTGAAGCATTGCCTAGAGGATCCCGACACCATGTGGGTCTCGATCTTAATCAGCTTACAAGGCTTTATAAGAGTATTGCTTCTCTTGTTAACCACCATATCAATGATCCCACCCACCCCCAGTCCCAAAATACCAGTCATTAAACTGTGTGAATTTTCTTCTGTTGAGGAACATGTCGAACTTGCATCAATTAAGACGTCAGCAGTCAAAAGGTCAACAGATAAAAGGACTGTGAGTATCGACGTAGGATTCGTTGACTTTTCTGACTGTCGACGTTTTAATCACGTCGATGTATTTCCGCCACAAACTATCCGGGCAGGTACGCACAAACGAACGACTGAAAAAAAAAATCAATTCTCAAAAACAGAAAATCAGCCAAACAAAACGTGCAGCTTATTCTTAAAACAATAAGCACAGAAAAGAAAACAGAGTTTGCAAAACATCAGTCGTTTAGCAACGCTTTCTTAGGCATCCAGCCCCTACATCAAAATCCATTCCGTGGTAATGGCCCATAGTCGACTTGAATTACCTTACCTACCCGCTTCTCCCAGAGGGCGACGCAGAAAGAGCCCCTTTTGAGTCAAGCTAAGACGGCGGTAAAACAAGGCCTAATAGGACTAGCTAACAAAATTGTTTATTTGCATGCTAAATGGCAATACATAAAGAAGAGGATGGGCTTCCCGAATAAAAAAATGGAACGTCTCACTCTATCTCCAATCAAGCCCAAATAAAGGGCCATCATAGTGACGTTTTACACGACGGAATACGGTTTGTAGCGAGCATAAAACGGCGCTTGCTGTCGCATTTACAAAGCTTTATGTTATTGTTTCACCGTCATTTGCAGTACGCATGTATTTTTTTTGTGAAGTCGCTTACTCATGCGATAAATTGTAAAAGCCCTTGGAATGATCGAATACAGTCCATACCTGAGCCATTACAGAACGGATACGTAGAAATCACGCCCCCCCCCCCCATCCTCAGCGTAATCTAGTGTCTAGCATACTCATCCATTCTGTGGGATAGTTTCTAAACCAAAACCGAACTCGTTTTAAACATGGACCATAATGGACAAAGGTGACAAATCAGTTGCGGAAAACAACAGCACTGCTTGTTATTCCACAGTCACGGGCTAACAATACCGTGCTTTTAGAATCATACGGAGCTCAGTGAATGGAGAAGGTGTCCTCACACACGCGATATTGACTCAATATTATAAAAAAATGTTCCGTCTTCTATGTACCACATAAAAAAGGCTTTAAACGGACAAAATAAAATCTTTTAAAAGATAAAAAATAAAATGAAAAAAAGTGAAAAGTTGGCAACTCGTCAAATCGTGTCATATTTATGGGCCCGCATTCACACAAAACAACTGAAAACACCATATTATTTAAGTAAGACTGTATCAAACAAATTAGAATTTAGATAAGTTTCGCCCTTTCGACTCAGTGAATCTATTTCGGAACAGGCTCACTATATTCAATCTCATTGATATATATATATATATATATACAGAATAACAGAAGTTTAACGGCCATTAACCTCCGTTAGTTTATTCCCCAACAGACTGACTGTGCCGAAAATGCTTTATTTCACCCAGGACAAAAAAATATCTTTCTTATTCGCTTGATATATTCTTATTTAAATAACAGTGTAAAACAGCCACAATACATACCGATCAAGAGCTCATCAAAATCAAGTGCGCAACCCGAATCCGTCGACTTGCTAGTCGTCAAGTTATTATTGCAACAATCTTGCTGTTCCTTATACAGCGGGTTAGTGTACAGAGTCCAGCTCCGATCCCACCGGTTAATCTTCCGGTAAAACGTGCCGCTCCAAAACATGTGGAGGTTGAGGAATTTTTTCGTTATCCTGCGTGCGCGTAAGGTCGGCGCTGCGAGCTTGAACGAGCATGGTTTGCCCAGATACGCCTGGTCTCTGCAACTCATTTTATTTATCCTCTTCGCTGTCGCTTCGCTAAGCAGCACCATAGCCGTGGAACGTTTGGAACAGCACTGACAGTTATTGCACATTTAAATTAAAATAAGACTCACCATGGGGGGCCACGGACAAATCTTATGCAATCTGGCAGCCCATTAACACCCAATGCTGAGTGGCGCAGAGGAGAGACCCCATTTGCTTATCCATGTCACTACTTTTAATTTCCACATCCAAGTCACACTGTAATGATCCACATCATAAGCTGGACATTTATACACCAGAAGCCCATTCAGTCGATAAATATACAACTGTTTCAGTCAAATGTCACGCTGTTGGTTTTAAACTTGATCATCTAAATCTCTACTCAGCCAATTGCGTATTATGCCCGATGGGGCTAAAAATCCGGGAGCAACCTATTCACATGCAGCGAAAGCAATACCTCATCCGCACAGATGACAACGGAATCCGAGCTCTGTGAGCAAGGGTTCGTCTTGTTCACTTCTATATAAGCCTTAATACCGTAAATCATACACATGTAGTCGTTTCAACAATCCTATTTTGCCGCCGAATGAAAAAAAAGTCACCACTGTATTTACTTAATGTGCAAAAAAAAAAAATAGCCACTTATAGTGTTGCTGTGAGCACTTGGCTCCTACACAAACGCTTCGGGTTTTGCTCCGTTGCTCACTTGTCATCTGTCTGGCCGTGTCTCTATTAGCCCAGTTAATTGGTGGGCTTTTATAGTATATATATGTATATATATTGTACTACAATATAATAAACAAGCAACGCGGTTCTGTAGTGATAATTAATTACTCCAGCTCCGTAACAGTTAGGAGAGTATATTAGTCACACGTTTATCCGATGATACGTGAAATTACTGTTCTTATAACAGATTTTTCTTTCAGTTTTTTTTTCTATTGTAAATAACTTTCTACTTTCACTTATTCCCTGTTCAAAATAGAGCCCAGAGTGACACTAAGTAATGTGAGGGGGAACCCAATTTTGGGCTCAATGTGGCTTGATGGGCCGATGTGTTCCTTTAAGCAGCCGCTGCCACTGTCTATTAACATTACAGCACGGGATCACGGAACATGACTGCGAGCCACAGTGCAAGATCGCACTGTATTTTTCAATCCAATTAAACAAAATGGCCGAGGACATTCTTAAGTGTCTCTCTCACTCGTCTGTTACAGTGACGTTTATCAGCAATTAACAGGACATAACAGTTAATTGGTAAAAGAAAAAACACGCGCTGTAAATGTTATCTGAATGGTATAATTAGCAAACAAGCCAATATGAAGACATATATGGCGCTGGACATCAGATGGCCTTCAGACACCGCCAACCTTCTTCTGAATCTCCGTCAATGACAGATCAGCACATCCTGTTCTTTGCGCATACTGAACTGTCTAATAAACTACGTGTGACGTCACAAGAGCGCAAGGTCCTCCGATCAGGCCTATTGTGTATGGAGAAAGAAGCGCGGGCTCTGCCCCTTCTTTAATGGCTTTCAAGTACCACGTAATTAAACTCAATTATACACTTTTAAAGTTGCTAATAAAATAGGAAAAATAAAGATTATCTCGTTTAGCATTGATTCCTGGGCTATCCCCAATGTCAGGTTCATAAAACCATTGACTTCGATGGTATCCCAAAGCCTTTCATACTTTCAGCAGCTTAACATACAGCGCAATATCTAGAGCTAAAGGGGCTGGAAAAATTAACAATTTTCTTTTTAAGCTCCATCATCTTTTCGATTATTTGATAACGTAGCGATCCACCAAGACGGCTATTGGCCTGTTTCCTCGATACCTGGTATTACCACGCGGAGAATTCGGACAAAAAGCAAATACTTCAGAGATCTTCATGCAAAATGTCGCGGTTTCAACACAATACTCACGTAAACGGTCTTGATTTTAAATAAAATCACCTCAAACCAACCAGCTAGAAGCGCTAAAACAACGGCGGAAAGAGAGGTCAGACTTAAAACTCAAAACGCTGTCTGCATTTATTTTTTAAATCTTACGGCTGCTCTGAAGTCTCAGGGCTTCAATAATTTTCCGGACTCCATCAATTTTTTCATTTGGGGTTAGTTACGCACACATACACATGACATGCGTCACGTTCAAAACTTAATTAAATGACTACCGCAATGCAAGTATAACTTTGTACGGCTAAATAAAAGTGATAGGAAAACATTACATAGCACATGTCAGGTTCAAATAGCTTATTAGGGGGTAATACACATTTTGGCCACATTTTGGTCGTTTTTTGGCGTTTTCCATTACTTTTCCCCGACCCCGTTTTATGTTTTTCCTGCACTATGGTCCACATGAATAAAGTGAATGAAAATAAAATTATATTTTTACAATAAATATGCGCGACCTACGGGGTCATGAGTGAATCTGAATCCGACAACTTGGAACCGACCAACAAAAGACGCCATGAAAATCCACTGGTTCGAATGAAAATCACCAGACATTATATAACAAAATACGGTCATATTATGGCATGATCTCCGATAAAATTGCTGTTAAATCACTGCATTATTTTTTCTTTCTTGTATATTATTCATAGTCACACAATGAGTCTGCATTAACTAATTACGGTGGGATGAAGTGAGCACCTAACCTATCTGAAGTAACAAGACTTTCAGGATTTAATTAAACAGGTTCTTTGTTAACGCTCATCCGCATTATCACTGCTGCCTAATAAGCTGGGAATAACATGTTTACACACGACAAATGATGGTTAACTCATCTATTATATTTGTAACCGATGCAGAACAGGAAACGCTGAACATTGTTACATGCCTTTGGTAAATACTGTGATCTGACTGCTGGACTCCCAAGTCAGCAAATTTTTCATTCTTTGCTGGGGATGCAGATCGAAGCCGATAGCTATAGAAGTAACTTGTCATTAAAAGCCATGTAAACAAAGCATATACTGACTTTTTATTTAGAGTCAACATGAAGACATTATTGAAAAAGTTAAGAAAACGTTGACTCAAAAGTCAACATTTTCTCACTGGTTAATAAACTTCATGTTTATTCAAAATTAGTCAATATACATATATGTTAAATATTATTATGCAATTGAATGTATGGGAGGTAAGAGGGGGAGCCCTATAACTACCTGTATACTCATATATGCAGCTTGTATACAAAAACAACAACAACAACAACAACAAACTGCAATAACAACAAAACAAATAATAACGACAAAATGTCAGGGGCAGCAATATCCCGCTTTCAGGCTTTCCAGCGCTCCAACGTAAACAACACGTTACTTCAATAGGCCCTGGGTGAAAAATAGTTGTTTTTGTATTTGTTTGTTTTTGTTTTGTGTTTTTTGTTGTTGTTGTTGTTTTTTTTTTTTTTTTGTATTCAAAGATCAACGGAGTCTCTTTAATATTTGTCCCTGCATGGTTGAAAAAGGCTATAAGCCAACAACAGCCAAACGAAACTGCTTAAAACATCAGAGAAACGTGAACTTGCATGAGACATTAATTACAAAATGCCAATAACAAAACTTTAATTTTAAATTTAAAGGAAAAGAACAAATTTTAATATGGAAATCGACAATAGTTAGTATATTTTGTGTACGATCAGTAAAGAATGGATCAAATTAGGCAATAAATGCATTTTAAAAACATAATAAAAATGAAGTTGAAAAAAAGCGTATTAATACGTTTAACAGATTCCGCTGGAAAGCTGGCTTTGTAGAATTTGCAATGACAACTGACAGCCTGCATGACGTGCTTACTCTTTCGAGTTCGCAGGTCACAAGTAAAACATAAAGGTCCACGACTTTTATCACGCCCCCTCTTCTTTCGTACTTTATGGATAACGCCCAAAAGGTTGGGGAGAAAAATACAGAAAAAAATGAACAATACAAAAAAAACAATACACTAGCGTAAGTTTTGGAAGACGGATAAAAATGGTAATATTTATAGTGAAATCTCATACGGAATATTGATTCTAACTACGAAAGCAACCCGATAATGAAAGTTGCTGGAAAGACATTGTCAGAAAATATTTTCAAAAATATATATAAAATTTATAAAAAATAAAATATAAAAATATATATAAAATACTGCCATTCTCTAAGATTAAATGGTGGGCAACTGTTGGATAAGAACTTTCAATCCAGCTATTTTTACCTGGATGACCAAAACAAATTGAACTGGTATTCACATTTTCATAGTACAGCGTCTCAGCAACATACGTCTTCAACGAAAAAAAAAACAAAACTCCACGAAAGTCCTACAGGAACACAACTGACTAGATATTCGCATGTCAAGTGCCAAACAGATACTACTCATTCTGGGAAAAACGCAGTTAAAAGTATCTACGAGGACTTGTTTATGCTGTCACCTGTTCCTATGGCAATTATTGTCAAATCGTATCATTGACATCCGGGTTGTGGAAATGACGGTCCCATAACAAAAAAAACCCGAAACAAATAGATAAATAAACAAAACATAAAACAATAGTACAATAAAGATTCTTATATCAAATTATTCATTTTCAAAGCATTTTCCAGGATAAAGGAGAACTATAACGTCATCACAATACCACGTAAAAACCAGAACCATGACAACTAACACGGGAAAAACAGTCTGCACCACGAGACAATAACGTTCTGTGAACACAACTAGAGGTTCCCACAAAGCCCATACCAGAGCTGGTGAAAAACAACAATATCGAAAAACAACAATATCGAAAAACAACAATATTGGCGTCAATATCGGAGCGGTCTGCCATGATACCGTCATCGTTACGTCATCGCGCTATATACCCACAGAAACGACAGACCCCTAGGAAAGAGACAAGAATGTTGAAGGACATTGGCATCAGCTCAAAAGAATAGAGTGGATGCAGAAATAAACCACCATACTCCAAGACGAAAACTGTCGGAAAGTTATTTCAAGTGAAATAACTACGACGATCTGTTCCGGTCAGTTAGAGACCTTCACAAAGGTTACCCGTACAATTAACCGATTCCGTTAACTGCTCCTACAGCTAAAAGAACTATTCCCCAACCAGCCCGGGGGAATAGCTAAAGCGCCACCTGACGGTGAAGTCTGACATAAACGTATTGGAAATCAAAGCAGCAGTAAACAATAGAGGTGTGACGGTTCACCTCCGGATCGGTTCGGTTCGGTTCGATTCGGTTCAGCAAAAATCTTCGGTTCGGTTCGGTTTTTTTCGGTTCGGTTCAGCAAAACCAACCGGTAGTTTTTTTTTTTTTCAAATATATATATATATATATATATAGTGCGTGTTTATTTATTTTTTATTTATTTATTATTGCCTGCACTTAATCAGATATTTATTTTTACCTTAGAACAAATACAAAACCTAGCGTATAACGGTAATGTTTTATATTTATTACCTCAAAGCTTACTTACACAAGAATTTACACTGTTATTGAGCATCTAACAATTTATTCTAAAATATTGTTTTAACAAATAATTTATTCTAAAATATTGTTTTAACAAATAATTCACAAATTACATCAAGATTTACGTTTGGTAATTCACAATATTCATTATCCTAAATAAAATACACGTAGCTACTAGCTATCATTTGCAGAATAATGAACTTATCAATTTCTACTAACACCTTTTCGGCCTCTTTCAAGCAAGCAATCGTTTATCCTCTTCTAAAAAAGCCAAATCTCTATACTACTCCGAAGAACTATCGCCCGGTTTCCAATTTATCCCTTATATCCAAAATCCTTGAAGAGGCAATATGCCAACAATTAAATGTCCATCTCACCTCCCAGAGTTTGGAAGAAAAGTATAAATCAGCTTACCACAAGTATCATAGTACTGAAACTGCCCTTATTCGTTTGTTCGATAACCTTTTGATCCAACTGGATAACCGCCAAGCTGTGTTTCTCACATTACTCGACCTTTCTGCCACCTTTGACACTGTAGATCATGAGATCTATCTACGCCGGTTGGAGTGCTCCTTTGGTGTCGAAGGTTGAGCCCTTGATTGGATATCATCATACCTTCATGATCGCACTGCACGTGCTAAGGTCGATAGTGCGCTTTCGGACTCTACTACCTTGGATTGCGCTCTACCCCAAGGTTCCAAAATTGGACCACGAAGATATTCTCAATAAACCAAGCCATTGGGTTCTCTGATAAAATACACGGAATACCGTATCATTTTATGCGGATGATTCTGGTCTAGAAAATGCCTTCAATCCACGCTCAGTCTCAGAAGAAGGCGCTGCCCTTGCTCAAGTTTCTGACGCCATCAAAGATATCGGGTCCTGGATGACCGCTAATAAACTTAAATTGAACAAAGACAAAACTGACTTTATGGTTATAACAGGTGCACGCAACGAGAAATTTATCAGTACCCACAGCCTACACCTCGACAATGACGTTGTTAAACCTTCCCACGTTGCTCGAGTTTTGGGAGTGCTCGCTGACTCGCATTTAACAATGGAGGCACATATAAACTCTGTTGTTCGAACGTGCACCTACTACCTACGGTGGATACGTGATGTTCGTTCGCGTTTGAGCGACGTGCTTTTGACGATGCTGCAAAGACACACGTGCATGCGTTGGTGATCAGTCGCATCGATTACTGCAACAGTGTATTAATCAACCTCCCTAAAACGCAGATCAAGCGGCTGCAGCGCATCTTTAATCACTCTGCACGCATTGTGAGACCATCTAGTGAAGAAAGTGTTAAGGATAAACTCATTGCTCTCCATTGGTTACCGATTGAGCGACGTATTGTGTTTAGAGTCGCCCTTTTGACTCATAAAGCCCTCAACAATTCAGCACTTGAGTACATTACAGAGCTCCTCTCACCTTATACTCCATCGAGTAGCCTGAGGTCGTCTTATCAGTATCTTCTCCAAGAGCGTCGATCTAATCAGCGCTACGGGGAAACAGCGTTCCAAAATGCAGCCCCCAAATTATGGAACTCTTTACCATTTAGAATAAGACAGGAACGTGATATTTTAATTTTCAGAAAATTACTAAAAACTTTTTAGACTGGCATACAATTAATGTCAATTTTATCTAGTCAATGTTTTTATTTTTTTAATTTTCAGTTTCTTATTAGAATACCTATATTGTTGGTGCTTAGGGTTTTACCATTGTAAGTGCGATATAAATGTGTTCATAACAATAATAAAAAAGTGTGGGAAATTTTGTTGATTTGTTCCATCTGATATATATACATACATAATATAAAATAACATTACCAAATCAATGCATTACCTTGTTATAAATAGTAAAAACAAAACCGAACCGAAACCGTGATTGGACTTTTCGGTTTTCGGTTCGAACCGAACCGAAGCCTTTTCTAGGTACGAATCGTCACACCTCTAGTAAACAATAGGAAGTCACGGAAAGCGCCACCTGACGGTGAAGTCTGACATAAACGTACAGGAAATCAAAGCAGTAGTAAATAACAGGGTGCCACGAAAATTGCCACCTAGAGATTCTAATGCTGAAGTATTCCTGAAAGCAGGTCACAAGACAATGAAGAAATATTGCAGAAACTTTGGCGTCTGGAACGAACCCTAAAGGCATGCATTTTAATGAATCGCAGACTAGTACGCAAGAATGACGATAAACTAGGTCCCGCAAATTACAGGGCCATCTCTGCAGTCGCTTCCTGGACAAGTATTTAGCCGAATAATGAATCCAAAGAAAAAGTCCAAAACAGAAGGAGTCACCGCGGAGACCGGGTACGGCTCTAGGCCAAATCGAAGAACAGTCAATTCCGTGTTCAAACCATGGTAAATGTTATAGAACATGGAGTATCGCTGCATTTCTACTTCGTAGACTTCAAAGACTTAATGACACAATATTGGTCTCAACTGTGCTCTGGACACAAATTCGACCAATCGCCGATCTAGAATCGGCATGGAAAAATGAGGAATGAAACATATATGATGCGAAGTGCAAAATCATCTCACCGACAACACCGAGAGAGACGGCTTGTTAGTAACGAAAGTAAACAAGGCTGGATGGTGTAAACACTCAATCAACAACGCGCTCCAAGTACGACTTAGCAAAGCGCTTATACCACCAATCGCTCTACTACGCAATGTAGACAACACAGATTCTATGGGCGGAACATACCCGTAGACTAGAATTCCTGGAGTTGAAATGTCAACAGGTTCATACACGGCGAACAACTGAGATAAAGGATTCAAACTGAAAACGTCCGCAGTGCTCTACATCCGAAGTAATCACGAACAGGCTACTCCGTCGTTGGTTCGGCCATGTGTCAAGGTGACTGCCACAAAAGTGGATCACTCCGATTCGCGAAGACAACGTGGTCCTACCAGATATGGTCAAAAGATGCTAGCCTAGGGGATGTCAGATCCCAAACAGCTCAGCCAAGTCAAGGAAGACCCTGCTACAACAGGGCTCTGTGTAACCATTAATTACATGAAATTGTATACCCAGTCGACTAAATGGATAAATACCCAAATTTTGGTTATTTCGAACAGTTTTGACAAATCGTATATCAAAACACGACATATGTTCTAGCGGACGGCCTACGAAAGATCTACGCAAAATGTGAAAGCTATGAGAATCTTATCTTGCCTTAGAACCAGATTAGTCCAGCAACGAATAGTAAACAAGCTGTTCCCTGGCTACATACTCTCAGTGAATCATTAGTAAAGAGCAACGAAATCCTTATACAGTGTAATGTCATAAACTAAACCAGCAAGAACAAGTATTGTCAGTGAAACTGACCTAGTGCCCCGCCGCAACACAAAGAATAACCCTGTCACAGACGAACGGGTGGACGTATCAACCCTGTCACACACGAACGGGTGGACGTATCAACCCTGTCACAGACGAACGGGTGGACGTATCGACCCTGTCACAGACAAACGGGTGGACGTATCGACCCTGTCACAGACGAACGGATGGACCTATCGACCCTGTCACAGACGAACGGGTGGACGCATCGACCCTGTCACAGACGAACGGGTGGACGCATCGACCCTGTCACAGACGAACGGGTGGACGTATCAACCCTGTCACAGACGAACGGGTGGACGTATCGACCCTGTCACAGACGAACGGGTGGACGCATCGACCCTGTCACAGACGAACGGGTGGACGTATCGACCCTGTCACAGACGAACGGGTGGACGTATCGACCCTGTCACAGACGAACGGGTGGACGTATCGACTCTGTCACAGATGAACGGGTGGACATATCGACACTGTCACAGACGAACGGGTGGCCGTATCGACCCTGTCACAGACAAACGGGTGGCCGTATCGACCCTGTCACAGACAAACGGGTGGACGCATCGACGCGCAAAATTTTTCTTGCATCTACAAATGGTGGGAAACATTTTGGCATCAGCACACCAGATGTATTCGCCCCGTGTTTGAGATACAGATTACACAAAATCGTGTACCTCAAGTGTCAACAGACGGACGGACAAACCCAAATACTATTGTCCTCCGCTTCGCGCTACGCGGCGGCGGGGACTAAACAGCAAAGGCACCTTTCCTCAACCCCAAGCAACCAGTGCGGAAAAGGAAGAAATCCTTAGGCTTTTAACCTTCGTTGACAAGTAAACAAGCCAGTGAACCGAAGTGGTAAAGAAAACGGAGATCTTGTTTGACCATATTATCTTAGCTGATTTATGTGTAAAAGGAAGGCCCTTCTATTGCCAACTCCAGACAGTGTTGTCGCTTCAGTTTTGTATAAAAAAAATCCCGTGAACATAAAGGAAACATACCCCGTTCATCTTTTCAATGGCCCGCTCGTCATTTCATAACAAAGAGCAGCCATTATTCAGAGCCACCAGTTTTTACTTTTTATTCAAGTTTATGTTCCACTGGAGAAATAAAACACACATTTCAATATTTTCGAAAACAGCCTGTTCCAAATTGAAACTTAAAAGTGACTTAGATGTGGTTATTGATTCAGGTCTTTTAGTCATTTTCAAGGCTTTGAACTTGCATAATATAATCTCTTCTCAGTGATTGCTTGATATTAATATTTTTACCATTTCTTCTATTCCTGTAAATATATGACGAAGTGAGAGAGATCACAGATTTATCTCATTCCGATACATCATAAAACGGGACGAAAATATTTTCACGATAAAAAACATACACATATCCTCTATGTCGATGCCACGTCATAAATGGATAATTTTATAAGGCCATTAAAGAAAACGGTCCAATGAAATGTGCAATCCGGTGCTACATTAGTACTTCAATACCAAAAAACCTGGACTTCCATGCCTTTAAGCCGCCTCCGCTTTCTGCACAAATACAATTAAAGCAATGTTTAACAATGGCGTTATTTTCATGTTTGAACTAAAATATAAAAGATATTGCGATGTTACCATGAAAATGCCTGCACTGTCCTTGTCTATATGGGACAGTTAGACCCATTTTTCTATTTAAAGGCCGAGAAAAAAAGCCGATTTGCTTCATGTAAGTAGTACAAGCAATTACTTCCATTTTATAGCTTTTATAGGGCATTCCTTTGAACATTATACTTTTTTTGCGCGTTGTCATTTTTATAATGCAAAACAAAAAGCGTCATTGTTGAAAGACTGTATTATGCAACAATTCTAAGGAAATTATGACGGCATTACTAGCAAATAATTATTATTATTAGTCTATTATTTCATTATAAAGGGTTAACAACCTGCACAAATATTGCTAAAACAAACGCTTAAACTGGTTCTGCGGATTTTAGTTCCGTAAAATAAGAAGCCACTAAGCTTCAGATATCAGCTCCACAGCCCGTGACGAAATTGTCATGTACAAAATTGGAGATCTTTTGCCACACTGAAAAAAATATCTCAATGGAAAAGTATACAGAAGGTAAAACTACGTCAGATCCCGAAGACGAGACTGTAAAACGTCTAAATTTTACGCGCACTGAACGGACGAGGAACATACACAGATCACAACAGTCCCAGGCAGCTGGTTTAACAACTACATTGCTATGCTCCAAGAATTACTTCAACCAGTCTGGTGGCTTCTTTGAAACTAAGAAAACCGATATAGAAATCCTGAGTTAAAATACACACAAAGTTCAATCGATAATCATCACGCAAGATGCACTAGCTGTCGCTACAGACTGCTGCCCTGGTTAGTTTTTGTGTCTGCTTTGAAACCCTAAATGTTGGCTCCAAGCAATAGGCAAACCATAACGTTATTACCAAACTTGATCGACTTGTCAATGGGGTTCGATAGCCTCAAATTTGTTTCACAATACCAAGATTTTGGCTGATTCACTTTTTTTCACAGTGCGCTATAGCTTAAATAAACTAATACAGCGTCGGATTTCTCCCTCGTTCGCTTATTCTTTAGGTCAAATTTGACCTTTCACACTCAGCTGCAGTCAAGGCATATTCCCACTGATGGCGGTTTTGTTTGCTGGTTCTGGGACAGGTTGTATGGATGGTTGGATGACTGGTTGTATGGATGGTTGGATGACTGGTTGTATGGATGGTTGGATGACTGGTTGCATTTTGACCGGTGTCATTCTGACCGCACACCGACAAAACGATCGCTGTCACAGTGAGTAAAAGAACAACGATCGCTACTAACCACAATGTAAACAAAATATCAGAATAATAACAAAGATTACACACCACGTCCGCACACTATTTATTGTAACAACTGCTACAGCAACAGACACATCGGTGACAAAAACATCACCACCTATCCAAGGCCAGAAGGTTTTCATCATTGAAGTAAGGAACAAAACGAATGCCACAGGCATAAACTAAGACAACATTTAGCTGCAGTAAAAACAGGAAAAGTGCGCATCTACATTTCCGTAAGTGAATAATCCAATTTGGACATAACACCTTATAACGTAGTTCAAAGACAGTAGCCCCATTTCATTGACAACAGGGAAATCCTTCATATGGAAATTTTCTCTTTTTTTTACAAAGCCCTTTACTCTGTCCAGTGACAGAGATCCATTTTACAGAATCCAATTCTATGCAAAGGAACTGATCTTTTCTTTCTCGGCGACAAAAACAAGTATCGGCATGAGGCACTTAAACGCTGGCATAAAACAACTGGAGAGTAGCCGGGTCTCAAGTAAAAAGATGAGACAAATTTGCTACTAAAACTAAATTCAGGGTTGAGGAATTGCGCACTGAATACAAAGCAGGGACGACCTGTGATCTACAAGTTTGGTTTTAACGTCGCACCACGGCCTTTTTTCTCAATTAGGATGCACGGAGTTTGGTGGCGGGACCCAACCTAATAAAGCGCTTCACTTAATTCAACTGAATTACACGACACATCAAATATCACGTCAGACTCTCTATTACATATAACCTCCTGGATTACAAAAGCGCCAATCAACTCGCCGATCTTTGTTGAATGGAAATAAAGCAAATATCTGCATAAAAACTACATGACTAAGCACACGTATTTGTTTTACTTGATCAATATCTTTCTTCTGACATGGCCTTTCTATTCAAGAAAGACAGAAATTGAAAAGAATTGAAATGAAGAAATGATCTGAATTAATATCTTTTCTCCTGCACCACTGTTCCAAGGAAGTGACGCTGTATAAGACTTATCTACACATTACAGAAATGTAAATAGTGCGTGGTTTTTACAGGACAAGAGTTCCCTTAACACAGCCTTAAAAGTTAGCGCTTGATTTGCCGTAGTCGTGGTTTCTCTTACGAGTTCATAAGTAGTTTTGTGTGTTGTGTTTTCTCCATCCGGGTTTCCCTAAGGTTTCATCACGCACCAACAAAATGGCGCAAATTTATTGCAGCAAAATAAGAGAAACGCGATATGAATACATCACGAATACAGAATATCACTATCACGAACACACAATATCGCCATCACGAATACAGAATATCACTCACGAATACAGAACATCATTATCACGAATACATAATATCACTATCACGAATACATAATATCATTATCACGAATACAGAATATCATCACGAACACAGAATATCGCTATCACGAATACAGAATATCACTGTCACGAACACAGAATATCACTATCACGAACACAGAATATAGCTATCACGAATACAGAATATCGCTATGACGAACACATCACTAATACACAACCTTCAGAGAAACGAAACACGAATACCATATCACGAACCTTCTTTTATTACCACCAACATTTGACATTAAATTTAGCAATTCTAGCTCTAGGAAAAGATCAGGCCCAATGAAGGCTATACTTAAAGAATAAATCACAATCATTGCCAGCAGTTGATTCCGAGGCGTTTTCTAATTATGGATATTGTATTGAAATTACAGAGAACAGTGGTGTTCTACGCCGACATATATGGCGCTCTAAGAAATGAGATATTGTGATTATCAGTAATAAAACAACTGCAATAATATAAATTGCGGTCCTACAACTAAAATATAAATAATAATAATGACCTTCTCAGAATCTGGGGATCAGTAACCAAGCCAACAATTGGCTTGTGATTATAGCACAAAAATAATGTGCATTTAATTTCAAGAAAAGTCTCTTAAAAATATCAAAGATAACATTCTCCTTGATGCTATTGTTCTTTAGGACTAAAAAAACTGAATTAAATATACATAAAATATATTAAATATATTTTAATGTGTATCCTTTTAACAAATTGCCAGGTCATGTTTAAAGACAACAGGGAAGATTCTCAGCACAGCATCTTTCATACACACACTCATAATGGTAGAGGGGAAACCTAGAACTTACCTAGGCCAACTAGGCCAATACTGACTTAAACATTAGCTTCGAACAGCAACAAATGTCTTGTTATTATTATCATTATTATTTTTATTATTATTTTTTTTTTATCTATTTCAATCTATCTAGATCCTAACAAAACTGCACCACACGGACAGTTCAGCACAGCTTCATACTGGTAATAGCGTTTTTACACGGCAAACCAAGGCTATAAATAAAGTTGCCCCAGGTGTCAAACGACTTGTATTTAATATGGGCGACGTGCTTGTACTTTATTCTGGTTCTGTTATGACACGAGAACTCATCCTTTTAGAACTATTTCGACTGGTTACATTTTTTATCAAATTTATAAAACGAGACTTCTTAAAATGCTATCTCATGCAAAGCCCTGCTTAAATACTGATAGCAGAAACATAAGGACGGATGTCTATTTCGACACAAAGTGGCTATCGATCACCGTTCATTTGTAAAATTTAAGAAAAGATTTCATGAAGCTATTGTACTCTTTTGGACTGGCACAAAGAACATAGAAATTATGGATGTTCTCTGCTGCCATAAAGCAATTACACCGGCACTTTTTAAATCAAAACTGTCAACAGGAATATACACGTAGCCATACGCTAATAATACACCGATAAACGGACCGAGGACGCCAAAATAGTCAGCCGGCATATAAAAGACATGTTTTAAGGTGGCAAGCGTGCAGTCAGTCTTTTTTCAGTGTACAACCATTCGCACATGTCTTGTAAAAAAACTCCGAAAACTTCCTTTTTTATTTGTTGTCTCTCAAAATTTTGGCTGTAGCCACCACAATTTTATTTATTTTTTTATCAAGGGTTAAAAACTAATTAAACATTTTGTGTGATGTGGTGCGTTTGTTGTTCAGTTTGATTGACTTTGGTGACAAAAGGACGAAATTTCTTAAAAGGCCTTGTTTAAGTTCAATTTCCTGATTGAAATTGGCATGGCCAAATATCTTTTCCTGTGTATCGACTGGAGATAGCAAAAACTTATAGAAATCCATTGATTTATTGCCCCTAAGTCGCATCAATCGTCATCATTAGTTAAGGATATTCCAAAAGCAATCACAACCGAATAGATAGTCCATCAATTCCGGATAATCTTCCAAACAGATAATTTAGTCTGACAGAATTTCACAAATTGGGGTTCACAATCTGAGCACTTCCATCGTGCTGCCGAGGCTTCAGCTAATTTGGTTACCATTTGAGGGAACAATCCCATGTGACAAACCCTCCTATCGATCACAGCCGTTTGTGCCTTCAGACAAAACGAACACTTCACGTAAGGCGGGTGAACCCGACATTTGGTGTCATCGTCTGCTGAGCATTGGGTCGGAGATGCGCCAGTGAGTCATCAAATCAACTCCTCAACCCCCCCCCCCCATGTCCTGTACAATCAACTCCTCACCCCCATGCCCTGTACAGTCATCCAATCAACTCCTCACCCCCATGCCTTGTACAGTCATCCCATCAACTCCTCACCCCTATGTAGTGTACAGTCATCCAATCAACTCCTCACCCCATGTCCTGTACAGTCATCCAATCAACTCCTCACCCCCATGCCTTGTACAGTCATCCAATCAACTCCTCACCCCTATGTAGTGTACAGTCATCCAATCAACTCCTCACCCCATGTCCTGTACAGTCATCCAATCAACTCCTCACCCCCATGCCTTGTACAGTCATCCAATCAACTCCTCACCCCTATGTAGTGTACAGTCATCCAATCAACTCCTCACCCCATGTCCTGTACAGTCATCCAATCAACTCCTCACCCCTATGTAGTGTACAGTCATCCAATCAACTCCTCACCCCTATGTAGTGTACAGTCATCCAATCAACTCCTCACCCCCATGTCCTGTACAGTCATCCCTCCTGATAACCAGTCAGTAGATCAGAACAAAGACGCTCTCACAGCGCAGTGTCTCTAAGCCATTGCCAGGTCACCGTGAGCCCTTGTAGTCCTCTAAGCAGGCGAGATGACGGTACCCGGCCGTGGTCTTTCCTTTGTGATAACATACCCCATCTTGGGTTGCAGTTTTCTTGAATGAAGTCAGTGTATTTCCCCAGAAAACAAGCTAAAAGCTAATTTTAGCTCAGCCCCCACAGACAAAAAAAGTAAAAAAAAAAAAAAGATATAGTGCATGCAATCTCACTTAATGGTCTCACCGAAAGGCATTTTATTCAAGCATGGAAATAAGCACTTCTTGTTCGAGCACATTCTCAAGCTAAAAGTGTAACATTTCTTCATCTGACCCAAACGAGGGCGCCTGTAGAAGTCAATGCTCAACAGCCCTGTCTAATGAAAAGTGAATTTTCTCGTTGCCTTTTAAGGCACATTTATGTCATTCCAGTTAACAGCTTCACTTTCTTTCGAGCAGAACGAATTTTTGGTTTGTCTCAAATGCTGTAGTCAGTTCGAAACACCGGCTTATTTTTATGGTAATTCTGTCCTCTGCTCAACTGCCATTTATTCCAAAAGGTATTAACTTCAGGTTTAATGTTTGTTTAGCACCTTTTTCATGAAGGAGGGACAAAAAGTATGCACAATATAATGGAAACCGCTTGGGATGACCAATTATCTTCAGCACTTGAAGTTCGTCATTGTGATGTCATCGCGGCCGGCCTACGCAGTGCAGATTAAGAAGAAATATAACAGCGCAATCGCTTCTCTACTTGACTAGCACAGAGCGTTATTTCCAGCTGTGCGCAACTTCCTTAGATTAACGACTGCATGTTAATTTGACGTGTTTGATAACAAACAATGCCTTGAATGGACAAGCGTTCTACAATATGTAGTATTTACTGGTTCCTTTTTTACTCAATGCGTAATCTGTCACATAATGACAAAAGCGCTTCCAACATAACAAACAAAACCAGTGTTTTGATTATAAATATTGCAGGTAAAACTGTATTTGAGTACTATTACTTGTGTTGTTTGCTTCGCTTATTTTGTTGCCTGCGAACTCCCCCACCCCTCCCCCCTCCCTCAGAAACAAAAAATAAAATAAAATGAAATTCAAAGTTGTAAATCAAGCAAAACAAAAACACAGAACAAAAGTCGTGAGAATTTACGACTTGGCAGATGAAATACGTAAACCACCTGTTAGCAAGCCTACTTAAACCACCTGTGAGCATGCCTACTTAAACCATCTGTGAGCACAACTACGTAAACCACCTGTGAACCCAATTGCGTAAACAACCTGTGACAACACCTACGTAGCCCACCTGTAATCCCCCTTTGAAAAATGTTCCTAAAGAAAATCTATCCTCCCCTATTTGCCAACTGCCGAGAAAAGCCCCTTAGATTTTTCCGAAGTTCTGAAAATGTATTAACAAGCATGTCCAAGAACAAGGAGTATAACTGTAGGCGCAGTAGCATTTTAAAGAAAAAGTTTAACATACGTACATACATTCAAGCCCCCCTATAGTGATACGACTAACCCAGTCCGACAAAGTCGGCTGGGTTAAAAATGCACGTGGAACAGTTTTATCTTAACTAGTGGTGTGCCTTATATTCGAATATTCGATTCGTTTTGACAGGGTTCGAACCCTAAAATAGGGTTCGAATATTCGAAAACTTTAAGTACTTAGTTTTCTTTACTATTTAACCAAACCAGTGACGCCAATTCATTTTGAAGCTATTCAAAACTTATATCAAATAAAAGGACAATTTTTAATGCCATGCATGCATGCATACGGTAATACATGCTTGGAATCGAGTTTTATCTACAAAGAACTAGTTCATAGGAAAATAAAAACATCCAAGGGGATCCCTTGAGATCTGCAAGGACAGCATACAGTAAAGCATTTTAAATCCTATGTTCGCGGAGCGTACGGCGCGTTTCCCAGTGAGCTAGAACTTGTTATTGCCACGATCGACACACGCTATAAACGAGAAAGAGACACGAATGTATTACGTGATCTCTCTAAGCCAATCAGATTGCTTTTTAGCTCATTAATGATGCATGCGCAGATTCTACAAGTGGCAGCCATTTTGTAAAAAACAAGTAAGAAGATGTATGAAAAAAGTTGGATTTACTGAATATTTCAACCAGACTATCTCGCAAAGAGGTAAAGTTTTTATATATTTTTATAGATAATGGTATGTAGCATCAAATAGCCTACTATTTCCAATGTCTCAGCTTCAGTTTCTCGTAATTTTTTTCGCAAATTTGACGGTTCAAATTGTAAAGGTTTATTTAAAGTCAACTTTAAGAGTTTATTAATAATCTTCGCTAAATAGCTACCCGTTCTTCAACTCACTACTTGGCCAGTCTTCTTTGAATTTTTAATCCAAGATAACTGGACCCATAAATTTGCTCTCCATACAACAATACCTTCACATCGATGCCCTCGAAAAAGTATCCAAACTCTTAAAAAGACAGATTAAATAACTTTTGATGGCTAGCCGTCCCTCCTGTCTGACCCCCAACTCCCCCCACCCCCGCGAATTCTCCTTCCCGCGAGTCACCTGTACCAACTAGATAAGTATTATATTTTTGTATTGCGGTCATTATGACCATATTTTAACAGGGTCGAAAGGGGTGTTTGTAGATGAAAAAAATTAGTACGTTTGCAAGAGTTGCTATATTTTTGGATAAATAATCGTTTTTTATATTTTATATATCTTATATATAATATATTTTATATTATAGCCCAGGCTCTCGAACGGACAAAGGATGCCTGGGGATTAATCATACTTGCTGCTGTGACAGATATCGCCAAGAATGAGGTAAAAGCTTTCCGACTCCTTGAATGGACAGCTGTATAGGACATAACCTGAATTTAGTTGTTCGACATGGCCTCCAGGAAGTGCTACAGCTAGTTAAAAAAGGTCGGAATTTAGTAACATTTTTCCATCACAGCTCACACGGAGCTCTTGCAAAAGAAGCAGAAGCTTCTTTTACCCAACGAGTTACATAACCACAAGCTCATCGCAGGCGTCGAAACAAGGATGGAATAGCACAGTTGACATGCTTGCGCACATAATTGAGCAAACGCTGGCATTGCATGCAGTGACTACTGACCCGAATTTCAAGCAAGGTGCTACTGTAAGGGCAAAACTCTATACGTACGATGAGCAAATAGTTGTTGACGCAATGGTGAATCTTCTTCGCCCTTTCAAGTTTGCCACTGAGAAGTTGTCAGCGGACAAGTACCCAACCATTTCAATGGTACTTCCTGTGCTGATGAAACTTGAAAATCTACTGGATTAGAGCGATGTCCCAAAATTGAAACGCTCAATGTTATCGAATCTCGATAACCAAAAGAACAACTTTGCAATGTACGCGTTACCTTTCGTTGACCCCAGAACAAAACTCCTTTTATTCTTAACTGCAGAAGAAAGGGATAAGGCTAATTGCTAATTGCCAATGCATTGAAAGAGCAATGTGACATTACATACGAAGCTGGAAAGAACAGAGCTCGAACTCCAAAACCTCAAGTCGAAACAAATGCGCCACCTTTGCCATGCCTCCCGGATGAGTCAGCGCAGGATGCTGACCTAACTGCTCCAGAACCGAAAGCACGTAAAACCGACATGTTTGATGGCATCATTCAATGCTCTGACCAGACGACTACTAAAAGCGAAATAATTGAAATTGAAACAGCACGATACTTGTCTGAAGCACAGACAGACACTAACTTATGTCCTCTGACGTGGTGGCCATTGATATCGACTGCTGCGAAGAAAATACTAGCCATACCTGCAACATCAGTGCCTGCTGAAAGAATATTTAGCCTGGCAGGAAGCATCGTCACAAAAAAGAAATCACAACTGAAACCCGAGAATGTGAATTTACTCATGTTCTTGAACAAGAATACATAGAAAGCGTATACAAATACGTATCTTGGTCTCGAGCATTGTTACTTAAAAAAGTTGAAAAGTTCGCAGGATTATATTCGGAGTTTTGTTTTAAACTAAGCACAAATTATAGTAGAGATATTATGTGCTATATCGTGAAGTCAAAGATAAGCATAAAATTATCTGACGCATTAAAAACAAGAAATTTCTCATTTTAACATAGTTAATCAAAATAAATTTATGTTTCTGAATAACTCTGTAGAATCCGGATATGTAACATCAACAATTACTTGCAACTGAATTTTTGTTAGTCGTTTTAAATGTAGGTGTTGATAGACACAGCAAAATTTTCATTTTTTATCTACATTTGAACAAAAACAGACTCATTGAATGTGCCATTGTGAAAGTGAAAAAGCAAATAAACAGATAGTATTACAATTATTTATATATAAATTTGTTGTTTTAGGTTTCACATAATATTCAAGTATAATGCTTGTACGTTTGGTAAATTACGGAATAAAAATAGTTAAGAATTGTTGAAATTGCAAGGAAATTTATCAAATGTATGACTTTTAGAATAAATAAAAGACTTTTCACAATAAAACATCATCCGTAAATATTTTTCGTGGAAGTAAACAACAATTTGCAAAACCATGTAAACATTCGAATAATATTCGAATAATATTCGAAAATGTTTTCGAATATTCGAACCCTGTTTTAGGGTTCGAATCACACCACTAGAATCTTAACCCGGTATCGGGTCAAGTGGGTTCAACTGTAAGCATACCTCCGAAATCCACTGTTTGTAGAGTTTCTAAACAACGCTAGATGGAACATTTATACCTACCAAATAGAATAGCATAAATATACATAAAAATGAATGCGTAAGGATTCGTGACGGATCACCTCGACAATGCAAATAAAAATGGAAAATCACGTCTCTTCACACGTTTCCATGTCTGTATCACAACCAAACTGAAGTATGTTCGAAAAGTCTTTGATAATATTCTGACTTGTACTATCAACTGTATCCGGCCTGCAGCATTAATACTGAGCTACGCGAACAATTAAACAAAACAAAGCAAAACTAAGCCGGAACTAGTTGTGACGTGCTGATTGTGTTATTACATCAAGCCCCCCACCCGCAAAAAAAAAATGTTTGCAATCACCAGTAACGTAGCAAAAAAGCAGGACAATTTGGAGCAAATCACAGCAAATGGCAATCATGGGCGCCTCCTAACTGCCCGTTTGTCAAAATCCAATCAAAACAGAAATTGTTTTGGATACGTTTAACAATGCGTCAAACGACTGACAACAGTTTTTCATATACCGCGAATCGAAGCATCACATTAAAGAGCATTTTGAAACTGAAATATCTGTCCGTTTCAATGACTTGGGCATTTTGTCTGAAGCAGTCTATGGTATACATAACAAACAAAGCAATCATTGCAATAATTTTGTCTCTCTAATTTAAAAGGCAGCACGATGTTGCAGAAGTTTGTTTTAGTTTAGTTATTTACTTATCAATTTAATTATGTTTTATTCATTATTTTATCTTGTGGCGGTTTAATAAAAGGTAAAGGACCAAAGAAAAGCCTCCACTGCATCCAGTGAGGCGTGGTAGTTGTCCATAGTGCGCCCCGCTCCAACTGAAACACAGATGTCCTCATGCACGGTTTCACTGCTCGATAGCTATGCACGCAAGATCTACGACCAACGCAGGCTCAAGTCACAACACACACGGCAATAAATTCTAAATATTTCATGCGTACATGCTACAGGAAATTTGTGCAACTCGTTTCATAATAATTAAACACACATAAAATATCAATGATAAATTCAAGTCTTAGGAATTAAGGTACATTTGTAAAAATTTTATGTAGATATTTATGTTTTTTAACATAGAGGGGAATTCCATGAACAAGTTTTTTGCAAAAAATGTTTTTGTTCGTTCGTCTCTGTACAAACAAATTTATTTCATCATCTATAAAAGTACTCGTAGCTATTTGGGAAAGACTGAGAGGTGAAGAATTGTAGTAGACCCTTTTTGATCAGCAGTTACAGTTCAAACGTTCCCTACATTCGGTAATATTATTACTCGCTCCGCACTTTTCATCGAAGATGAAAAACGTTATTAGTTCAGACGTTATGACTGGAAGTTTCTCTCTCAATTTGTTTCCACAATTCCGTCTAACTGTGTCGAAACGGCAAATAGTACAAAGATAAAATTTTGCACAAAGAAAGGTTCTAGCTCCTAGCTGTGCATCCCGTTATTTTTTTTTAATTTCTATTTCCTTATTTATAATTTAATTTTATAATAGAATACTTTAAAACCAACTTTCTCGAAAACCGTAAGAGTTACGGTTTTTGGTCAAAATACGTTATAAAAACTAATTTTTCAAGTGGAATATTTTACAAAATTAAATTTGACATTTGACTTTTTCTTCACGGTCAAACAATAGCTTTTTGTTCAAGCTCTCCCCATCTTCTTCACATGCTATAGAACTTGATACGTCGTGTCTTCCGCTTGGGACGTTTTAAGGTTTTAAAGGAAATCTGGGGGGGGGGGGAGCATAAGTTGGGGGGGGGGGGGACGTTAACTGCTGACAGGAAGACAAGCCATGCGCCAAGCGCACACTAATGAGTTATGTAATGCTCAGAGGAGCGAGCTGATATAACAGCTTGTCCAGTACGTGGCACTGACCTTCAGCGCACACAAACGAGTTATCCGATGCCTTAATGCCTGTTGCATAAAGTGGCTCATACGCAATGCACTGGAGGCGGAAACCAGCAGATTCTGCACATTATTTTTCCCTCTCAGGTTAAAAAATATAGTTTACTGAGGGAACTGCAACGCATCCCTAGCAGTTTCCGGATTTCTCCTGCTCAAAAGTGCGCCATCTCGTTACTCGGTAGCGAAATCTCAAGTCTCAACTGTACTATATAGTATTTCACTAAAAACAAATAATACAGTGGTAACAGTTGTTTTTGTTGAGTGTGTTTGTTCTTTGAGGGGGGGGGGGGGCGCACATGTAGTTTAACTGTGGAGTTCCAACCATGTTATACACAGACAAACCGTTCAATGGCGCTTTTTATTCGTAGCAAGTTTCCCCTCCCATTTTATATTTTCAGTCTTTTTTCACACTGTTTATTGCTCAGGATAAAGTTTTGTCCTGGAAAGCGTGCGGCCGCTACTCGTACTTCTGCTGCGTCTGTTGTCGTTTTTTGTTCTTTGTTTTATTATTAATTTCGCTATCTTAAGGCATTGAACTAGACAACACAGTGGTTCATTTTTGCTTTGTTAATTGTGTGTTTGTGCTTCTGTTTTTCCTTTATCCATCGCTGTCACATTTTCAGGACAAGCCAGCGAAGATAATTTACTGCGTGTCACCAAAAGTTACTATATACAACATGGCCAAAAAGACTTCGACTGGTTGAACCGGTATGACAAATATAGTGAAACACAGAACAACACAGCACACGGCGGGGACACATGGTTCGTACGGCAACACAACGGGCAACCGTGTTCTGTACGGTAACACACCGGGTAATAGTGGTCTCTACGGACAGACACTGTGTAACAACACACAGTACAACAGTTCTCTGCGCGGCAACATACTGCGCATGTGTTCAATACGGTCAACCTGTACAGGTGTTCAGTATGGCGACACACAGTGTTCCGTACGTTACCCATTGCACAACAGTGTTTTGTACGGAAAAGACTGTCAACAAACACTCTATTATTTAAGACAAGAATATGTCAACCAAATAAGAAAGTGGGATATTTTTTGTCTTGGGCGAAATTAGGCACTTTCGAATAAGTGAGTCTATTCCGGAAAAGACAACACCGTGAAACTTCTATGACACACCATATATATCATACATGTTAATAAGACTAAATATCGGGAGTCTATTCCGGAACAGACTCACTGAGTCAAAATGCCTTATTTCGCAAAGGACAAAGTATATCCAAATTCTTATTTGCTTGATTCATTCTTATTTTAAATAATGCTAACAGATTTTGTTCAATTCGGGAATATAGTGTACAACATTCTGTACGGAACATACCATACAAGTGTTCTGTAAGGGTAAGGAACTTACTGCACAAGTGTTCCGTACTGTGACACACCATACAACCGTGGTCCGCACGGTGACACAATGTAAAAACCATGATGTCGTGTAGGGTGACACAATGTAAAACCCATGATGTCGTGTAGGGTGACACAATGTAAAACCCATGATGTTGTGTAAGGCGACATAATGTAGTAAACATGGTGTTCTGCACGATGACACAATGCACTTACTGTCCACAGGCGAGTCGGACATGATGACGATGCGGTAATAATCCCCTACGTTTTCCTTCAGCTGTAAGGGTGCTGACGGGCTGAGGGGTGAACACGGGGTCCCAGGGCTACACGCTTCGCTCTCCATATAAATCACTTACACCTCTTCCGGATTAGTAGGTTGGAATATTTTAGTAGCGATCTGAAAGAGAGGGTTAGTAGTATGACCGCCACCGTATCCATGGTTACATTAACACTAATCATGCAACTTCGGTGAAAAACCTTACCTTTCATTCATGATCCATTTTCAATCAAAATATTTTTTACATGATGACCAATGCATTTTTGAAGCATTTCTAAAAGGCGCGACTGGAGGCAGAGGGTACAAAAGCGAAATGATGAGCGCAGTAATTCGAATCATGCTGTTAACGGGTTAGAAGCACTGCGCGGAGTAATACGTCTTTTAGAATATACATGCACATATATGAACAACAGTTCAATTAAATATCTTGTTACCCAGTCTTCCCCGAAAAATTTGTTTCTGCCTGTTTTAATCACTAGATAAAGTAAAAAAACTCTAGTTTGGGCCACTTAATAACGCACAAGATGCTGGCATGGCAACATTGTTTCGTTAACTGTGTACTGGTACAAATACAGAAGAAAAGTGCGTTGGTTCTATCCCCCGTCCCCGGCAAAAAAAAAAAAAAAAAAAAACAGCACTGCTTCGAACACACCAAATTGTTCCTTAATTACATGAATTTTCGCACCGTTTTATGTAAACCATTTTTTTACAATGAGACGGTTGTCTGTGATTACATGCGCCGAGGAGTATAAGCCCATGGTGACAGTGCCAGGACAGGCCTTGTTTAATTTGCTTAAGACAACATGTGATGTTAAGTAATCAATACGTTGTGTCGAAAACAGGAACTAATATCATTTGCAGTGGCAGGCAGGGATCTAGCAATCGCTGCTTTGATTGGTCAGACATACGGCTAGACATCTTATACACATTCATTCATGAATTTCCGTAGATGAAAACACACAGAAACCAAATAAGATTACAGCAAGGTACAACAGCGTCTCTCTGCCTGTCTCTTTCTTTCATTTTTTTTTATTCAATTGACATCTTTCCCTCAACACTCACTTTCCATTGTCGCTCAAAGACGCCTGTTGTTCGTCGTGTCTGGCAGAAATGACGTCACGCCTCACTGTCGCTGAATCATTGATAATGCAGATTCAATTCTTGTGGTCTGCAATTAGATTTATGAATGTGCTGTACGAAGGGGTCCGCGTACTTAACATTCCACTTGGATCAATTATAACCATTATTCATTACTATTAGCGTTGTCGTGTATTTTTTACTCTATTCCGATTCATAAATTATTCAATATGTTGATTTTCTGTTGTTTTGTTTTGCTGTTCGGTGCTGCCATTCTCGATCCAGAAACACGAATACTTAGAAAATACGCAAGAACAAACAAGTATTTTTCGTTTTCACGCAGCCGGTAGCCTTTTATACAGAATCAAAGACAGCTTTTCGAAAAACAGCAGAATGTCGTTGTAAAAACATCCGTTATAACGACAAACCCGTCAACGGCATCATTTTGTGGTCCAAGTTCAAGTTTTCGCTGTTTAAAAGTATAAATTATAACCACATATCAGACATAAAGTCTTGGTTCCAGCCACGTCGTTATAACGGAGTTTGCTGTACATTTGTCAGTACTTATGTGTTTTCCTGACCCCAACTGCAGCCAAGTGTTTGAAAGTGCAGGTGTACTATTTTGCAACTTTTCACTGTATCTTATCGAGCAAATTACATCAGAACGTCCTTTTAGCCGAGGGAAGCTTTCAAGTTATCCATTACAAAATACAGTAAAATGATAAGGACCTCAGTTTTAGATTAAGCTTATTTCGATTTCGCCCACGTTCTTCCTTCCTCGCCATTTTTTACCAGATTTGTATCGACCAGACATGACCATTTTCAAATTTCGCCAGGGTGGATTTGAGTTTCTAGGAAGAACGTTTTAAATCATGAACTCAATTAAATTTCATTAAAGACACGTCACACATCTTCACCAAACGCGTCTAGGCTGTCTTGACCCCCTTTTGACCCCCGCTTTCTCACGTCGTTGGCTAGTCCACCACCAGCTATCACACCCCGTAGGCTAGTTCACCTCCGGCTCTCTCACCCCGTACGCTAGTTCACCCCAGGTTTTCTTACCCCTTAGGCTAGTTCACCCACCTCTAGTTCACCCCCACTGCATTTTTTTTTCTATATTACTTATCTTATTCTATTTTTGTAATACTTATATTTCCCTGAAACCTTTGATGTCTTTCATGTCTGTCTTGCAAAAAGAGATAAAAGTTTCAAATAAATTATTCATGAATTACTGAAGTTTCTTAGAAAGAAACTCAAGATTATATGCTATTTCTTATTGGGATGAACTAGCTTATGGCTGAGACAGCGGAGGGGGGGGGGGGGGGGGTGAGATAGAATTGGGTGCGGTAGCCGGTTCACCGCCGAACATATCTTAACCACATGAAGAAACATGTTTTTAACGGTCTTTGGACAACTCGGCACCTTGCCATCTCGGCACCAAGTTGCCGAGTTGTCCAAACCCCTTTTTAACATGTTTTTATCAAATTATTAACATATATTGAACAGATGAATATATGTTTACGATCTAATGTTAACATACGTCAGCCCGTATATGGTTTACCTTATACCATATGGTGATTATATATGGTGACTACACGTTTAACACATGTTGACAAAGATATACACAAGGATAGCTTAGCAAAGAAAACATACGTTCGCCACATGGTAAATGTATATTTACCACATGCTGAGTAAAACAAACATCACAATATATGTTTTTTAACCATTTGGTTCAACACAAGGGAACCAAAAATTTGGATGACATGTTTTACTAACACTCTGTAAAATTTTGACTCTGTGTTTCCGAAATGATTACTGTCCTATATACACTTTTTTTTACAAAATAACTCCATATGGTAAACACACGTAAACAATAGATAATAAACACATGTTTATGAGGTCAACATACGTCGACCATGCCGTTAACATATGCGAATACTTTCGTGAACATACGCTCAACATATGTCTCGCCATATGCTAAACCGATGTTTCACTATGTGGCAGACACATGTTTACCATGTGGTAAACACATGTTTGACGAAGATTACCGATGCAGTAGTCACACGCTCATTAACCATACCTCACCATGCAAACACGTTTCTTTCCCGTCAGAGGTTAATTGTGCTGAAATGTAAACTACAGCCGGACTTTCGGTCTTGCGTCAGCCCTTTTTCTCACGGAAAATCCTGCAATTACACAACAATACGTTCACATATAATGCCACATTGCGCCAATAAAGAATAAATAGCAAGTTTATTATGGTAAATTAGTACTCAACCCACCGCCGGGTGCTTCCGCTCTGCAATCATGGGGTGACCGCACTACCCTTCGTTAACGTGTCATAACAGCCAGGACGAAGATATCTGGGCAGCCCTGACAGGTTATGATTGCACACGTAGCAGTCTATTAAATAATCCGGGTCCCTTTCTGTCATTCACATCAACTAATGCATCACTTTGTTGTTCCGTAAACTGTCATACAGGTGACTTCGTTAAATTGACAAAAACACGTAAGAGTGTTTTTTCCGGAACTGAACATTTTATGAAAGCTAGAATGAGAGGCATTCACGTGGCAATATCCAGCATGCATGAGACATGTGTCTGATTTATTTATGAGCACCAAGTAAGGGCAACTATCCTTTTGCTGACTGCAGATATTTCTCAGACTTTTTTTAAAAATTTAGTTACTTAGTTATAATATTTTTTCACTCGTCATTTTTGTTAAAGGCGCGCAGAAAGGAAAAGAAATTCAGACAGATATATGGCAGGGAGTGCTTTAAGACAACACAATGAAGCCCTATGAACAATCTACATACCAGCAGCCTTTTGCAACAACTGGTAAATCAAACTCGGTCAAAAGGCAGGCAGGGCTCGTCTGATATCGAGACGTTCACGACCCACAAGACTCTTGTTACTGTATACATCACACAGAGGCTCTTATCACACACAAAAATGCCGCAGTGTGGCGAGTCTTAAATAACAGCAAGGAGGAAGCATAAAATGTCCGTAAAAAGACAACTGGTGGTAGGAGGAAGAATGGCACTGATATTCTGCCTTGAAGAATGCTCAACATTCCCTGGCAAAGTGACCACAGTTTTGATCGCTCAATCCCAGAGAAACCGTCTAAATTGAGGAATCCCCGTCGGAGCCTATTGGAATAGGTCTGGACCCCAGTATTATCCCGACATTTTCCCAGATAGCATAGAATCCCAACGGTGAGACAAAACGGAACATGAAAGTGGCATGAAAATTTTACATGAAGAAGGTGGGGTGGAATGGGGTGGGGGGAGGGCTAATTCTGAACTTTTGAACGAATCTTTGGCTTGTTTTGAAAATGACATTACCTTGGCACTGTGTGTCACTGATCTCAAACACAAGGTCAACATTTATGTCGCTTTCCCATATGCCTTTGACCTTTATCGATGTCACGGTCAAAATCACGAAGTTACCCCTCATATAACTTCCTTTATTGTTGGGGGGATGGGGGTTAAATTCGAAAACGAGCTAAAAAAATTCTGCGCCTATCACGAAGCCCGAGACAAACAGGCTACGCGATCAAGGTCAAAATCACGGGGCATGGTGTCAAGTCTAAGAATGAGGTCAAATGCGCTCAGTCACTACTGGTTTCAGATGTTTGCATATTTTATCTGATGGCGATTTTATTCACAAGAACAGCAGTGTGAAAACGAGGTTAAAACCAATCTCCCAAAGTTTCAGAGATTCAGAGATGATGTGACGCTTGACTTCAAAAGCCGAAGTCACAATCCCGATGCTGAAACTGAGTCCACGAATGGGGTGAAAACTGCTGCACCTCTAATCGCTATCAAAACCGTCTTAAAAACGAACAAAGTGGAATATTCGAGGACAACAGCTTCTAAGCCAAATTTCCCAACGGGAGCAAACGCCAGAAAACTAAACTTCACATGGTCGGAAAAACAGGTTATTTTGCACGATCCAGACACACATTTCATTTATTACAGGACAAAAACATTCGACTGATGGTCCAATAACATGAAATCATAGATCACACACACCCTGCTGGGTAGCTGCAGCTGTGGCCCACGATCGTCTGTACACGTTACCGCACGGTGTTTACACAAAGTCCAAGGTCTCCACTCATGTTTTATTCACACACAGATAAAAGACGGCAATGGGCCCCCCCTCCCTTTCCCAGCTTTTCCTGGTCCAGCCTTTCGTCGTTAATGAAGGGAAAAGATAAACAAAGCAGTGCAGTAATTAAACAGCTTAGCTGAAACCAGATATGCAGTGTGGGAAAACAGGAACGAAAAATTCCGAGAAACGACATATATCACGCTGACTGTAAGAGCAGGTGACATGTGTTTTTCACCATTCTGAGTCGATATACATATCATAAAGCACAAGTTTGTCTTCGCATTAATTCATGACTGATCGGTGCTTGGAGATCAAATCATCTGAAAAATTCTATCCAACATCTTCTCACGGCCGTTTCATTGAACAAAATAACAACAACAACAACAATAATAAATAAATAGATAAATAAATAAAATTATTCCTGAATTAAATGCGCTTGTATATACTTTAAATGTGAAAGAGATCAATATGAAAAATGATCTTGTTTTGGAAACCAAACCAGAATTTTTCTCATGCATTCGGGTTTTTTTTTGTGGTGCTTTCAGAGACTTTCTTTAAAAAAACCCAGCGTATATTGCAGTCCTTTTATAAATATAACAATGTGGTACTTTACCTCATCCCCATTTGTGTAATTCATCAAGGTAGCATATCCACATTCTAGAACATTTCTAAAGCATACAAAAGTAATTTACGGGGGCAGCCAAACAAATTGAAACCGTTTGGATAAGCAAGGATTATTCTACTGAATGCAAAGGGCCACACTGGGGCCATAAGCATCGCTGAAATATAAGATCCTGTTTTTGTCTTCCGAGTAAAAAAATAGAAGTACGGTTAAGTGTAGATAAAACAATGCCCAATATATTCGCCACTGCGACCATAAAACTCTGAAACTTGCTTGAGGTCAGGTTACTCCTAGTAATTCCGAAAGACGGGGTTAAAATAAAACTATAAGGAACAACAGAGCATTAAATCAAGCTTCAAGCCTTGGCTTCAGAAGGAGGCGGAGGAGGAAAAAACAGCCTGATGGTTATTACTCAGCTTTCCCCGGACGAACAAATTAACTGTAAGACAAGTGCGGGGTAAGTATCACCCAAGCAACCATTATTGATTGTTATTGAAATGAAAGACCTGATTGGAGGGGGGCGGGGGCGATAAAAAAAAAAGAAAAAAAAAAATCTCGATATTTATGGTGGCATTCAGAAAGCAGACAGAGAAGTTTGCCGCTCTGACTTACTTAGGTTGTGTGATTCATTCCTGGCATTTGACAGGAGAATGGTATTTGATCGTGCTACAAATACGTAAGGGCACACCAGTCAGAATTAACTGCACGACAAGCACTGATTGGTCGTTTCAACTTCACAAGGTTTTAGCTCATGGATTTTTTAGCCCAAACCGAGTTTCAGCCCAAATAAGGATAGGGGCGGGGGTGCTTGTGAGCAGGACAATTTTTTCATTAATACATATACTCTTGTGGACCTAAGTTCCTGTATACTCATTTTGAAACAAGGTTTTACAATAACTTGGTTCGCAATCGGCAAACCAAAAGGCTAAACTTTTACACCTACCGCCCAACAAATATAATTTGCACCATGTAACAGAACAAACACTAAATGCATCTGTGAAATTTAGGTTCAGCGAAAAAGCAGTCATTGAGTTGTGCCCTCTGATGACCTAAGGCCACTTCCAAACGATGTGTTTTCAAAACCGATGTACACGTACTGAGTAGTCCATTAAATACAAGTAGGGAAGAAAACCAGCTGGTGAAATACGTGACCCACACCGATGCCTTCGCGTACATCCGGGGTATTGAAAACGCTACGTGTAGAGGGTGAGAGTGTTGGATGAGTCAGCATTGACAGAAGTCTAATGAAGCATTTCAGAGCTCAACACGCACCCAACCCTACCGCTACCGTACCTTTGGTCTATAAATGATTACAAAGGGCGGCAGTGCTGCTCCCAAGGCTTTCAGATGTACAGTACAAATGTCGTTTTGTTCCATTAGATGTGAGCTTTTTTACGCTCTATTCGCTGTTTGCCTTTATAATTTGCCATGCAGATCCAGGCCAGTGCTTTAGTTGTAATACACTCTATAGTGGTCATTTATTAATCATGCTATGGATAAGAAAACTTTTTGGTTTCTAGGATGTGTATCGGTATTGAATAACTTAAATTTTCACGGTTGTTTTTTTATTAAAATGGTTGTCAAAATGCTGGCTAACATAAAGTACTACATATTTCTTCTTCTGGTCTACCTTTCCACAACTTATAAACGACAACTATAATGTGTTTTTTTCATATGTAGCAATCTTTTCCGTTTAGGGGCATCACTACATTTGAGTCAGGCTTTCATCCCTACGCAGACACGGTACCACTGTCCAGACCATGCTATGATAAGAGACAGATGCCATAATATTGTCTGCATTGTATTCCAAGTACTTTTTAATACTGAAATACCATTAACGCCCAAATTAATGTTCTACATAATGTTTTACAGGCTTGCGAAAACAGCCTTGGTATTTTCAATCAGACTACGGTACCCATATTTATAATACCTCAAGCAAGTTAAACAGTAGTTATTTCCCAACTTCAAAGCATTATTAAAGCACTTACCAGAAGATGACCAATGCTACGTCACATAAACAAACAACTTGCACTCATCAATTCATTTCATTCCAAGCACAACAAAGAAAACAACGGAAGTAAAACCGAAACGAACATTTCACAACGGTGGCTACTGTTTTCCATAATTTAAGAAACCACAGCGCAGTCCTTGTCAACAGACAGGCTACAGCAGCAGATGGAAGGAAACAATACCCGTCATCCCTCACAGATCTAATAACAAAACAGTTCCGTGGTAACCAAGGGAAGAAATAAAGAAAGGAAGAAAAAATGCGAAATTTATCACCATGGACAGGCCTTGTTGCAGTCACATGTATTTTTTTCCCCTTTTATGGACATTAATCCCCTGGGCTTTCTCTAAATTATGTGTTATTGGCTCAGTACGTATTCTGCCAGTGAAACCTGTCTCTTCCACGTGAAATAAAGGAATTTCTCTTTCCTTATTACTATGAACCACAGCGCAGTCTGGATGCCAACATAAAAGAAAGCTCCGAAATAACATTATTTTCTGATTATTAGTCAACCTGTCTCTGGGCCTCGTTCGTCTGGTAACTCGTCGAGAAAAGCGAGTGATTGGTGCACGACATAGGTCACATGACCCGCTTTTTTTTTCAACCACGGCAGTTTTGGAATGAAACACTTCATCCATCGCCCGTGATGGGATCGGCATCATTTACTAATTGGGTCGTGCCTTGGAATCAATACACCCTCCATCTGTTTGCCAATTGGAAGGCACAGACATACAGTCAGATAAAATAACAACGCTGATTTCTTATGCTTTCAGGCTGTTTTCCTTTCGGGTCAATATATTTGGAATCTAATCTCACTGTAAAAGCCTTTCATTGTACGATGCTCCGCTAATTTTTTGTTCGCATTGATGTGTGACAAGAGCTTTGTGGGGTGGGCGCCAAATACGACTATATAAGTCAATGAAGCACAAAAAATCCATTGAATGTTTCATAATCTTGTTTGATGCATCTTCTGCAACGTTTTGTATCCATATACACATGAACCGCCCTGACTAACCCAAAGTAAACCTAGATTCTTGTTGCAGAGACACAGCAGGGTTGAGATTTCGCGGTCGCCCGGCCGCCCGTGGCGACCAACTTTCGGCTCGGGCGACCAACTTTTCTGAGTTGTTGCTTGCTTTTTGACGTGAGGCTGGCTGGACAAATTTTGCAAAAATTGCGCCGGGCGACTAACTTTTGTGCCGGGCGACTAACTTTCTAAAATTTTACGAAGTCTCAACCCTGCACAGTGTACTTTCATTTACAGTGTAACGCAAGGTACCAAATATGTACAAACAAGAGTGTCTAGGGCACCTTGCAATAAGTGAACGCCAATATTTTTGACAAAAAAGTTCAACTTATAGGCTTTTTTCCCATTCTTGATAAAAATCGAACGTGGAGCAGATAATTTTGGTATCTGCGAAGTTATCTACCAGCCATGAACTGGACGCCAACCAGTCCGTAGCTGAGCAATCCCACACTGTCCATCACAGGCTGGCTGGCAGAATCCCTAACCTCTTTATAATTTCCTGTGTAACTGTCTTGTTCCAAAGCTAAGCGACAGAAGGCAATCTAAAAAGCTCCTTTTTACATAACCGTATAATAAGGAATGCAGACCGGAAGAGAAAAGCAAAATGATACCAAAACTTGTTCTGAAACTGGAACAAGGAACAAAGAGGCAAGCCACTTTATGCCAGGAGCAGGATTTTTAGAACTCTCATTAAATGTAACTCCGACTAAGGCGTCAGGTTCACAATGTGTTTTTCAGGCTTTTGAATTATGTACATATTTTTAACCCATCAGTATTGGAAAGCAATTGGAATTGATTAACGACAACTGATAACTCCAGCCAACTGTGTAATTAGAACTTTGGATAATCAGAAAAAAGGAACAGCAGCACATAAACAGCTGATTCGTTATATTCTTACGTCACCACCGGTAGCGCAATGCCATGGCAACGTACCCAGAAAGAGAACATCACTAGCACTTCATTAAACAATGTCCCAAGTATTCTTTTAGTTCTGTGACGTATCGTGATGGCAGTAGGTCGTGTTTGGATTCTAGTGCGAGGCCAGTGCACCGGCTTCTGTAAGTTTACCTACCTCAAGTGCCGAAAACCCAATGCCAGATAGCCCAATCTGAGAAATTTATCCTTGTATCAAGTATCCTAATGACAGAACCGTTCAAATGTAATGGTCTTCTTCCAAATGACAGTGTGTGGCATGTCTGGTTTAGATGCAAATGGCTCATAATGAAAGTCTGGGATTTTCAAACGCAGAGCAATAACAGGTCATCAAAAGGGAACTGCGGGTGGCGTATTCAGATATAACGACTCTAAAAAACTCAATTTGTTTCACGTCTGACGCGGCAGTTGAAGCCCGTAAGCTTAACTCACGTGACCTCCCCCCCCCCCCCCCCACCCCGTCTAGTTTTCCACTAATACGTCATTTCCGTCACACAGATCAATCGGGATTTGTTCCAGGATGTTCTGCCATTTCAGAAAATGTTTTAACTCCAAGCAGAGAAGAATTGCTAACAAATATTTCACTGTCATCTTTGAGTTATAAAAATCTAAAAGTGAAAAATAAAAACACTTACACGGACGAGCACTGGACTTCACAGAGACAGGAGTTTCATGCAAGGCTTCTCCTGTTTCCCACTGAGTGAAACCTGAAACAATTGCTGAAGTTCAATAAAGAGCACAAAAAAAAAAAAAAAACACAAGGAAGGCCGATATCCTAGGCTAGAAACCGAGGCAGTACCAGCCTTGCTTCTGTCTCGAACAGTCTCAAAACCCGTGAGGTATTTCTTTCAGCTGCCGCGTAGCAGCATCATGTTGCTATTCCCTTATAAGCCATGTAAAAACACGAGCTGTCATATATTGGCTGGAGGCCCCTTGAGGGCAGAAGCCTGAAGATGTAGACCCACATTTCTGGCGGTTGCCAAAAGATTCGAATAGACAGCAGGCGAACTTTTCAACATACGACACATAAACATAATGTAAGTGGGACACAGATGAGCTGGCAAGTCCCACTGGCAAGTCCCACTCAATCACACCAAACAAGCGCAGAGTAACCCTTTCACGGGCTTTAAAATCCAGTCAGTTCTTGACGAAGCCCTACGGGGGCCGATGACCAACGATTTTGAAAGGTATTTAGGCAAATACCGAAACTAACATTTTATTTTTTTTAACTTTCAAGAAAATTCTGGAATTCTTTTGCAAACACTAGCTCAGCCTTATCCAAAAGATAAGCTCTAGACTCAAAACTGAAAAGGTCATCTTAAATGTCATTCCGTTGCACACCATCAATAAGTGCTCTATTCGTATTGAAATTTTAAACAATTCAATTAATAGCTTTGGAGATCTAACCTGGGCACGACGTAGAAAATATGCTAAGTTCAAATAATCGAAAAAATAGTCATTCTCACAATTTTTCATGAATCCAAACAAAACAGACGGCCAAGCTCATAGCTTTATCCCTCCGTTACACGGGGATAATAAGTACAAGCCCCTCTCATCAGACAAATTCGATTCTCCACCGTCGTACGGGCCGACTTCTCTAATACACGCAATTACGCCCAACACTGAATACCAGCCATCGTTAACTTGCATCAAAATGGCCGCCTCTAAATGTCAGAGACGGCCACGCCTCTCGATACGTATCTCACAAATGGGAGAGCAAGACCCACAAGTCAAAAGCTTTCAAGTCGCACACTCCTATGGGATGTTTTCCCCTGGTATAAAACATTTTGGGCCCATTTCTCTATGCCATTTCGGCTGAAGAAAATAAGTCCTGTTTTGTATACGCATTTTATAAATTCATTTTTATTTATTCATATATTTTCGGCACGTTTGCTGCATTCGCCTTAGGAAAGAGCATCACCATTTGAGAAAGCGCTGCGCTGGGTGTGTCGCCTGTTACTCATGGGCCAGCGCATCACGAGTGATAGCGTCCAAAGACAGATTCCACAAAAGGCACACTAAAAGAAACCCTGAACAGATGAGCCTGACATAATTACGATTCCACCACGTCACAAAGAAATGACTACTGAGCAAACAAGTTTAAACTATGTGAGTTATTTAGTCGCTATTCTGCAGTGCTAGGTATCTTAACTGAGGTCAAGGAATATCAGAAGCCGGGTCCATTCAAAAGAAAGGAAAAAAAGGTTGTCCTTTAGTGAAGGTCTTGGAACCGCCCTGCTGCAAAAACAAAATAAGGCTTTAAGCTAGAAAACAAATTTCCCGCAGAAGAATCAATGCGTATTGTGTCATATATTACAGCATCCCAGACATGAAACAACCATTACAGTGGAGAAAAAAAATGACCAACGGAAAACTAATGTGCGTCAAAATATTATTCAAATCAAGGCAACATTTTTCCAGCGCAGATGCAACGGAGCCGCGAGCAGCAACAATCCAAGCGTTTCTTGTCCGCATTACAATCAAAGCATGAAACCAAAAGAAATGAAAGGGCGTGCAAAAAACAAGAGACATGGCGCATGAGGAGAAAGCCAGAATCATTGGCAGCGTCTACGCAAGAACTGCGAGAAGAGTGCTAAATAGGGCAAAGCAAGCTGCTAAAATTTCATCAGGGTCATGAACATCAATAGATTCTAAAATATGAACTGCACGTTGTATCCAGACAGTTTGCCAGCACAAGTTCTATACAACTGAGAATGAATCAGCTGAGTCTTCAAGCATTTGGCAAAACGGTTGATCGCCTAAAAATACATGGGGTCCTGCTTATTGCCGCACGCCAAGCATAGTTAAGGATTCATGCTATCTACTTGGTAGTGACAGATGGACTGACGGATGGGAGGGCAAGCCTCATGCAAAACAAAAAAAAAAAAAAAAAAAAAAAGTTAAAAACGTTAAGAGGGACCTCTTTGATCTTGACCTTTCCTGGCAGTGAATTCTGTCATTTTTTTTTCAAGATATCGTAAAATTCCAAGTGGGTCAATTCCGGTCTAGTTGAATATAGTGAAAAGAACCCATTTATATAACCTACAGACCTTGTGGTACCCCTCAAAATTGACCAAACGTCCTTCTTGGCTCCTGGCAGCGAAGACTTCAGGGAAAACACAGGTGTGACAACCACTGCGAACAGCCTCAGTACTAGAAACGTAAAGAGAAACAGAAAATGCTAAAACTATGCAGCGACATGAGAAAATCAACACTAAAAAGCCCCCGGCGAAAAAAAATTACTGAATTACCTTTTTTTCGATATACACATTAAATTTTCTTTTACATAGAACTTTTTTTTGTTTTGGCGGATTTTATGCAATTATATATTATGACAACTGGAATACAGCAAAACTTCCATTCGTAAGAGCCTCTGCTTAGTAAACAACATTTGATAAATGAAGAGTTTCTTCGAATTTCTAATTTTCGTTACAAAATTCACCTCTCTTCATTCTCTATCATGAACACTGTGTTATACAAGTGTTCATTACACACAGGTTTTACTGTATAGTAGCTATATTTAAACTAGAAAGGCCAGTGCACACCAACAAAAGTTTACCCAAACACGTCAAACACATTTATTAGCCGTTGCCTTTCGTTTTTGAAAACAAAAATAAATGTTTCCCCAAGTGTGGATACAGGTGTTTATTTCGGTCTGAAAGACCAGTCATTACAGACAGATTTACGGTACACCTGTTTGTCCGGCTCTCTAAGACCATCAACAAAAGAGGTTATACTGTACGTCTTTTTTGTTCGGGTCCCGATGGTACTCACTACGAACAGGTTTTACTGTACGTCTTTTTCTGGGTCCGGAAGGTGGTCACTATAACAGGTTTTACTGCACATCTTTTTATTTTATCATCTTTTTTTTTTTTTTGTTAACAGTTACCCCCCCCCCCCCCCGTTGATTTTTCTAATGCGGATACGACTCTGAACGCAACCCTAACCATTTCACCCCTTTCAAGGTGTAGGTCAGTACCCAAAGTGTACTTTCCTACCATGAAAAATACCTTGTCTTCGTCCCTTCGCACCCCACATAACTGTACTGTGGATGACTCACCTCGGTGAGGAGTGGCGGTGGAAGGGATATTTCTGTGTCAAAGTGGTGAGTTGCTTGTCATAACACAAGATAGCAGAAATTACCCCCCCCCCCCCCCTGCTCATCAAACCCACTCGTTCGTTCGCCCGCTGACCTCGGAACGACCCCCCCCCCCCAGCTGACATCGGAACACCCCCTCCCCCCCCCCCCCTCCTCCTACACTACATTCGTATGCACGCAGAAAGTACAAAAACAAAATGTTTTCCCTTTGCGGGGGAAACATAAATATGCACGTAAACAGTAAGTCTATCAGGTTTCCTGATCTGATAAGTTATGGCGAGTTTGCAAACGAAAAGTTAAAGCGTGACTTCAGATTAAATATATAACTGTATCCCAATTACTTCTTGTGCGTGCCATATGCAAAATGAAACGTTTCTTGAAAAGTTTTAACTTGGAAAACATGATACAGAAGTAAACATGATACAGAAGTAAACACGACACAGAAGTAAACATGATACTGAAGTAAACATAACTTCTGGAATAATGCGTTTTTAAAGTTGCATATTAAGTACATTGGTGTGTTCAACCACGTTCTCGATTCCATTGTATACGTGATAACTCTTTCTCTTCTCAGTTGGATAATAAAATTTAGCAACAAAATACGATATGAAATAACTTGTGAATTTGTATAAATATACCTCCTTTTTACTGATCAAAACACAGATCTAATTCATATTCAAGTTCTGGGTAAATGACTCGAATTGTATCATGATTGAAATAAGAACATATTATAACCTCATACTTATTTATAAACAGAGAGTGAGTATTCACTTGTTTGTTATCGGAGATAAATTTCACGTCTTGCGAAAAACCTTTTGCCAGAAGATTTACTTCTCACTTCAAAAGTCTTCTCAAGCGTAAAATCTGCAAAGTTAACTTCTTGCAAAAGGTCTGTAACTACTAAATTATGGTCTATAATTTTTTCAGGTATCGTACCTTTTTTTTTTTTAGTTACAAATTTCAAATGACGATCCATACTGGCTGACACTTGAATAACAAATCTCATTTATAAACTTGAAGCAAATGGTTCTTACGCCGTGAATGCCGCGTCGTCGCCGCAAATTCCCTTCAGTTTTTGTCGCCGTCGCCAATCTCACTAAAACCAAAAGACAACGCGGTATTCTAAATAACACACAAACATCTTGTCATCACTCAATAAATAGCTGTAAAATACTCTTTGCTGTGCATTATAAAACAGGTTATTACCTTTTTCTACTCAACAGTATTGCTCACACATTTATACCGCCAGGTTTTTTTGAAGCGTTTCATACCGTAGTGGCGGCTACGAGACGAAACATAAATCAATACACACATGATGAATAAACTTGTTTTTTTTTTTTTTGTTTTTTTTTTTCAGTTTTACATGCCGTTTGAAAACACTGTAAGTTCATTAGGCACAAGTCTTTCCTGCGGGCTGCTGCTGGTAATCCCTACAACTGCTTCTTTCAAAGGTGCAAACTGCGCATGAGCGTTGTCTCGAAGCTATAAAACAGATCGTGTTGGCGGTGTATGTGCGTGGTAATTTGAGTTGTTTTATGCCTCTGACGCGGTGTTTACCCCTTAGCCACGTATTTTATGTTCTTAACATCACTGCGGAGTTCTCATCCTTTCTTGTTTCTGACGCATTTTGAGGCGAAAGCCCACAGACTTGGTTTCCTCTGCCAGATCACGCATTCAGTCATGACTTGCACAACAAATTCTCCTCCCATCTCTCATCCAAATGTACAGATTTCAATGGATATATTATATATTTTCTCTGCTGACAGTTCAGAATCCTACGATGTACTAATCAGCGAGGAAGGACGAGCGACCAAACGCCGTTAATACTCCCGGACGCACGTCGGGTCTGGGACAACCCATGTGATGGTAGTATCTACATATGTCTTAAGCTGTCACACGCCATTGCGCGAATTCGTTTCCAGATAACTGCTTCAGTATTTTTAGTGGCCCTGTGATTACGAAATCTGCACCACACAAACTTGCTCACAACCCTTCGTGAATACAAAAGCACCACAGTTAACCGGCTGAAGTATTTTTCGCAGGCAATCTCGCGGGGTTCTGATCAAAAAAATGGCTTTATTAGATGAACCATTTAGACCAATATTTTTTATCAACTTGCCTCGCCTCCGTCGCGCTCAATTAGCAACACCAGGGAAAACTAACCTGGACATCTTGCGGAGAATTTTGTGTAGTGGCTTCCAATAGATCACACGGCATTGTGCATTATACCCGAGCCTTTTGTGGCCTCTCCAAGGTCACACCGCTTTATCACGTTAGAATGAAATAAACTTGCTTCTACATTTTTTTAAAAAAAAAACATACAAGAGCATCCATAACGCACCTTTCACCATTTTTATTTTAATCTAATTAGTAGCAGTTTGTTGGTACTTAATGGGTTTTCATTGACTTGATTATCTATTTTGTTATCGTTGTGATGCCTGTTATTGCTTTTAGTAACAATTAATTTCATATACTTAAGTCAGGAAAATTTGTGATATTTTGGGGACGCAATGGCAACTTTACGACAATGCACATGGGTGCCATAGAAACTGGAAGTCCACAGTTTGTGCGCGCCATTCGACAGCTTACAGAAAGTTTAATTCTAACAACTTCTACGGATCTTTGCTCACTTAAAAATGTTCTCACTGATTTCCCTGTAATTATTTTGAATTCAGCTATCGCTTGCCTTGAACAAAAACAAAACTCTATCAAGGGCATTGATTAAAATTCCTGCGAGTATTTACTTCTATGAAGCTAAAGTTCAAATATTGTTACAAAAATAACAAAATAAGCGTCTACTTTCAAAACCTGCAGTGCTTTTTTCTGTTTTTTTTTTTCCTGTTTAAAATGGCAGATAAAAAAGTGTAGATCAACACATAATGGTTGCTCTCAATAATATAACGCAACACACAACGATCACTCGTCGACGCCCCATCCTTTCCTTCTTAAAGCACCAGCGGGATAAAACCCACAGGCAGGTAATAACACGGCCATGTAAAACCTCCGGCATCATACCAGACATACGTGCTTACAGTCTCGCCGTTCTAGTTTCTATTTTGCACCATTTTAAGTTCTGCACCCGACCGAGCCGAGACGGACTGTTGGACTTTTAATTTGACTGTCTATTAAAATGTCGGTAGTTCAGTATTGCAATACATATTGAAATTTAGAATTTTTAAAATTTTATTTGTAATTTCAATTTTGTTCATATTTTTCTATTTATAGATAATAAGAAAATAAGTTGCAACAAAAATTGATGAAACAACGAAAAAAAAATTGATTTTTGTGACGTTCGATTCATCGGTAGTCTATTCCGGAATAGCCTACCAGAAAATAGCTGGTTTCTTATTTGCTTCAGAATTCTTATTATAAATAATACAGTGTTATATATATATATTTTACACTTTATATATTACATCCTTCTAACAGTTATCAATTCTTTATTAAAGAAAAGTAAAGGTTTGCAGTTTCACTAACTGATATCAGAGTTTATTACCAACGTTTATCTGCAATTTCTTTTTTCTTTTACTAATGAGCAGAATTCCATAAAATTTATACTTTTCTCACCTGGTCACACAGAAAGCCACTACGATGTTATGTCTGGCTTTTAGCTGCTAATTTCTTCCTTAACAATCCGTTAGGTTGCTATCTTTTAGTATGAATTCCTGTAAAAGGCACAAAAATGTTGAAACGAAAATACAAGACTAATTCCTTCTTTTTTTCACTAAACAGACATACTCGTGAAACGAGATACTTCCAGTGGAAAATGGTATCCTGTTGACTCAGCCACCAACCTGATGAGACTACCTTTCAGAAAGAGGAAGAATTATCCACGAAGCTTATTTGCTCTTTACATTAACAGCTTACAGTCCTGCTAAGTTGTCCACACACTATTAAGATCAGCAAACAGATCCTCCTGCATTCAGGACACTTTTTCCCCAGTAATCGATAATTTTTTTTTTTTGTTTTGTTTGTTTTATATTCGGCTCACTGAGCTAGTTTTCCAATAAAATAGATTTGCCAGTCTGCTAACGGCAAGAAGTTGTCCTGTGGGCCGATACTATCGTGAGGAAGATTTTCATAGCCTACCACATCTGTCTTCGTATCCCTTCAAAACCTCAACTCTAAAGTCCCACAGACCGAAATCCTCACTGAGACCCACACCCCCCCCCCCCACACACACACACACACCCCACCCTGCACAAATAAAACTGAACCGAGTCACAGCGGAATTAAAAAGTGGAAGTCACAACGGAATTAAAAGATGAAATCACCTGATATTATTTGCAAGACTGTATTTTATCTTTACGGCGAAACCAGTAATTTTCTGCACGAGTAATTTTGCAACTTAAACGACATTCACATGTAATTCCATTCTGATTGACGACAATGTTTTTGGTAAACCTATACTTCTGTAGAACTGGTAAACCTCGTCGTGTTCAGCCTTGGGACAGTATTAGAAATATGTACTGATTAATTACATCGCTCTCTATGTTTTGTTGGGAGATCTTCGCATAGCAAACGAATGCCATTTACAGTTTTATCTCGTGAAGAAATCGATGCACGGAAAACGAAACAGCAACCAATTGTTTGAGCTTTTTTTTTCTTTTTCTTTTTTTTTCTTTTTTCTTTATCTTTTTTCTTTACTTTTTTTTTCTTTTGCTCAAGCGACACTTAAACTGAGGAACGAATGAAACGAGAAGTTCAGGTACCCGTGCCCTCATTCACATGATAGGCTTTCTCAAAATATCGGTATGAGCATGCGCAAAATCCTCGCAAATCGGAAACTGAAGTGTTTCTTGCGACCAGTACGAAAAAAAAATCTGATGGTTAATTCAGGCGTCTTGTACCCTCTGTGTTTCGTCGCTCAGTGATTAATGCTCAGTCCAAATGAGCTGCTCATGAGGGATTACGCGACGCAGATGAACATCAAGTAAAACCCGGTGTGTGTTGCTGTGCATATGTGCTTACATTTGGTTCTTAGTATCACAGCGATACGTAAGAAATGTATGTGCCCCCTCCCCCCGGGCGAGATATCTGCTCTTGTTGACTTGCTGCTGCTCCCAGAGTTGGTTTATACACCCCCCACCACCTTTAAACAATTATACACATTCAAATATTTGGATGGTGAATGTTGCTCAAGGTTCTGAATGAGGATAGTTTACACGTAAGAGTTTTGGAAATTCATCAGAACCGGTTAGAAACTCATCCAAGCAACTTGTCACTTGGGTGTGTAAAGACAATAAGGAGCAGCAACGATGTGAGGACTTGCGTCAAAGCCAAAGCGGTAATCAGCCAAGCCTGTGATTTGTCATGCCTGACACACGGTATTAACAACCACCACTCCGGACAGGACCCAGTCTAGCTCATGATCAACAGCCCAGTCTAGCTCATGATCAAGGGCTTTGTTACCGCGTGTATTGATTGATTATCGCGTATCTGTCCGGAGACACAAGAATAACTGAAATGGATTGAGAACAGCAGTCGAAAACTCGAGTTCATTCTCTACTCAAAGTCTACAGATTCAACTACAGCAAAGACTAAAGCAGAAAAAACAGCTCAAAACGACCATTTTATTGCACTTCAGCAAGATTTGGCCCCGCCTCAAACCCACCCCGATACTATAACTCAGGCAGACATGCCTCATGATAAGTTAGTTTCGACGGAGGAATTTTTAACATGTAGCAATGCATCAGTACCAGGGAATTATACGCCCTGATATCGCGTTGTATAAACTAGACTACCAATTACATGTATTTTGTAGATATACTTCTCAATTGTACGCAGTATAAACACTTTTTCACTGTATATTTTCACTTCCAAAATAAGGCACAGACAACAACTAAACTTACAATGTGGAGCACTTACGAGCACCCAGTCGAATATTTTCGGAAATTCCCGGCACTACGCACTATAATAAAAACTAACAGCAACGAGATGCAGCAGCAAAAATCTAACCGGAAGTTACAATGTGTAGTGTTTATATTCTGACAGAAGGTTCTACGACCACAGATGTAAAGCCATGTCTCAGACCGGAATGTCCGAGAAAATAACAATTACTCATGCCCTTCTGACTGAAGCACATTGATGGATGACACTTTTAGTCAACCCGCTTTAAGGCACTGGCAACATTGGAAAAATTAACCCTGTTTTGCCCTGTCGTGCTGAACTTGTATGATCTTGTTTACATATGGAGCTCTGAGTGGAGGAATGACGTAGGCAGTGTTAGAAATTAGCAGTTGCACGACTAACATTTTAGAGTTAATCGCGAGGCCCAAAAGTTAGTCGCATTTCAGAGTTAGTCGCGCTGCCCGCGACTAACTTTTCGGGCCCCTTAATATATCAAATTTATCAATATTTTCTTGTTGTTCGTCAAAATAATGTATTTTTTATTCGAATTTATTACATTCTTTTTTAAAAGTTTTGCACTGCTTTTCATATAATTAATACTTTGTGCCTTTTTACACACCATTTTTTGTTCGGAATTAATATATTTATAACCAAATAGCTACAATGATCTTCCTCTGACTGCGGAACGAAAAAAAAAACATGGCGACGGTCCTGGATAACCCTTGCCATTGTTTATAAAAAAAAAAGTGGTTTTTCAGAAAAATACTTTGTGAAACACACACACACACACATATATATATATATATATATATATATATATATATATATATATATATATATATATATATATATACATATATAAAGCGCTTAAATTTTTGGAGTTGCTCGCGCAAGAAGCGCGACCACCGATTTTAGGTTACGGTAATTTCTAACACTGCGTGGGTATACTGCTCTGTCTCTGGTCAGTCCCCGCTACTTCCTATAAAAACAAACCAGTACACGCAAGGTTCTTGGATATACATCCGGCATGGCTTTCAGAATATAGAATACCTTAACGCAAGGAACAGGAGATAAACCAGATTGATATAACTTCCGCCCAGCAAAAATAATTTGGTACATCAAATCCATTGGCGTTCGAAACACACTGGCTTTTGCCATATGGCGAAAACTACCATCTTTCGAGTTACAAAAAAGGAATTCTAAACATCTATAAGCATATTCCATATACACCAAATATTGCGATCTACCTATAGTTCCGATCCTTTGTATCTTTTTAACAATAGAAATACATGGGGTGGAAAAAATACAATCCAGACACTTGCCACTACAGATACATAGTGATATATTATATTCACTACGATTAGAATGAAAGACCCGAGTTAAGTATTCTGGTGCTGGCGCGAGGCTTGATTAGAGCTTAACAGTGGCACCATCGTCCCCAGGCCAAGCGCTATTTCTATGCGAAATAAGAGATTCCACAGGCGTTAACTTCAAAGCCAAATGAGAACTGAAAAAAAATGGGATCAAAACACCATGGACAGTTGAAGTGCTATTAGCCGTAACACCTGGTGATAAATGTACAATAATAACAGGAAATCGAACGCATGGACGGCCAACCCCAAATCCGTCGATTTTGTATGTGGGGATGCCACATTAAGCGACACACAGAGGGTGACAATAGCTTCTAATGTAACGTCTCAGATCGCACAAAATCGAGTTTTCCTACATAAAATGCCCAGTGGAGTGGAGACGGTACTGTGCCTTAAACGACTGCAGTACTCAAGCTTCTATTCGCAAATTACAGACAGAAAGTAAACAATCACGACTTAGTTATTCGTAAACGGCAACATGTCTAACTGGGACAAGTAAAACAAATCTAAATAAATCTAATTGTCCAGAATTTCGGACAACCCCCATTGTAAACTCTTGGTTTCATCAGATATTTTAGCCCATGAGCCCAGCTGAAAAAATCTTCCGCAAACCAGAACCTTATGGCTTCAGCCATTACGAACCTCGACATTATGGCCAAATGAATTACAGCTCCCGCCGTTACGACCAAATAAGAGAAATGGAGATCTGGGCCAAAAAAATCAGGATGTAAACTTTTATTTCCATTAACTCTCGCCATCTTACTCACATAGCTGACTGAATACCTTAGTCAATTATAAACCAGTCAGGGCTGATTCAGACTATCAGAATACACAAACATCCATTCGCTGTAGCATAGGGCCTCAGGACATACCTCTGTCCTTCCCGGTGTTTTAATGCTGTCACATTCCCACGATAGTCTGTGCAACTGAACAGATAATCGAAAATGCCGTAGCCGTGAGTTTTCTCTTTACATCTCACTCATAAACCAGTGACAAGTCACAAACTCTGCTTCTTCCAAAATGAGAAAATGTGTTCAATCAGTCAGCTGGAGAGTTAGTAAGTTAAGCCCGGGATCTGTTGAATTTTTCTATTTGTTGGAAGTTCATAGATTTGAGTTACAAGTATTTGTTTTTGCAACGTGGGACAACTTGATTACAAAGACCTCAATTTACCAGAAGCTGTGACTTTTTTCCGATTTTATACAACCCCCAAAACTACCCTTCATAATTAAATCGTCTACGCAAATATGTGCTTTTCTGCTTTGTGCAACAGAAACTTATTTCAAATTGAATATATTTCCCTCCATCCTTCACTTTATATGTGTGCTATCTTAATCACTGCAGTATGGGATCCCACAGGTCGTTAATGGGCTTTACTGCCTCTAAAAGCTTGCTGTGGGATTCTCAAACTGTGCCCGAACTGTTTTTGCTCATGAAACTTCATCAGTAAAACTATTCTTATTTCATTAAAGAATTTATGAGTAGCTTTCAAATTGTTTGGTATTTCATGTTTAGTTGGGAATATGATTCAGATTTATTTTGAGAAAATACCATGTGGGGTTAAGTTGGTTGCTAGGATACAGCGCCACACCGATTAAGTATAATCACAAGATTTACATTCATTATCACCTGGCGATGGTTCTGATCGGCACCGTGGTAGAAGAGAAACTTCCATTTTTCCTGCATCATATCCCTTATAAAATTCGTTGGAAACCAGTTAAATATGAACGCAGACGGAATCATCATGGAGAGAGACTTCAGACATGAGCTTTAAAACTGTAACGCCGCTGCTATCTCGACAGCGACACAACGCATATAATATATTCACTGACCACTGAAAAAAAATCACTGGGCTAAAAAAAAGCGAAATCTTCCGTAGATCAAACTGAACACCTACCATCCGGGCGTCCAGTTTATAATAGCACGCCAACGGTGTAAGGCCCGACATGATAGGAAGACTGAATGGAGTAAATACTGATGTGAAGTAACGCTGACAAAAGCTGAAAAATCTTTCGTTGAACACATTATTATCGGACCTGGACATATAACTACGTTTTGAAATCCGCAGATTAGTAAATAGAAAACTTTTTATAACGATATCAGTTATAACGACATATGGTCATAATGAAATGACATTCGCTATTTAAAAATAACGGCTTAAGACATGTCGTTACAATGAGGTTGCACTGTATATAAAAGAATCAGCCAACGCCAAATGGAACACTGGTGCTCCGAATAAAATGCGCAAAAATCCTGCATCTTGTCTTCAAATCAAACGGGTGAATTGAAAGAAATGAATGGGTATGCACGCAAGCAGAGAATTTCTGCTAATTTTATTTCGATAAAACAACCTATACGACAAGATTGTTTACATAAGAAGAAAGGAATGGTGGAGTCTAACACCAAAACTGTTGCTGGGCTTCTCTATTTGACTTTGCATGACGCTTTGAAACCAAAACATTACGACGGTTTTGTTCTGCATGGAATTTAAGTGGAAATTAAATGTGGAACAGCATTGTGAAAAGAAGCAAAATAAAAATATTGAAAAAATTGAATTTGCATTATTTGTTTATTAAAATTGAATAACCTATTGAGCTTTAAAAATTCTAAAAATTTGTTTGTATCTCCATTGTTTTCATATTTTTTCTATTTTTAAGGAAAGAAAATAAGTTGTTTATATAGTCTGCAAAATAAAGAGACGAAATAGTGAAAAATTTTCGATTTCTGTGGCATTCGATTTATCGGTAGTCTATTCCGGAACAGCCTACCAGAAAATATCTAGTTTCTTATTTGCTTCAGAATTCTTATTTTAAATAATACAATGTTAATATTTTTTGTAGTGGAAAATTTATTTCACAGGTCTATATACTGTGAAGGTTTTTATATGGCTGAAGCTATGGGTAAATGTGAAATTTTCTTCTCTTACTTACAGGCTAGCGTGTGAAAAGTTGCAGGAGATATTATTTACACACCGGCTTGTGGAGATGCTATTTCATTCAAACTCATTTCCTTCTTATCAACTGATTACATACTGAAGGTTTTATATATTCGACAATATGGTTTTGCACGTCAACAATGAATTGCGCCTTATGCAATGCTTTTTGCTTGCCAGGAAATGACAGTTATGTATATTTACAAATTTTTGAAATTTTCTGCTTTGATATGCATATTTAAGATTTACAGTTTTTTTGTGAAAATACAGCTGAATAGTTCGTTTCTACACATTCAAATATCATGGAGTGAAATTAAGTGCCTGATACTGCTTATTTCTGCTCAGGTTTTGCTCTATAACTAGACTGGCCAGTGTTTTTGTTAAAACAAAAACGGATATGTCTCCCCTGTCTCCCAATCAGCCACGTGGAAAAAAATCTTTGCTTAACAGTACAACACTGGCGAGCCCAAAAAATTGAAATAAAAAATCGCCAAAAATACATTTGTACAGAAAATAAAGAAAAACTTCGCAGTAAATATTTGCACTTTATGTGGGTTCTTCTTGCCACGTTTCAGCCTAACCGAACAAACTGTTTCGGAGATATCGCAACAATATGGCCAAAAAAACTAAAAAATGAAAAATTTAAAAAATCGCCAAAAATACATTTTCAATGGAAATGAAGAAAAACTTCGCAGTAAACATTTGCACTATATGTGTGTTCTTCTTGCGACGCATGAGCCTTATCCAACGAACTGTTTTGGAGATATAGCCTGCCAAAATGAAAAAAAATGCACGACCCCCCCCCCCCCCGTGTTCAAAAATTTGCCAAAAATAGAATTTTTGAAGGAACGAAAAAAAAATAACACCGGCATCATCTAGACATGTACCCTAATATGTAGACTATGTAAGTTTTGAGATAAATCGAGTCATTAATTTCATAAGAACTCGCTGGGGACAGACGGACGGACACACCAAATGCTATATATGCCTCCCTTAGGGGGGGAGACATATAATTCAAACTATGATGCAGCTCTGAGTCTGACAGCGAGATATGCGGGGAACGCCAAGGAGCAGCTGTTTTGAGGTGCTTCTTGGACCAAACAAACTTTTCCTGTTTTTGGTGTTTCGTCTGCACTTTGACTGCAAAACCTGTGCGTAAAAGAAATAGGCGTACCGGTACATTACCAGGAAACAGGGCAATTGCCCCGGGTCAATTGCCCCTCCCCCCGGACTAAACCCCCGACACAACGGCCTCCTGTAGGACTATACCCTCCCCCCGGACCATTACTACCGGGACTATCCCCCCCCCCCGACCATTTTACTTATTTGTTTGTATGCGTGTTTGTGTGCGTGTGTGTTGGGAGGGGGGGGGGGGGGGGAGGATCTGTTGCCTGTGGGTAGGTATATTATTACGGAAAATGCTGCCTCACTTCACTTTTCATTGCATTGCTTTCAATTCTGTATGAATATTCCCTTGCTGGTGTTTCCTAATAAGTTACTATTTTTGACAACCCGCCACATATTAACCAAATGAAGGCATTTTTTTTTTTTTTTTTTTGACAGCCAATTTCAAAATTGACTGCTCATCTTTTCTATCGTTTCTTCTCAGTGGCTGGGCTTGAATCATCACGCACTGATAAAAAGGACACATTGTAGATTTGAAAATTACAAGTTTTTAAATGTTATAAAATTGCAATTCAAATACCAGATACGCAGTTCAGTGGCAAATTTGATCACAACTTATAGTACATAGATTAAAAACGCCACTACCTGTAGAATTGATTACAGTAAAAATATCAGAAATGCTATTACGCTACAAAAAAAAATAGCCACTGATGTGAAAGTGCTTGCTTTATTTAAGTTCATGAATAATTGTAGCAAGCTCAGAACGACAGAAATTTGAAGAAAAAAATATGGACGAATATTTAACTCGGGAAAAGTAGTGAAATACCCCGGACACATTGTCCGGGTGGGTGGAAAAAGCAAAAATCCACGACGGTAATAGCCGTACAGGGGGCAATTGTTCTAGGGGAGTTGTACAGGCCAGTAGTCCAGGGTGCAACTGTCCCGGGGAGGGGGGGGGTTGTCCCAGATGCCCAATGATGTACCGTACGAGTATAATTCATGTAGGCACTGCCACATAAAACCAGCATTCAATAAGCAAATTCTCATTTTCAAACCTTCAAAAACGTGTTGGCGTTCCGACTGCAGCATGCTGGGTTAAAAAAACATAAAGAAATGCTAGAAAAAATAACAAAATTTCAGTTTTCTAACAGCATATTCACAGATAGGTTACAATGCATATAGGATAACATTAAATTTATTTTAAAAAAAACTCAGCAGGGTTGACCATACGCATAAGCGCACGCATGGGAAAAATTAAACGCCTGATTCATACTTTAACCCAATGAACTTGAAATATAACCCAATCGGAAATTCCCGAAAGTACAAACGGCGTATTTTTTACTTATTTCACTGAAGTCAATTCGAGAAAATAATATCTTTTGAGTATAATGAAGTTTTTTCAGCTGTTTGAAATTTTACCTACCAGTTAGATACACTAGTGGTCCGGCAAGAGAAAAGTGCATTACGGGAAAAAGATTCATCAAATGCAATGCAGCTGAAACAAACAGTCAAATGTTTCACAAAACAATGTGCAACAGGCTGTATTAATTACGAGGCCCTTCAATGTATCTAACCAGCATTTTAAGCCAATTCGTACTTTCAGTTTTTTTCCTAGCAAGTCTTTATCCCAAAAGAATTCGGTCGAAACGCAAAACCTTAAGCAAAAGTCTCAAGTACTAATCCGCTACTTTTTTGTGTTTTACCCACTTACTTCACCCGAACGTTACCAGTAACCTAGATTAAATCCGCCAGTGCCCGTCGTTTCGCCACCTCCCGAAAACAACTATTATCCCGGAAATGATATTTTTTGCCGAACCTCCCGACAACCGCCACTAGTTTTCGAATGCAAAATACTGATGTGCTATAAGCAAACTGTCAGTATACACATATAAATATCAGGTTTATGCTCACATGTAATCCTTATAGTTGTTAGTTGTCATTTTGAAAAGCGAGTTGACATGATATCTTACCGTTTGCATTCAAAATTTTCAGGATGACAGAATAAAGTGGCGAGTTACAACTATGCTCGAAAATCCTGCCCGAAAAGAATATATCAGCCTGGCATTTTCATGAATCACAACATGTTACTTTGCGCATAACAGAAAACATGGGTAAAATCCTGTATTTGCTACACACCAAACTATTAGGTGATCGCGTTCAAAACAGGAGAGTTATTGCGCAAAAACCACTGAAAAGTCTTAGGTTACTGGTAGCTCCAAGAAGCGGCCCGCAGAGAAGACGCATGCAACGTTATTTAAGTCAGAGCTGACTCGGAGCTACCGAAACGTCGAATAAAAGCCAAATCACACTTTGCACGTTCCCAATAAAAATACCTAAAAATTCTGTGTTTCGAATAAAAATAACCGGGTAAAAATGAAAGAAATGATAGAGAGATTTCGTCTAAATGTAGCTCCAAGAAGCGGTGCGCTAAAAAGTTTCCCGGCACCGCTTCAAAGCCTCGCTATATAACGATAAGCAAGTCAACTGCGCTCGCTTTGAGGCACCCCTGTGGCTACTTTGTGCGAGATTCAACGACCCATGGGTTTTTGTTGGCATTTGCTAAAGGCCCTCAAAGTACAACGGTAATCATATACAACTTCTGTGTTATGCTTTCTTTAAAAGAAAATAATACGGAAATAACCCCAAATCCCCCGCAATAAATGACATTTGTTTGTATACAGGGAGCATACTTTATTACGTGAAATAGTAACAAGAATTTTTTTGCAATTATCCACCAAAAAACTTTTAAATTGATATTTCAAAAGAACGTAAACATAAAAAGTCAAACATTGTGGGTGTACCAAATGAATTTATACGTAATTCTGCATCTATCAACTATTTAATATATATTGTCCAAATAAACTATAATCCCTTTATTTAAATTTTCGGTCCCTTGACTTTGGTCACGTGACATTTAAAGGCCAGAATGTAAACAAACATTTGACAGGTGGATGCGGAAGCTAATTTTTCTGCGCTTTTATGAACAAATAAAAGATATACAGCTCACTAAAAACTGTGCCTGTTTTACAAAAAGGGCGTATTGAGCTTGAACTTTCTGTAAATGTTTGAATAATACGGACTGGTATGCAGGATTCGTGCCTCAGAACATGTGAAGTTGACCCCTATTAGTGGAACAATGGAAGGCTTCGTAGCTCTGACAGAGAGATATACGATGTTATACAAGTCAGAGCTACTCGGAGCTAGTCTAAATGTCACCTTTCTCTTGCACTAAAGCAACCCGTACTCGTAAGCTATTTTAAAAATCTATCAAAAGTTTCAAGTTTTTTATGTTCCGAGCATCTGCTATTTTTGCGATATTTCTTCTCTATTTTTCTCTCACTTTTACCCGGGTCGCTCGCAGCCGAAATTCAAAATTATTGCGCATTTTATTCGAAACACACAGTGTGATTTCGCTTATTTTCCGGGACTTCGAAAACTTGCAGCAGCCAAAACGTCACATCGTTCTAACAAAAAAACGGGTGTCTAATATGTGCCAGCAGTGATATAAATAACTCACTTTTCTGATAAAAAGAGTTTAAATATGATGTCGGGCTTAAAAAAAACACACTGAAGACAAAAAACCAAAACATCCGTGTCGAGATGCCCATGACCGCCAGTCTACGTAAGTATGGACTGCACAAAACTCTACTTTTATCCTCTTGGCATAACACGTCCTACTGAAAAATACCACTGACATCATTTGCTGCAAAGCTTAGGAAAATGGAAAAAATCCTCCAATTTCGCAACATTTGTGAATTTTTGATCAAAAATTAATAACTTGCCACTCAACAGCCGCAATAAATCTGGATAATCAACAGCCTCTTCGTAACAAAATGTTCTTTTATCTAGAAGTAAAGAAGACTTCATTCTTTTATTCTACCTTTGTAGCATTCCAAATTTTCTTTTCAACAGAAATAAAGATAAGTTTGGACAAATCACCAGAAAGTTTTAAAATACAAATATCTGGAGGAAAAAAGCCTTGAATTATGTCCACTCGTGCATGTGCTTGATTAAAAATCCTTAACTGAATACAGGTAGTTACGGAGAATATGCAAGAAAACCTTTCGTCGCGTTTCGGTTACGATGCAACATTTGCGCGCCAAGTCAAGTTTATTCAGTGTCTCACATGAACAATGAGAATATAACAAATAAACATATGGTAAAGCTGTGATTATTAGTACAATATTAAAGCGAACAAGTGCCAGAAAGCACACCAAAAGAAGGCTGAAATAGACATGTATAACATGTTATTATTAAGCTTATTCTGAACACATATATTAAACACAGGAAGGTGTTTTTAACTGAGCTATAAAATGGGCAGTTTTACCCATACAAATAGCAAAATACAAGCGGGAATTCCGGGCATTTAAACTGCATTTTATCGAGCGATTTAGGGTACATTTGTTAGTTTTTCTAAGCAATAATTAAAATAATTATGCAACTACATTATAAATTACAGCAGATAGCGTGACAAACCGTATTTATTTTTAGCAGCACTATATTTTACATAATATGCCTCGTTATGTGACCAAATTATAAATTATAGCAGATAACGTGACTACATTATTTAAACATGTTATTTAGGCAGAGTTTGGACGGATTTCTCAACAGAACCATATTTTACATAAACCATGGTCATCAATAGGGTTAGCGGTACAATTTCGTCGATTCTTTAATAAACATCGCCAATTCGAGCATAGTAGAGTGCTTTTTACAGCTTAAAAGATCCAGTAAATTTAGAAAGGAAATTCTACGCGTATATTTTTCAGGGATATATAGTTCTCTAAGTTCTTTTGTACAGATTAGCACATGGTGGAACTCGTTACCCGTTTCGTTTAAGCTGCATTTAGTAACCTTCCTATCGATACGATTAATTGGAGGTTTCAAGTACCGCAGTTTTTTTATTTCTAGTTTGTGATTACTAATCCTATATCTACACAATTCAATTGCAAATTCTGGGGGTAACACGCGTAGATACTTTTCTTGCTCAAACGTTACTTTGTACAGGGAATATGTATCCGCTCTCCACTGATCTATATATTTTTCCCTTTGCCCATATTTATAGGCCTTACTTAGCGTAGCTGGAGTTAATATTAAAGGTTGCCCGAACAGTTCAGTATGGCCGAATTCAATAAACAGGTTTAATATTTTGTTTAGCCATTTAGTTCTATAAATATCTCTATCACACAAATGTCTTGCTAAGTCAAACAAGCATTTTGCTAACGAGGGGTTTTGAGGGCCCATTAATTTTCCGTAATATTTTAACATTCGCGCTTTTATTAGTAAGGACATCGGCAGTTCTCCGGTTTCACCGCAATATCATGGCCACTGGGGTATTTTTCTTTACTTTTAGAATGTATCGTAAGAATGTTAAATGGGTCTTATGACCTGATTGTAGGTCCTGAAAACCCTATACCTCACATCCATAACTAATTATAGGGTAAACAAGTTTCTGAAATAGATCTATCTGTAGATCTAGAGAGAGCTCCAAATTCCGTGCGTTTCTCAATATTGTAAAAATAGCTTTATTACCCTGTTCACATAGCTTTTTAATGCAAGTTTTTAACGAACCATTAAAACTGAGTATTATACCAAGATATTTGAATTCTGTTACTATTTCGAGTACTTTATTATAATAAACGAAGCGCAGGGTTTTAAACATTACTTTTTCTTTCTTCAAAAAAGGTTACTTTTGTCTTAGTTGCATTTTGCTTGAGATGCAAGGTATCACAACAACGTTTCAGGGACCTGAGCTCCTTTTGGAGCATGGGCGCCGAATGTGCTAAAATCACTGTGTCGTCCGCATAGAGCACTATAAAGAGCTGCAAATACTGCGCTGAGTCAATTTTGTTCCTTGCAAGAATACTTTTGACATCACTGGTGATCAGATGATCCTCCAAGTCGTTAATAAACAAAGCAAATAATAGGGGGAAAGGTTCTCTTCCTGTTTTAAACCGGTCCGGTTCATAAAACTAGGCGAAAATGGTTGTGTTACGGAATAATGCGACTGGAATTATGTTGAAATCTTTATTTACATCCAAACCATCTTGATTATTACGTCACATTGTCACATGACCAAATAGAACATATTCAGTAAACAATACCCAAGGGTGGATAGTTGTAACACTATCAATAATATTACATCTCCTTTACTTAAACAGAAAAGCATTAGATACTGCTTTACTGAAACAATACACGACGTTATTTCATCCGAAGAATACTTATGAAACTTCCAATACTTTTAAAGCATTTTACTGGTTTGAATTTTACACAATAAATATTTTCCGCTGAGAGCCATTAATGTGTACGAAAATGACTGAACTGTTGCTGTATGTTTACTTCTTGCGAAACAACATTAAAGCACATTTCTGTTAAAAGATAAAAAACATAATAGTAGAAGAATATTAAGAAGCATAAGCATGGAAAAATACTTTATTCAATTCTGACTCATCTCCACCCCTTTTTTTACTTCCGGTGTCGGTTGTGCGACGAGTCTACTAAGTGGGAGACAATATATAAAACAATATATACAATATGAAGTAACTTGTTTTAAAACACTAGATTAGCCAAAAATTAAATAAACAAAATACCTATATGCGGACTGGATATCAATCACTGACTAAGAGAATTATTTACGCAAGCGATTTACATCAAACTGTATTTTCTAAGTAGAGATGGGCAACTGACCTTTATCTTATAAGATCTTTGATTCTCTGGAAGCTGTTCTGAGATTACCCCTTCCTTTCCGTTATCTCTAATACGTACCGGATGACTTGGTAAGAGCTGTGAGAGGGGTTTAGGATTGTGTTTTCTGTCATGATAGAATTTCATATTCTGCTTGTAAACTTCTTCTTTTCTGCGGATGTCCTGCGGTTGCGAGCGCGGTGTCAGTAGGTGTGGGGCTGTTGGTAATGTTGTTCTCAGCCGTTTGCCGAATAAAAGTTCAGCAGGGCTATATCCGTTATGGATGAAAGTTTACATATAATTGAGAAGTGCTATATGAGGATCGTTATTTTTCTTCATGAGGTTTTTGAATTTTTTGACCGCTATTTCGGCCCAACCATTTCCGCTCGCGTGAGATGGCGAAGATGCTAAATAGAGAAAATTGTACTCCATGCTGAATTTCGCCATTGCACTGTTTTGTAGTTGTCCGCCATTGTCAGAAAGTAAAATTTCCTGGATTCCATGTCTAGCAAAATTGGCCGTCGTTTATACGATCTAAAATTTCAAGACACACTGAGGACGGAATAACAATTCTGCTGTCCTTCAGTCGGAGGCCATCTTGAATAAGGTACTCCACAGGAAACTGCATATAAGGGAGTAAAATAGTTGGAAATTGACTTTTATCAGGCAAACCTTCCTGGGTGTACAAAATTATTCGCGTGCACACTTCATCTTCATGTTGAAGTTTGCGAACTTTCTTTCAGTGGTAGCGTTAAGGCAGAAGTCTTGGGTTTATTTTTCCGCGTTAATTCTATTTAGATTCCTTTATTAAAAGCTCAAAATTGTAGTTTACTTTTATTCCGCTAGGTTGTCTGGGCGCCTTTTCAAATCAGTCTTGATGACAAAATCAGTTTAACACTTTGTCACGTGTTATTCCAGACACATATAAAATTCCATAACACGTGCTCTCAGGCTCAAACGATTTCTGACGTGTAAAAGTTAAATAATTAAATAGCTAAGTAAACGGATAAGGGATTACAATGTTCAAGGTATGAGCAATTTATTTTATTTCTGGGTCGTTCTTTCAGTTATGCTAAATTGTATTTTGTATTTCATTTAAAATGGGTCTAACTGTGCCATTAATTAAATGAATGCAGTGTTTATAAAATCTGTTTGGCTCCAGTTAGTAGAGTCCTCACGACTGTAAATTTGCAGAATTCATTCTGGTGTAAAACAGCTTCAGAATATTGAAGTAGAAATGTAAAAGCTTTTTGCCGAATATTTTAATGAATTTTGAGTATCTTTCTGAGTTCTGACCGAGTTTTAAATATTATTTGCAGAGATGATGTAGCAGTTAAGTTAAAAGGCGTGTGAACGTTTGAAGGCCCTAACGTCGGTTAGTGTTTGTGTCTTTCAATGCCTTGCTTATACTGAATAGAATTCATGTAAGCAAGAGTTATACAGTCCATAATTTATTTCGTGTAACAGGGATAAAATGCGCCTCATAAATGGTGTAAATACTGTTTCAGCGGTGCTATAAATTCTGTTTTAATCGCAAGCAAGTCAGTTGCGGAACATTAAATAAGTAAAATAATGTTCGTGATTAGAAGAAGAAGTTAAAGCAGCGCCTTTGTTTCCATGCCCGTCCGTACGTTCGTCCGGCCGCTACAGTAAAGCGACGTCTCCAGGATCAAGGGAGCTGATTTCGGCGTTATTCCGCAGTCACGCGCGCGTTGGACGCACTACAGACAAATTGGACGCACATCCTGCGCTCGCTGGACGAACTTAACGCAAGCTGGAGGCTCGTCGCGCTCGTGGATGCACGTCAGGACTGTCGAGGGTTTTCATGGCAAGGGCACGGACAGGGGAACGCACGCGTAGCACAGTCGGAACACTGTCGGAAAACAGCTACAGCAGCTGTTCAGTCGTCGGGAAACAGCTTGTATTGGTCGAGTGGACGGAGCTTTGAAGCCTTTGTGTAAGTGATCTCTGGAAGTTTTAAGAGACAGGCCTGTTACGGTGAAGTTTAACTGAAATTGTATTTTTGGGAAAAGGGTCTTTAGAGTAAACGGGTGTAAGTGCCCCCCCTCCGAAAGAATAGTGGCCCGTCCTTGAACAGCGTTATGCTGGGTTTGCTTTCACTCTAAATTTGTTGCAGTTTCTTTGCTACCGAGTGATTAAAAGCAGATTAGATTGTGAAAAGGCGCCTAGACAACCTAGCGGAATAAAAGTAAACCACAATTTTGAGCTTTTAATAAAGGAATCTACATAGAATTAACGCGGAAAAATAAACCCAAGACTTCTGTCTTAATATGGCTCCCCAAAATTGATAAATTTTAAACATAGTGAATTCGTTGCAAACATTAAAAAATTGAGGAACATTTGATAACAACAATCATTTCACACCCTTCATTATAAATGTGATACACGGTAACTTTTTTGCCGTTCAATATTTCACTTTACATGATACATTAAACCAATTACAAAAAGTACGGGCTCTTTGGCTGGGATTTTCCCGGTCAAGCCTCTAACAAAAGAATTAGCTTGTGAATGGGCCTCACAAGATATGACACTTGTTTTTGACGCTTTCCGCTCTTATCGAGGCCCCTATCACCTACTTCAACTTTGACACTACAAACCAGCTCATCCTTTGACTTGAAAATTTCTACAACACGTGCTAAGTTCCATTGATTTCTAGGAACATCTGTATCAGAAATCACAACTATATCCCCGACACATAGGTTATTTTTATCTTTTAACCACTCGGTGCGCCTCTGCAATGAATGCAGATACTCTTTTCTCCAACTAAACCAAAACTGGTTTACCATATATTGCACACGACGCCAACGTTTACGTGAGTAGAGATCTGCTCTTTGAAATTCACCAGGTGGGGGCAGTACAATAGAGGATTTCATCATAAGGATGTGATTGGGAGTAAGTGGCTCTAAAGAACATGGGTCGTTTAGATTATCTGTCGTTAGTGGGCGGCTATTTAATATGGACATAACTTCGTAAAATAAAGTTCTTAAGGATTCATCATCCAATTGGCTGCCATTTTGTTCCAGAACCACATTCAAAATACTTCGAGTACTCCTGATCATGCGTTCCCATACACCTGCTATGTGGCTAGCTGTGGGTACATTAAACTGAAATTCAAAGTCACAACTGTGTTTTTGAAGGAAATCACGAACATTAGAATCATCGATTGCTGAGATTGATTCCTTAAGTTCCCTCTTAGCACCAACGAAATTCGTTCCACAATCGCATCTTAAACTTCTAATAGGGCCTCTAATACTCATAAATCGTCGTAACGCGTTAATGAATGAATCAGTAGTAAGACTGTTCACTACTTCAAGATGTACAGCTCTTGAAACCATACACGTAAACAAAGCTCCATACCGTTTAAGTTCCCTGCGCCTGTCTACAATAATGAAAGGACCAAAAATGTCTACAGCGGAATAAATAAACGGTTCTGCTGCTTGAACCCTATCACTTGGCAAGTTAGCCATCTTCTGAACTTGAGTCATGCCCCTAATCTTTCTGCGAGGCACACATTGGGAAATGAACTGTCCAACAAGTGAGTTTATATTTATTATCCAATAGCCATTAGATCTCAGATCGTTAACAGTCATTCCCTTTCCTTGATGTCTCACATTTTTGTGATGGTGGGCAATAACTAACTGGGAAACATGACTAGATTTCGGGAGCAACACAGGGTGTCTTTCGTTGAAAGACATGTCATTGTATTTCAGCCTACCTCCAACTCATAACAGTCCCTGGCCGTCTATAAAACAATCCAGTTTCTTTAAAGGACTGCTGCTTGAAATGTGACCATGTTTCCTGAGGCTTACTAATTCCTCTGCAAAAAACCCACTTTGCACTGACCTTATGATTACCTGCTTTGTTTCCTGTAGATCTTCAACGCTAACCGAATTGCAAGGACTTACCTTTGTTTATGATCTGGTTCTAATCTTTGTTCGTCTTTTGAGCTCTCTTGCGAATTTGAAGCATAAAGCTACCACCTTTATAAGCTTGTTCCAGCTCGAAATTCTCTGAACGACTGTGGATATAGACCATTCAACAGTTGTTGCGAATGTAGAAGTTTTCTTTACTTCTGGATCGTTCGTTAAAAGTTTGCATGACTCCTTTGTCTTTACAGGTTGAAACAAAGGGTCCCAAAGTACTTCAGGGCCATTCAACCACTTTAAGTTTTCGACCAACTGTGGTGCTGTCAGCCCACGTGATGCACAGTCGGCTGGATTATCTTGGCTTTTGATATAATACCATTGGTCCACTGTGGTGTGCTCACGAATTTGATCCACGCGATTCGCCGCAAAGATGTGAAACCGGCGAACATCATTCGCGATATAGCCTAAAGCTACCTGGCTATCGGCCCAATAGAAATTCTCGACGTGGTCCAGTTTCAGTTCTTTCTTAAGGAATTGACTTACTTTAACTGCCACTAATGCAGCTGTTATTTCAGACGTGGAATAGTCATATGCCTTAAAGGCACAACTCTAGACTTGCCCATAAGAAATGCGACATGTACCTGATTGCGATCATTCGTCATACGGATGTAGGAACAAGTACCATACCCTACAGAACTAGCGTCGGAGAAGGGATGAAATTCAAGGTGTTGCCATTTTTTAGCCATATCTCTGGTATGAATATGGCTACGGTTTATCGGCATTATGTCTCTGGTGAAGACATTCGGTAACTGCACGCTATCGCTACCATTGAATGCGCGTACCGAAAGATTCGATATCTTCTTGCTATCTATCAGTTGATTTTCAGATGCCATAGTGGACAACAGAAGATTCACCTTGGTTTGAGGCAACTCTAACTTATCTGCAGTTCTTTGCAGCAAGAAGGTAGTATCTGACTGCGTGTCAAGCAAAGCGTAAACCAAAATTTCCTTGCCAGGTTGGCTGCTATGCGATAATCAAATTGGGACTATCATAGAACTTTTATTGTTAGCTGATAATCCATTTACCTTACTTCGTAAGGACTGTGAAGGAACGAAACACGCTGCATTCGCATCCATGCTGCTCTTAGGCTTGTAATTGCCGCTCATAACTGTGGGATGTCGTTTATGGCACTTACCACATGTTTCCCTTTGAGTGCAATCTTTGCTGCGATGTCCTTGTTCAAGGCAACCGTAGCATATCTTCTTGTCTCGTATAAAAGTTTGTTGCTCATCGTTTGAACTTCAATTACTTGCTTGGCAAATGCTTCCGTTTCCTCAGCTAAATTCGTTTTGACTTCTTCTGTTGTAGACAATGGATCCTGGCTAAGGGTATCCAGAGTGTACATTTCCTTACCTAGTAAATGTTGTATATTGAATCTGAATCGCATGAGCCTGATTTTGAATCGAGTTATCCTAGGGGGTATTTAGGGGGAGCCTCTTTTTGGCAAGTATAGGCAACAACGGTTTAAGGTCAGTGACTAACGTGAAATCTAAGCCTAAGACATACTCAGCAAATTTTTCACAACCCCAGATCAAGGCCAAAGCCTCTTTTTCAATTTGTGCATACTGTCGCTCATAGTCTGTTACCCTTCTACTCGCGTATGAGTCTAAACTCTCCTGTAGTTGGCTCTTTTTGCAGAAGAACTGCACCTAGCCCAAATGATGAGCTGTCAGCCATGATTCTTGTTTCGTGTTTGACACTGTATGTCTTCAGAGTGTTTGCAGAACTGAGTTCTTCTTTGATTTTCTCCAGAGCTATTTGTTGTTGTTTACCTCATGACCAATCATTTTCCTTTTTGAGTTCACGCAATGGCTGTGTCATGTTGACGAAATCTGGGATAAACTTACCTAACCGATTTGCCATTTGTGAAAAACTACGCAGCTCTGTTATATTTGTGGGTGCAGGCATATGGGTGATAGCCTTTATTTTGCTGTCATCCGGCAAAATACCACTGGGACCAATCTTATGTCCTACAAAACTTACCTCTGTGTTGAGGAATTCGCAATTGCTTGAGTTTAGAGTGATTCCGGCATTTTGTAACTTTTCCAAAACCAGAAATTGGGCTTGTTGGCGTGACGCAATGTCTTTGCTGTCCACCAATATGTCGTTAATTTGAATATTGACATGTGGTTGTTGTCCCACAATATCGTGTATAACCTCCTGGAATACCTCTGACCCACTCGAAATACCAAATGAAAGGCGTGAAAAGCAGTATCATCCAAATGGTGTGATGAATTGAGTTAAACCCTGCGATTCCTCAGCAAGTTTAATCTCACAAAAGAAGCTATTTTTGTGAATATTTTGGCGTCCTGTAACTTAGCGAGTGTTGACTCAACTGTGGGAAGTTGATATCTGGGATGTATTACGTACTTGTTTAGTTGAGTTAAATCGACGCAAATTCCTTTTTAGTTTTGGAACCACCGTCATCCCAGCGCACCAGGGTGAAGTCTCGTTTGGTTGAAGACGTCGAATTACCCCTTGCTGTACCATGTCATCTAACGCTGTTTTTGACCTTGGGCAACAATGGATGAGCAACCCTTCTTGGTGTAATTATTGCAAATGGCTGTGAATCCGGTTCGATATGTATTTGGTACATTTATCTTGTACTTTTATCATCCCTAAGCCTGAAAATAATTTTAGGAACTTTCCCAGGACATTCTGTTTAAATTCGGATGAAATTAGTGTACTCGCAATGCTGACAAGTTGCAATTTACTGATTGCAGGTTTGTCCAGTAAGGGTCGGATCAAATCTTTGACTACATAAAAATTTTCTGAAGCCTTGTTGGATTTAGTGACACATCGCGCATTGAACCGACCAAGTACTTGTAAGGGCTCAGAATTTACACCTATCAGAACATTTTCTGGAGGTTCCAGGGGAACCTGTTTAGCTACTCGATTGTATAAATCAAAACTGATTACTGATACATCTGCTCCGGTGTCTATTTTGAACAAACCCGGATGTTGATTAACCGTTACATCTAGCATAAACTTATCGTCATTGTCCTTGATATGAACAGCCCCTAAGAACTGCTCTTCACTGCCCTGTACACGGAATGGAACTGGGTATATGTCCTGATAGTGGCCTTCATCACTCACTTCGTGAATGCGTTTATTTTGCTTGGTCCTGCAGACAACCACCCAGTGCCTCTTTTTCTTGCAGAAGGTGCACGTAGAATATTTCGCTTGACAATATTGTTTGGAATGTTTGATTTTACCACACCAGTGGCATGGCTGTTGTTGTTGTTGATGATGACATCTTGGCGCTGCACGCGATTGGTGATAGGTTTTTGCTGGTTTTTGTGTCTTTGAGTCCCTGTGAAATGGTTGTTTGCGCACCATTTTGGCTTGAGCGGGATTGAATGTGTTTAAGTGCGCATACTGACTTTGGACGGCTTCCCACGTTCGTGCCTTGTCTATGGCGTCTTGAAGTTTCAGATCTTTCTCACTCTGCAATTATTCTGATAACTTTTTGTCTCTGATTCCCGCAACAATGCAATCACGTAACAGTTCTTCTTTCATGGCGCCATAATTACACTTTTCAATCTGGATCCACAAGTCTTTTAGGAAGTTGTCTACCGTTTCATCAATGCCTTGACAACGATTACTAAATTTGACACGTTCAACACCAGGTTTTTCTTCCCACTGAAGTGGGATTCAAATCTGTTTTTCACTGTCTGGTACGATTTCATCTCATCACTGGATAACTGAAAACTGGTTAAAATATCTTTCGCTTCGATACCCATGCAGTAGACTAAGGTGGTTACTTTTTCTTCATCATGAGTTACTTTGGCAGCAGCTAGATATCGCTCAAAACGAGTATGCCATCGACCCCACTCCTCCGGCTTCTTGAAATCGAACGTTTGATGGGCGGGAATTGCGTTTGTTGCCATTTCTTCTGTTTGTAGCGTTGAGTGCACTAAATTTGCGAGTGAGCTGAATCACTGGTCCTACATATCTCTTTCAGCGTGGTCACCGCTGTTGTGTTACGGAACGATGCGACTGGATTTATGTTGAAATCTTTATTTACATCCAAGTTATCTTGGTTATTACGTCACATGGTCACATGACCAGATAGAACATATTCAGTAAACAATACCCAAGGGTGGATAGTTGTAACACTATCAATAATATTACGAAAACTTGCCACTACTTTGCTATTAATTTTGCTATGCAAATTTTTTATGACATTAATAAACTTGCCACTACTTTGCTTTTAATTTTGCTATGCAAATTTTTTATGACATTAATAAGTTTTGGCGAGACTCCGGTTTTAATCAATTTATACCACAATCCCCCCTCCAAACAGTATCAAAAGCCTTCTCATAATCCACCCACGCTATGTATAGTTTCCTCGTTTTAGCTAGAGCTAGTTAAACAAGATTTTGGAGGATAAAAATCTGATCAACAATAGAATGGTTTTTTCTAAAGCCTGCCTGGTTCTTATTTATTACGCCATAAGTATGTGTAAATTTCTCAAGCCTCCTGTTTAATATTTTCGTGAAGACTTTTCCCAATGCAGATATCAACGTTATCCCTCTGTAACTACTGGGGTCTTGGGGATTACCTTTATTCTTGTATATTGGGATTATAACAACAGTACTCCAGGAGGCATTTTTCAGCTCCTTTCTCTTTTTTCTCTGGAATGATAAAAGAGCTTTCTAAGTGCTCTTTTGTACTCTGGGCTTCGCGATATCATTCGGGTCTTATCGTGCTCACTTTGAGTATACTTATAATTTCTCATGGCCATTCGATAAAGTTTCTGAGCTACCCTGCAATTATCATCAAACCAGGGTTTGAGAGTTTTTTCTTAGGTTTCTTAGGTCCAGAGTCCAAATCTACATTGTATGCTCCAAGCAAGTCAGAGTCAGAGTACAACTTTTCCATTCTTTCTTGATATAAAGCTAGCATATTAGCAGCAGTTTGCATCTCGCTCATTTCATTTAATTCATTTATGTCACTGTCCCGAATCAATTCACGCAGCCTCTTTTCACCATTCTCGGAAAACCTTATACGTTTACAGTTTATCTTCCCTTTTTGTTTTGTTTTAACTTTCCAATGCATTTGTTTTGTTTGATTTACCTTTGGATCAAAGAATGAAAATTTTAAAGTATAATCAATAGCTTTGCAAACTTGGACTAAGCAGCACATAGTCAATAGTTGAGCGAACATGCGTTGTAAGTTACCGTGATAACGATCGTAACCAACCGTTCCGTTCGCTTCCGTGGTTTTTGCAAAGTTTTACTAGATCTCTTCCGGATTTATTCGACAGTGACGTGTCTTTATTTACTCTAATTTTCTGAATATCCAGAACATCGAAATTATCTTCAGTATTCAACTTCTCAACATACTCTAACCCAAGGCGACTAAATTTGGCTACATCACTATCTGAATTCATGAAGTCTACTTCTGTAGCAGTGCGGGCATTGAAGTCACCGTTGAGACTTACTTCATCTGTTTCATTTTCTACGTTGAAACGGATCAAATCCATTTCGATCCTCTCGTAAATTTCCTTCTTAAGATATATTTTGAGCTTTCGGGGGATGTTTTTTATATGTGAAAAAGTAGAATTAACATAATCTACTTAAAGTACAATGGTTTTCCCCTAAATCTTCTTCTAAAGCCATAAGGAAGGTGTTGCGTAAAATGATGCTCTCTAGAAAACCTGACTGCACGAACAGCAACATTCGTATTTACGTGACACATATTACGTGAAACATATCATACAAACGGGAAAAGGAATTTTACGTTAAGTACATCATAGTGATGTCGCGTTAAAATCTGTATTATTATCAATAAGTGAGACACTTTACTATATCAACACACTTTACTATACTGGCCTTAAATGCATGAAACTTATTTATTTTCAGGTGAGCTACAATTTTGATACAGCTAGAAGGGAGATACTCAGTTTTATTCATCCGAGATATTGCGACTAGCAGAACGCCCTGTTCAGTCTTGCTGAAAGTATTTACTGTGTACGAAGCATTATAAAAAATGTTTTCCGCCACATTAAAATTTTCAAGTTTGTTCAGAAATTCAGATCAAAATTGAAAAAAAAAGAGATCTGGAATTCGAACATTCTTAAGACGTCGCATGTTAGCAAAACAATACATGTGTCAGGTAAAATAAATGCAAAAAATGTCTACAAAAAGTATTAGCCGAATTGCAAATCGAAAAGTGTCACTGAAAAAGGCCCTCAGGATATCATTTCTTCCCGCAAGGGTGGAGGGACACTTGTTAGCGTATGTGTCACCATGTGTGTTTAAAATGTAATTTTGAGAGTCCATTTCGTTATAAAAGTCAGTAATTTGCATTTAGTTCTCCGCGTTTCCCCCCAAAAAAGGAAAGTGTTTCTCATACATTGATAATAATAGTAATCACATTGCTGGGGTGTTAATATAATCTGAGGTTTCATTTGAGACTCTTATTTTTTTCCATTAGAAGTCCTCCACCTGGCTCGTAAAATGAGGCCTCAAATGTCATGTGTAGGGCTTCAAATATGAAAAAAGAGCCTCAGCGTTTCTAATCACATTCACGCCCAGCAAAACGATGTGAATCGTTTATGGTTTGGTCAATAGAACGCAGGTATTTGTGCATATCGGAGTGATTTGTAGTGAAATATACCGACTGCATGCTTGAATCGAATGCTTTAGCCCTCTTAAACTTAATTTGCTAACTTTCCTTGCCCGATGTCAATGCGGTTTTTCAGGTGGGTGAGAGTGGCAGCTCGCAGAAGGAAGCAAAACACGGTTTGCCCCATTCCATGAAGTATCATAATACTCTGCAGTTTTTAAATGTCTTAAAAATCTTTTTTTTTTATGAAGAAAATAGCTGGTAGAAATCGAAACACTCAGTTTAGTTTCTGTTGTCTATGATTTTCAGGAAAAAATTACCGAGAAAAACAGGAACCTACCTTGTTGTTTATACCATCCATCAACAACCAATAGGAGGTATACTCTAAGTGACTGTTTTTACGTAAACATAATATTTTACTCATAAAAATTAGTTCCAACTTATTAAAAACTTCTAATAATTAAAGATAATTAAAAACTTTTAATTGTTGTGTAGGAGTTTTTAAAGAGGCGGAAATAATAGAAGAAACTACTCAGGTGATCTTTTATTAGCAGATTTCCATCGGTAAGGATCAAGTGGGTGAACACACTGTAATTGTTACAAGCGCATAAGCATAAGCGCACCTACTTGAATCCGATAAGCGCATCTCCACGAATCCCATAAGGCAACACAACATGCTGCCATGATGTGGCATTCAGATGAACAGCACACGAGCAAGCAGAGATCACATGGCCGTTCTCACCGCTGCCTCACCGTTAACCGGCATGTAACAGATTTTAACAAACTTTCAGTCGACATGTACACATAACTGCTCAACCAATAAGAAGTCCCATAAACAGGTGAAGTTCATTTGAAAGGCTTCTTAGACATCTGTAATCAGCTTTCATAAGTCACTTTTGTGGCATGTCCCTGGAATGAGAAGGAACTTGATGAATCAGTGGCAACAAATGAGCCCAGACTATGGAGATTAGTTAATGAATCAAGTGCATACTTTCGGAAATAATGCTTTATAAAAGCATTTTGCCAAATTTACCATAGCAGCTCTTACAGCTAAATGTCCTGAGTGAGCCATCTGACATGATGAGCATTAGCACTAACTTTATTTGGATTGTCTCATCAGAGTCTTGGTAAATATCTTCATAAAAGAAATACACAATCAACGTAAAGAACTGTTACGATATGTATTGACACATTGCACATATGCTTGCAGCGAGTTTGCGGGCAGAGTGCAGTGGTATTAATGGTACCGTATGCCTTGGCACCAGTAGGACCAGGAAAGAGAATGTGTTTGAATTTGCCTGCACTTTTCAAAATGAGTTTTGTTCAGAAGGAGATTGATTGAAGCATTATGCTGTGCTTAGGTCCTTTGTACTGATCAATTTTATTGTGTAGGGTATGGGCTTTATCACTGCTGTATACTGGTAAGCAATGCCACGAGAAATGTGTATTTCTATGTGTGTAGTTTGTCGGAAATGACTGATCGTTGAAATATTATTCATGTGAGATGTTGTAACAGCATTATCAAAGTCTAACACGCCAGTGTGCGAGAAACCAAAGAACTCTGTTATTCAAAAGATGTACTTAAATCGGATAACACATCTAAGTCTTAACCCGAAGCTGTTATGAGTATGAACGGAGTGCTGAACGATAAGTCTTGATCGAACTGATGGAAATCTTTCGTTCGTCATAAATAAACACCAAAAGTGTGAAAATGCGATGAAAATGGAAGACTTGGTCGATTCCACTATCAACGCACAAAGCTTAAAACAAATACCATTGAGAGAGACAGGCCTTATTGGTAGATTTTTGAGAAGTCTTTTTTCCTTCAAGAAGTTGTGGCTGCGTAGCGAACAGATGGGCTACTAGCTTCTTTCTGGTGTCACCTCTCTGGATCCAAATGATGAGGACATGGAGGCAGCATCGAATTCATTGTTCGTGACCTCCAACTGGAGTGCTTGTGGCATGTCAATGACCTTGCCCTCCGATAACTAAGAAACAGCGTCGGGCTTCGTTAGTTTAGCAGATGGTGACGAGGACAGGCGAGCAGAAATACCGTGGAGTGATATCTTTCTTGAATTCCACGTGAAGAGTTCTTGAAGAACTGATAGAGATTATGAAATTGTTGTTTAGTTAAGTCACTGGTCAAAGCAAAAATCTTTGGTGCTTTGGTGCGGAAACGAAGACAATAAACCAGTTTCAGTCACCGTCTTTTCCGCGATCCCATTCTTTGAGTAGAGTCCTAAAGCCTCGATACTTGCAGCGGTAACAACGGTACAACCAACGAAATAGAAGAAAAGTTCTTGCAGGATCTGGCGCGGTTATGTGTCATCTCTTGAAGATGGCGGCAACCATCTCATCGATAACCTGAACACACTGCTGCTGAAAGCGTCACTCCACTTGTAAATTGAAATACCCAGGCAGGCCGAGCATCGAGTGCGAGCTTGATATCTCCGCATTCTTCCTGTATATTCGTGTTATCTGCGAACAGAGAGAAGTGTTGTAAGTAATAAGCAATATATAAGCACAGGCAATAATTATGAACACATATATCAGCTGTGTTTTTCCACATAAAAAAAGGAGGTAGAATGAGCATACGAAATCGTATGACATCATAAAGCTACTTTGTTAGCAAACAACTGGAACAAAACATCAAAACCCAATACGCAGCAACTCCAAGTATCAACTGCAAGTGATGATGAGTGATCATGTATAGCGCTAAAGAAGTGATACTAAGTGTTGTGGGTTATCAAAACTCAACGCGATGTGAAAGACCAAGTAAACAACCTTGTGTATGTAAACACAAGGACTGACATCTAGCGACAACATAACTGTTTTACGTGCGGACCACAAGAACGCAAACACAAAAATCCCAACAACTGCACCTTCTACACCCTGCAATGCCCTAGTGAGGCAAAAGGAAAAAGAACACAACGAGACGAGCGTCTTGGAACCAAACGAAACGAATTTAATGTGTGAGAGGTGTACAGTTACAACACCAAGGCCGGTAACAAAGTGTAGGATTCAGCAATGTTGAAAATGATATTCAGCCCGTAACAGACACATACACTACTTCAGAATAAACCTAAATTCTGCAGTATGCTCTTCACATCGAGACTGGTCTGAATTTTTCAGAAATTTGTCATAAAATCAAAAACCCTGTTTACAGGAACGCGATAATTTTTAGAGTGTTGATCAGGTGCTGCAAACGTAGAGACGCTGAAAGGTTCTCGCTTTTTTGTACTTTATCCTGATAAGGCTATTCATGAACCGCGATACCAACATCAAAGATGTTGATTACCTTGATGGCTTCATAGTTCCAAAAGGAAGATGTTACAAAAGTACTGTAATATTAAAAGGTGGTTCAAATCATAATATCAAACCAATAAACTTTCTGTCTATTCTCACAAAGTTTTGAGTATTTTTGCTACCATGTGTATCCTCCAGATACCAAACATCGCATGGAGTTTCAAGTCGTTAATATAAAAAGTCTTACAATCGGTAAATCTGTTAAAATACCCGACTGATCATGATGAATAGCAAATGCAATGTGTCATACTAACGCCTGTCTAAAGTTTAAGATAGTATTTTATAATCTGTACTCAGAAGTTACACTGGTCGCCTGTCCACACTGGTTAATCTCACATTACATTGTTATCGTTTTATGGGATATGTGCTACCAAAAAGTGGAGTTCAAAGTTCATTACCATTAAAAAAAACTTTAAAATCGCTAAAATGTTTTTCTAAAAACACTGACAATGATAAATGACAAAAAGTAATCAGCCTTGTTTACGCCTGGTGACGGTTTTATTAATGTTTTATAATCTGTGTTTAGAAGGAAGACTGGTTGCCAATTCTCAAATTTTGCACTATTTTTCTTTTTTTTTCTAATGAACTAATTATTCCTCTACCCTATGATATAGGCTTTTTACTTGTTATGTTGCAAAAATTAAATATATAGTTAGTTTGGGTCCTAAACCAGGCCAAACACCTTGATTAAATTCTAAGGTTAATAAGTCACACTGTTCAGTTGAAAATGATTTATGGTTATTTGCGCTGTTTATTGTGTTTTTAGACATAATCTTAGACAGGAATTTCTCTCGGAAGTGTGAGTCCACCTTACCTCTTGTTTTCTTTTTCAATCAAACTTTTTCCACACGTCATCGAACAATGATGTTGCTTCTCTCGTGCATTCTTGCTCTAAACACTAAAAGAACACTAAAAACCCCGGATCCTTTCATTATCTTCCCCCGCCCACCTCGAACTAGAAATATTGAAAAGCCTCTTAGTAGTTGATAGTCCAGAATTCCAGAAGTAATTTGTAATAAGATAAATAATAATACTTCGATTTCTATAACACCTATTCTGGTAATAAGCTCTAGATGCTTAACAAATGAACGCTTGACCAGGCACACAGAAAATAAAGCAATCGCAATACAACATGAAAACTAGAACCTCATTTCGCTAGCGAAATGTTAAACACTTGACAAAAATTAAAACGCAAAAATACTTCCTAATGGGTTGGATGACACAAGAAATCCGATCACTGTCAAGAAAAAAAGATACCAACAATACACCATTAATAAACAGTATAATTCAAAAAATACTCTGTAAAGAGATTGGTTTTTAAACCTTTTTAAAAACTTTCTAAAGATTTAGAAAAGCGTAATTCTTTTGAAAGTTTGTTCCATTCTGTAGCTGCAGTAACCTCAAAACATCTGTCACCGGTTTTGACAGCGATTTTGACAAAACTAATAGAAGATTATCAGCAGATCGCAGGTTTCTCTGAGGTGTACACAGTTTGACTAGATCTATTAAATATTAACTAACAGTTTTGTGCCAAAAATATAACAAATAACTAAAATTTTATAACGAATTATGCAAGCAACGGGTAACTTCTGTAACCAGCCATAACCACTTCTCTAGCCGCCGCATTTTGTATCATTCGCAGCCTATAACGTAGGTTTTTACTAACTCCATTTAAAAACTATTTGCATAATTAATGCTATATATAACAAATTCTTGTAGATTTGGCTGGATCGACATCTAACAATTTACATATTTGACAGATAGAGCGAAGGTAAAACATAGCACTTTGGCATTTTGAAACTATAAACTTCTCAATGGTCATGATCGAATCAAAAACAGAGCCTATGCGTTTTAGCTGAATTTACATTTGAAATTTCATTACTATTTATATATATATATATATATATATATATATATATATATATATATATATATATATATATATATATATATATATATATATATATATATATATATATATATATATATATATATATATATATACATGTAGAAGAGTTGCTTATAAAATTGCTTCGGTTGCCAATCAGTCATCGTTTAACTTCAAAAACTGACACACCATCCAATGTTTAATTTCTAAAATACACTTTTTGATTTTCTCAAGGCTTCAATTTGATTCTTCTTCTTGAAATATATGTGTTCTGTGAATCATCGGCGTAGAAGTGGTAGCATAGTCCATGCTTTTTTATAATGTTTGCAACGGGTGCGGTATGCTGTATAAATAAGAGAGCTCCAAGTACAGAGCCCTGCGCTACGCCAGTGTCTAAATTTCTAGGGTCAGACTTTTGACCGCCCATAGGTACATTTTGAATTCGATTTGATAAATATGATCTAATCCAGGATAGGATCCGGCCTTCGATGTCAAATCTGGTGGACAGCCGATTACAAAGAGTTTTATGATTTAGGGTAAATCTCCCAACATTCCACTTAATGTAAGATGGCTTTCGCAAAGCAAACTTTTGATCCAGCCAGAGAATGTAAATGTACTGGTAAATACTAAATGTATATTACAACTGAAAATATTTGTAGTTTCTATTTGCTTGTACTTCCCTTTGGGAAGAAGTTGACAATAATTTTTTTTGATATGCTGGAAAACAAAAATTTGTGGATTTCAAAATTTCTAACATAATATTTTGATCCTTTACTTACAGTAATATAGTTTTCAAACATTGCAAACATAAATATATGTGACTTCTGTGCTGCGATCAAACTGGTCATGTAGCATATTCAATTAGCACTGAAAACGAGAAGTTGGACAGAATTGCTAACAAATTTGTCTGCACCCGCGCTACTATATACCGTTTGTAGCAATGGTACGACACGAGTCACTGCGGCTGTACAAGATTCAAAACATCTGACTTATTTACTAGCGCAACACATTTTCAAACGGCAACTGAAAGGTCGCCGATCGCACCAGGCAAAAACAATCACTGACAGTGTGGTGAAGACTAGACGAACGCGCACACAGACCAAATGCTTGGAGCGTAACAAAGTGTTCTGATCTTTGATTGCCAACTGATGGGAAATCGATATATCGACACCATAATTACTGGGCAAGTGGTGGCCTGTATCCAGAAAAACAATAACGCAATTTTATGCACTAAAACACTCAATCGCATGTTGCTAAAGACAGCTTAAAATATCTGGCAGTACATAGTATCAGTCTGTTGCCACGGCCACCATATTCTAAGGACATGAATCCACTGGAACATCTCTGGGATCTTCTGGACCGGAAAAGAAGCGAAAGGAACTCTCCTTCGATAAGTCATAAAAATTTTAACAATCATTAATCGAAGAGTAGTAGCATTATCGCCAGTACAGAATCAATCGACTCATTTGCTCAATGTGACGTTGAGTTCCAGCCAGTCATAATGCAGGTGGAATTCACACCCAATATTGATACATTGCTCAGTTGACTGTACTTCATAAACAGTCAAAATCTCAGCTGTCTACTAACAACATTATTTTGAAATTGAAAGACAGTGCGCTTTTCAGTTTTTGAGGTTTGTGAAATCTTGATACAGTTAAATTTCGTTGAAACTTTCAATGTAATACAGGAAAAGTAATGTAAGTGCAACAAATTAAATATTTTGCAAACTTTTTTTTCGGTTCTTCACTACATCTAGGAAGAACAAGAGCAGTATTTAAAAATCTTTATACTTTCGTTGGAAATGACTTGAAAGAAGCAATAATTGCTATTTATTACTGCTATATGGTACACGCATTCACAATTGCTATAAGCAAAGAGCCAGTTCAAACTTTGATGCATACGATTTTTGTTTTAATCTTATACTTGGAAACTGTCACAAGTAAGGTGAGAAGTTTAGCTATGGTCTTGTGCTGACCAAGCTTTTGCCCTTAAGCCCTTTAATACTCCCAGGCAGGTGAAAAGATCATGTCCAACAAGAGTCTTCAGAAATCTTCGACCAACATAGAGTAAGACATTTTGAGACACATTGAAGAGCTTGTCGCTGCAGATAATTAAATGATGTCATAGCAAAATTCGTGTGGAAAATATAAGCAATTGTCATGAATAAAATGCCAGTTAGAATATTGAATCTAATTTACACTTAATTATGAAAAGCGATGTTGGTCTGAAGACCAACCGCAGCTTCAGCCAGTCACGTGCAGAGCTAGATTTGCAATCACTTATTACTCCCTGTAGAAAATATACATACATTATAAGTTTACAGTACACATTGTTTTTTGGGGCCCAGTACCGCACTTAGATACCAAGTAGTAGTTACAGAAATTTTAAGCACTGCAGAATGCCTTTTTGGCAATTTTCAATAATAAGATCCATTGTTTTTAAATTTTAGAATGTTTTCAAGTCTTTGATCTCACTTAATTTCTCGATTAGCAAAACTTCAATGTATAGTTTATACACAACAATAGAGGCAAGGTGCGAAACTTTTGATTCTAAGATGGTCATACCAGGTTTTAGCCACAACTGACAACAGAATTGTCTATTTTCGTCAAGGTTTGTTATCTTTGTTTTAAAAGTCAATTTTACTAACTTTGACTGACAAGCTTCCATGCATTAAACCTACTTACGTTTATAATTAATAAAAAGACCTCCATTGACCAATTCCATAAATAACTTTTCCAAAGTTATCTTGTTTAACTCCATGAATTTTGCTTTATGGTGTTTAAAGATGATATCAAAATAATAAAGGTGATGCCAATAGCAAGGTGTAAGTTTTAAAATATGTGATTATTGGGCATGGGGGCAAAATTTAAATGTTTAGGGTAAATCAAATTATGTTTGCGGATGTTGAAGAAAGGGAGTACAGAAGGTATAATGTACGGAAAGTGAGAAGATAAAAATTTGTTTGCAAGGATTTTTTGCGAGGACTTGCTGCTATAGCCTGTGAATGTGGCACTTTGTGACAGTGTTGCTTATGATGAGCTAAAGTGCATGCTGAACTAATGTTGCATAAGTGAAGGAACTTTTTACCGTTTAGAGTTGCATATCTCCAGTCAATAGACTAATAGCACGTCACTGATGGTGGATTAACTTGACTGTCAAGCACCGTACTGTTTTCTCAATTGAAAGACAGCTGTTTTGTTTGAGTAGTTAACTGAGCTAGAAGAGCAGCTTTGGCAACCTACTTACTCACCTGGCTGTAGTAATTCAACTAAATGGTCAACAATTATGAATTCTGTGATTGATGATCTGGTCTTTCATACGTAACGAGCATGATTTGTTGGACCACAACAATATACTCCATTTACCAATTAATTAGAAGCTACTGTTGAAATTAGGAGGCGGGTACCTCCTGAATATTAAAATATATTTTTCTTCCTAAGAGTAACCAATAACTCTTATTGTAAAATTTCATAAAATTTAAGGGTTTTCTATGTTTTTCTCTTTTATTTTCCACTTTTTTATTTTCTTTTTTTTTTTTTAGTTTAATTATGTTAGCTAAAGAACGCGAGAACACAGAAAAATCAATGACTCAAGCTGCTCAAACTGCTTAAACCTCGAAGTACTATTATTAGTTGAGGACGTTATGGCTCCACGAGTTTTTATGTCAGCTTGAACCAAATCAAAATTTTTTTCCCCGAAGTCTTTAGAAGTTTTACCTGACAATGAGTAAAGACTAGCAAGACAGGTAGATAGTTTTTGTCAATAAGAGCTGATAGTTTTTGTCAATAAGAGCTTATCACATATCTAGTAGACGTACATTTGGTACAGAAAATTCAATGCAGTCCAAATTAAACGTAGTGTAATATATTTACCCCAGATAGATTTTTCTGTGTCCTTAGTCAATCGTACACTTAATATATAATATGAATAAAATCGTTGTGCTTCTCTCTGTTCATTATATTCTAGTGAGAGTATTTGCTCTTATATAAAATGGATTGTACTGGCATGGGTCAAAGCTAAAGGTGCTCATTGTAAATGAACGACAGTATGTAATATGCCATGTATAATTTGAATTTTTCAAGCATAGCTGTTCATTTAGTGGGATAGACATGTAACAAGTAAGAGTTTTTTCTCGCTAAGTGTGATTTTATTTTCAGCTTAGCTCTTCATTAATGAAAGGGACCAGACAAAAGCAAGTATTTTTGTTGTTTGCATCAGTCTCAAAACATTTGACATAATGTGAAAGAAAACGCGTCTAACACTGAAAATTACACTCTTTTCTGTCTTGTCTGATTTACACGTATGTCAAATAGTATCTTTTCGAGTGTGCATGAATCTTGAAGCGTGGATGTGGGTTGTTAAAGATAACAATATTTCTAGCCGTTTCCACTGTATTTCTAAAACAGTGACGTTGCGACGTGTTTGTGACAAAGTCTTGTTTGACTGTCTCTTGCCAAAACGTATCATAAAGTCTTCAAAGTGACTTAAATTAAAATGTTTTACAGCTCTGCTGATCGTACCAGACCGTATCATGAGATATGATCAAAGATAAACACAGTGTTACATAGCAATAATTTCGTATTGGGTGTTCAGTTTAAGACATCATATTGAAATTAATTGATATATTTAATGTATAGCATTAAATGTTTTGTAAGACTGGTTTGGTTGTTTTGATACGAGCATCCAAAAACTCTTTAAATACATGACTGTTTAGAAACGGTTTCCTTTGCTAAGTTTTCTACACTCTGCTTATAAAGCAGCTAAATTTTTACTCATTTGTTCTTTTAATCTAGCTAAGTGGTATTTCATCTTAACTTTAAAGCAGTGTAATAGTTAGTTACCTTTATAGGAAATGCTTCTTTGATATCGTGAGATATAATTTGCTATTTCATCGTTTGCTGTTGTTCAGTCACTCAGGTTTCATATTGACAAATTTAAGTTAATATCTGTTTTAATCCTTCTACTTTTTTGGTTATTTGATAAAATTTGGTTATAAATTGAAAATATGAAGTTTTATAGACATTTCTGCTACAATGAGTTTGAAAATCATATTTAGACAGGTTTTTCACCTTGTAATGATACAAGGCTTCTTAAATTTAATAAGGGTATAATAATTTGTGCTGTTCAAACTTTGTAGTTTTTATTCTCGTCTTTGTAGCAGGTTTGTTTATTGCAGATGAAATGAAAAAATATGTAAAATGAATGAAATAAATGTAAGCATGTAACTTAATTTGGTGCACATTACTTATGCAACATCAAGCATAACAAATATATTGTACATCTGTACATCTGGCAATGTGCCAGAGTTCTAAGCACAGTTCGCTGCAAATTGTTTCTCTGCAAAAATGTCTATCTTATAATTAATTGTGTCTACAAGCCATATAATAGTGCTCTTGTGAGGCCAACTAATAACATAATAGGTATAATAGGTATAAAGCTTTAGTAAATTTATATTTTAGATACTGAAGTGGATATGAAGGAGAAACAATATGTATAGGAGCTTCAAACGGTATACCACGCATTATTTAGAAGAAGAAGAAGAGAAGGGTGCTTCAGGAAGAAAGCGAAGAGATGAAGAACTTAGAGATTTGGATCTGAAATCTTTTGTTATTAAGTAAGCATTCTCAAAATAATATCCGTTGTATCATTGTTAGAAAAAGAGATAACATCGTTTACTACTGTAAGATATTGTTTATTAATGAATTGCTATTATAGAATTTATTTAATGTAATCTCCAAGATTATAGAATTTATTTAACGTCATCTCCAAGACTAAGCTTTCATCAGGACGGAGCACAGGTAAGCTTTACAAAATACCATGGACGGACAACCTTGACCTTCTAACACAGGAAAGAGTTGAAGATATATAGGTATATAAGGTATATAAGATGTATCTATCTATACATAGATTTAACTTCTTGTAGAAATCAAAAAAAGCAATATGAAGCACAACAAGCTTGGCTTAAGAGTTTGAATGAAAAAACTAGAGCGCTGTTACTTGGAAACATTGATGGAAATGTTGAAGCTGGCTCAAAGATTGTGCGAATCTTTACAAGCAGTACTTTTACAGGTTAGTATATATATATATATATATATATATATATATATATATATATATATATATATATATATATATATATATATATATGTGTGTGTGTGTGTGTGCGTGTGTGTGTATATGGATAGATGGATAGATCTGAAACCAGTCATAGGGGGACCATGCCTTATATATAGCAGTTACGGAGAGCATTTGAAAATAAATAATATGTTTTTTAGCTTGTTATCAAGTGGCAACACACAAATTTTTATTTTATAGCAAAATATATTACATTCACCATGCTATAGAATCATTTGTTTTTTATTTACTGTGTAGTTTCATAAGGTTGAAGCACGCTAAGAATTAAGTAGATCTACTTGTGGTCTCCCTAAATTTTTGGCCTCCCTAATACTGTCGTTTTAGCAAATATGGTCCCCGTATTGCTGGAATTACACTTATTATACACACACCCAATATATATATATATATATATATATATATATATATATATATATATATATATATATATATATATATATATATATATATATATATATATATATATATATATATATATATATATATATATATATATATATATATATATATATAATTTTAATGATACTTGGACTAAATACAGTTAGACGAAGTAAGTGTTGTGAATAATTATTGGTGTGTGCTTGATGGCGATTCACACTATATGGCAGATTTATTCTAAGAACATTTTTGTTTCTGGTGCAGTATGCTTCAGAAAGACTCTATGCCGTGTATTATGGTAGTATTTACAACTTACAATACAATGCAATAACTGCATTCTTCTTTATATGTTATAATGTCAATATCATGCACTGAGTTTTTGCTGTTGATGACCAACACGAAATATGCAATTTGTAACAGATACCCGGCACGAGAGGAATTCCTTGATGAAAAATGTGTATGGAAAACTAAAAGAATTATGCAAAAAGAAGGGATACGACTTTCAGGTAAATCGATTCAATTTTCTGTAACTGTCGTGTAAGTAAATATTCTTTCATGCCTTCTTAGGACATAGTTTGTGTTCGTAACGTTTGTGGATGGTAGGGATAATGGTGGCTTATCTCGTTCATTGCAACGAATTGCCGTCTATGTTACGTTGGATTGTCTGCTGTGACAAAACTCCAATGCGACACAGGCATCTGAAGAATATACCGCTCATTTAGTCTAAGGATTTTAGGTCGTGATGCATCTTACTTCGAAATCTATGTACACTTCTCAAATGGCAAAAATAAAGGCCACACCCTTTTGTGTTACCATTAACTTGTAATCGCTCCACTTGGAGCCTAAATCCTCTAAAGCCTAACTCTGTGAAAGAGCACCTTTCACCAAAAAAAAAACGCCCTAAGGCGAAAACTCCACCTTCGCCTCTTACGTGAAGTTGCAGAATGCAAATTGTAGCAAAGAAGCATCATAATCCCAAAAAAAAAACGTTTGGACCATATCAGCTTATATAATTAATTATGTTGAAAGAATGAAGTGCCCAATATGACAGAAATCTGTCTTGTGGAAGAGCTTTGTGCCTTTTTAAAGTTGTCGAACGCTTTTTCTGGGTAGTGGGCGCCTTCACACTTCACAATTCTGAGGGGGTTTTGCCGATTTTTAGCTATTTCGTGGCTTTTATCACCTCTATTCGGTTCGGTTCTGTTTCTAGCTGCTCAAGTATAGTAGTAGTTTATAGTCAATAACATCCGCTATTACAACTGATTGTTCATCAATAAGTTGAAATGTTGCAAAGCAGAAAACTGATACCTTCCAAGAAAGCTTTATCTCTGTGTGGGTGACAGTGGGTATTTGCGGTTCAGACGCTGCCACATTAATTGTTTTTCAGTCTCAGCATCTTGTGTCACTCTCAACATCTAATGCTAACTAGATCATAAATTGTAGATTTTTCTTTTATGTCAAGATATTATATAAAAAGTCTTTTAAAAACCATAAAAAGGACACGCCACGGTAAAATACATTGAGAAACCAATACCATAAAACCTTATCATTTTACAAATACCACAGCAAATGCACAAATGAAATCTAATAAAATTATAAATAATACATGCTGATTTTATACTCTTAAAGGTTGTAGACATGCGGTGGGGCATCAGACATGCCTCTGGCGATGCTCACATGACAACTGATATATGCTTGCGGGAAATCCAAGAATGTAAGAACCTTTCAATTGGTCCATTTTTTGTGGTAAGTTTATATATTTTGAAGTAATGAAAACGGCAAAAATTGCAAGTAAAATAACTCTCTCAAATAATATTAGTAACAAAGATATTTCGCAAAAAGTCGAATAATCACGAGAAAAATGTTTGTCAGTTTAAATGTAGTGAGAATGAAGTTACCTTTGAATTCGTTTCCCTACAGACAGTTTCAATGCAGTTACTATTGTTGTTATTTTGTTATTTTGTCGTTACTTTTTTTACTTTTTGCCCATTTCGTCTTTTGGTGCTTAATAAGTATTAACTTATTTATTAGTTTTCAGACATTAGAACAGAATAGACCTTTTTTGTAACATAAATAATACAATAAGTGAAGCTGGTAACGTGTTTATCATTCTCATAAAATTATAATCGCCCAATTTTGTTGCAAATTGGGCTTCAACCCCAACAGTAATAAGTTTGGGCAGCAAAGCAACGATTCCAGTACTGCTCACAATCAACAGCTTCGCCTCATCGTGCATGAAAACTCAATTGAAACAGAATTCTGCTAGACCAATTGGTCGAAGATGTTTCACTTCAAACATCATAAATAAATAAACAAATACTAAACTAAAAAAAACAACCAAATAAAAAATAAAAAATAAAAAAAACTAAATAAATTAATAAAAAAATGTGCTGACTCAGCGTGTAAAACGTGGCAATGAAAACGGTTTCCGGAAATGATATGAAAACAGTGGCGCTTGCATGTAGGACATATATAAAAGGGGTTTGAAAACAGTTTTCCGAAATGGGGTTTGAAAACACGTCTGGTTATTGATTTCAAACCTATAGGGGTATGAAAACAGTTTCTGGAAGTGAATGTAAATGATTCGTCACAGAATTAACAGACGTTCGTCAAATGACGCATAATTTCGACAAAGTGCGCGTGCACTTTTGTCATCCAAAACGAGCACGTTCGGACGTCATAGATGACGTCATCTGCTGAAAATGTCAAACGCGCATATCTTTAAAACTAGCCATCTTTTCACCATAGTATTCAGTAAGACGTTAAGTATCTATTGATGACGTCATTTTCCTAAAAATTTCAATCGTGCATAACTTCAAAACTATTTGACCGATTTCAATCATCTTTTCAAAATAGTATTCACGAAGACGTTAAGTGTTTATTGATGACGTCACTGATGACATCATCGATAACGTCATTTACTTAAAATTTTACATATATGTCTAAAACTGCTCATTGCATTTCAGCCATCTTTTGACCATAGTATTTAGGAAGACTTCAATGACGACGTAATTTACCTAAAAATTTTAATCGAGTATACTTTAAAACTACTCAGTCAGTTTCAGCCATCTTTTCACATAGTATTCAAAAGTACCTCAATTGTTTACGGATGACGTCTCTGATGACGTCACGGATGACGTCATAGACCAAAAATTTTAAAAGCGCATATCTTCAAAACTACTTGGTCAATTTCAGTCATCTTTTTACCATCGTATTCAGGAAGATCTTAAAGATTTGTGGATGATGTCACTGATGACGTCTTTACTTAAAAATTTAAACGAGCATAACTTTAAAACTAATGCACCGATTTCAACATCTTTCACCATGGTAATCAGTAAGACCATTTTTTCACCATATTATTTGGGAAGGCTTTATATGTTTACTCATGACGCCACTGGTGACGTCATGGATGACGCCATATACCAAAATTTTCCGCAAATTGCTCGGCATGACTTGGTATTTTGACTTCTATTAGCCTAGATAAATTAAATTGAATAAATACTTCGCACTCCTGTTTTTCATAGAACTTGTTTCTTTTACCCTCCCTTTTGTGTGAAGGGACTCGCTGTGTTTGTTTTTAAACCATTCTTCGAACACTCTGTTATATGAATATGTGTGAAAGAGATTACAAGAGAGTAAAAGGTAGTATAAAAGTGTAATGTTTACATAACGGAACAGTGACAGACTTAAAACTGACTTCCGAGCTTCCGAGGTCCAAGATGACATACTGCCTCAGCACTTTCTCAGCACCGTTGGGGAAACAAAACCCAGCACATCAGCACCACTTCCTCAGCAATTTCAAAGTACTTCCTCAGTACTTCCTCGGCACTTTCCCAGCATTTCCTCAACATTTCCGCAGCACTTTCTCAGCACCTTTGAAGAAACAATCTCCAGCACTTCCTCACCACTTACCCAATACTTTCCCAACCACTTCCTCAGCATTTCACAGTACTTCTCCAACATTTATTAGCATTTCTTCAGCACTTCCCCAACACTTTTTCACCACTTTCTCAACAATCTCCTACACTTTTTCAACACTTTCTCACCACTTCCTCAGCATTTTCTCAGCACTTTCTCAGCACCGTTGGGAAAAGAACCTCCAGCACTTCCCCAGAATTGGCACCATTATCTGTAAATTTATATTTTACATCAATATTATCCATTTCTCCACCAATCAAATTCCTCTAGAAGTGAATCTTGCTAACCAGAAAGCTATCAAGGGTATAAGAGGGGTAACAAAGTACATTCATTAAAAGTAAAAGCATACAGAAAGACAGAGCTATGGAAAAATATTTAAGTAGTGGCACGCTACTTGGATGTTTTCAGTCGTTCAAGTAGAAAACCTAGATAAATGGTGGGAAGACATTGAGCAAAAATGGTCAATTGCACATGGTATAATTTCTCCAAATGTTCTTTATCATGGAATAAAGGGTGAATGTAAAGAACTGAGTCTTCCTTATCAAAGGTTTAATATGCAGAAAGCTGCGCAAAAAAACAGAAAACGAATGGCTTCATGAAGTGAAAGAACTGGTTACAAAGGGGTTCATAGCCTATTGTATGAGGAGCCAAATATGACTAGTTAAAAATTCTGTGACGTCTTCAAGCAACTCATACTATGATTGGTTAACAATTTTATGACGTCATGTGACATATAAAAGGAATGAACTTTATCATCACTCAGCAGTCACAAGCACGAACGCAACCATGAACGTATCATTTGTAATCAGCTATAACTTACAAATCTGTGTAGAGGAAGTGGCATATGGGCATTTTGCACCTCTTTCACGCGGGTTAAGATGGATTGTTCTCTCAATTGTAATGTGGGATAAAATAAGAGTCAATAGTTACCACATGCGAGATGACGGATATGAACTCAAACTCTCTAACGATAAACACATTACGGTCATTAAGTTTGCTGAAAAGAGATGCGTCAGTTTTCACTGGATTCGAAAAGTAGACAATAAAGTGTACAACAAGTACAATCAACCTAAATGATGAGGAATGGGGCCAATTTTTTGAAATTATACCACAAGTTGCCATGTGTTGAAAGGAAAGCCAGTAAATTGCCATGAAACATTGAAAATACAGCTTTCTAATGAACGCATGAAAGAAAGCGAGTTGAGGAAAGAGGATCTGGGAGAAGTGAGATAGTGCAATAAACACGCGTACAACCAAATTGCTTACATTTGTGAGTACTGTGGTGGATCTGAGTTCTTCGGTGACAAGTGCCATTGTCATAAGTACAACTGTAAAGACTGTGAACCAGACAATTTCTGCAAGGTGTGTGGTGAACTTAGGGTAGAGGCAAATGGAATTGTATCGTGTAATGGAATTTGAATTTAAAAAACGTTATGCACATTGGATGTACATTAGTTTACAGCGAGAAAAGTCTTTTGTCGTAGCATTCTATTCGGTTTTGGTTTTGTTTTGGTTTTCAGTAGCAGAAATGTGTTTAATTACGCAAGCGCTAATGGACATTACTATATAAGGGTTCAATGCCATCACTTCATCATCATTTTAAAACAAACCGTCGAGGAATGAACATTAAAAATGAATTCAGGAGAGGTAAATGTGAGTGGGGAACCACATGCTACACAAGAAATGTAAACAACATACTACAACAACAATTAAAACAATTCGTTCTTATCCCAGTTGGACAAGGTGTGAAAGTGAGTGGTGAATCAACCTTTACGCAAGAAAGTGCTACACAACAACAACACTTAAAAATTCTCATCCCAATTGGGATGATACAAGCAAAAACTCTACGTAAATATATGCGACTACTTTACCACAAAGGATGGACGTACTTATGCTACCAAACGAGGCATTCTGCTCAACCAGCTGAGTGGAAACAGCTGCGGAAGAGCATCAAAGAGATAGACAGTCCAATAAAGGAACAGTTAAAGTAAATGGTTGTTATAGAAACAGTTATAAATATAAACACGAATGATGTCCTCATAGTTAAACCGTAGTTTTATCATGTCTGTAATGACTTTATTGTTCTTGAGGTTGTTGTAAGATAAGTGGTGTTAATGCAACGGCTAAATGGAAAGATAATTTAAATCAAATATATTCTGATCCAAGTCATCCCCGTGCTTTGCTGGATCCTATAAATTTTATCAACTTCTAAAACAAACAGGAAAACGAACTTCCTATCATAATGTATAAAATTTTAATGTGATCAAGACGCGTTTACACTCTTTCAACCAGTCAAGTACAAATTCAAACTACAGCATATTATGACGCAAGGTATAGATGACTGGAGGGATACGGATCTAGCTGACGTTACCAATCTCCACACAACGAAGGCATTTATTTTCTACTAGTCGTCATTAATATTTTCTCTAAATATTTCTGGATAGAACCATTACCTAATAAAAACACGACTAGGCGTACAAGCCTTTGAAAACATTTTCCAGAGAACAGACCAACGACCAAAGTTGTTACGGTCAGATGAAGGGAGAGAATTCACTAACCGGTTGGTGAAACAATATCTAAAAAAAAAGCAAGGTATTCATGTCCACACAACTAAAAACGAGACCAAAGCAAATTATGCTGAACGGGTCATACCGCAAAAGGATTAATGTTCGGTTATTTTCTTCAAAATCAAACACACAAGTAGACTGACATCTTACAGCAACTTGCAGCCAATTGCAGCAATAGACCTCATACATCATTACGTGGCTGATCACCTGCTGAATAAAACAAATGAAGCCACAGTATGGAAACGTATGTACATGACACTATTAAATTTTCTATAAAAGTCAAGCCGTATAAATTTAAAATAAAAGCTCAAGTACGCATTTCTCATATGAAATATGTATTTCAACGTGACTATGAGGAAGTCTTTATCATTACGCAACGGTGTCGGAAGCAGGATATTAACTTGTACAGACTTAAAGACTTCATGGATGAGCCTATAGACCGTCATTGCTATGAAGAAGAATTGCAACCGTTTCAAAAGACGCTGATTTATTATTTAAAGTGGAAAAGGTTTTAAAAACAAGTAAAAGAAAAGGACAAACAGAACACTTTTTAAAATGAATGGGCTAGCCGAAAAAATTCAACAGTTGGATAAAAGGCAAAGACATCCAGTGGTTTTAACATGCAATTCAAACACCCGTTTACGTGTTTATGTTCTGCACCCACTGGTAGTGGAAAAAAATCTATAGTGAAAGCTATTATTGAGCATAAACTCATCGATCCACCTTCAAAATATATTTTATGGTTATATGGTGCAGATCAACCTTTAGATAAGCCTATGCGGCAGGTGATGTTTCATAAAGGTATACCAGAAAATATTGAAGACATGTTTGATCCTAAAACAACCAATCTCTTGGTTACTGATGACTTAATGACACAGTGCCATTGTTTAGTGTGGGGAGCAGTGATAATAATTAAGCATTCTGTTTACTGTACACAGTTTGTTTCATCAAGGAAAAGAAATGCGAAATATTAGTTTAAACTCTCGTTACATTATTTTCTTTAAGAATCCAAGAGATAATAAACAAATGATTACACTGACCGGTCAAATATATCCAGGCAAATTACAATTTTTATTGAAGCATTTCAAGACGCTACAACCAAACCTTTTGGGTGTTTGCTTATTGACTTAAAACTAAAAACAGAAGTGCACCTTTGCATTCGTACTGGTATTTTACCACATAATATACTTTTTGTTTATGTAAATAAGGCTATGTCTATAGCACAGTAGTGATTTCTAGCTTTACCATTGAATGAAGCAACATGTTAAAGCAACAAAAATCTAACCAACCATTCCTTCATTTTCTTGCACGCAGTGAACCACAGCGACGTAAAGCTTTGCTCAAATAAGGGACAAAAGAAGAATTAACCAGTATGATTAAATTTTTTTTAACATTTTAAATGGGCATATACCATTAAATGCACAAGTTTATCAAGAGCTGAAACGTTATAAACACTTGCTGAGAACACCTAATGACAAAATATCTCTAAAACATAAAAAGAAGCTAATTAATCAAAAAGGTGGTTTTCAATGGGACCTTAGCAACCTTTGTCTTACCCCTGTTAGCACAGTTTATACAACGATGAAACACACAGAGAAAATGGTGTTGAATCCAGAATCTTAATATTATATGTTGCTAGAACTAAGTCTCAGTATAAGGAGAGTGATCTGAAAAGTAAAATAAAACATGTATTGAAAGGTGAAAATAATCATGAAGCTGCAAAAAATGTCACAGCTGGTGGGATAATATATACACTACAAACAAAAAAAGTGGCACACCTCCAGATAAGAAAATAAATACAGTACAGTATTTTCCACCTACCTGTCATCAAAAGATGACTTTAGTGTTAAAAAACTTAAAGACAATGGCATACATTGGATTGAACAGAAAGAACTTGTGTTGAGCACGAGTAAAGTCATTTCTAATTCAAATATTGTCGACTTATTAAAAGAAGCACTGGCGGGATCACGAAAGAAATTACGTGAAAGTGTACCAGTTGTATGGAAAGAGTTCATTGAGGCTATAGCAAACAGTAACATTCCATTAACCATTTTTACAAAACGTAAAACCATACAAAATATTAAAAAGCCCGTCAACATGAGCTGGAATGCGAAATGTATTATATTACCTTCATTACGTTTTATGAAAACCTTTCAAAAAGTACGATGCTTAAGTGGGTGTTGCGGAAGTACAGTAGACGAAACTATAGCTGTAGAAATTAATGTTAAAGTACAAAGATCATTTTCAATTTAGAAGTCATGGGATCAACAAGTTTTTACAATACTTTACCGACAATTGCTAGCAAGGATATTTATCCAAATAATACGGCTTCCACGTTTCAAATACGAATGCCAAAAACAATTTATTGCACTTGGAGATTTTCAGTCCCCTAGGATATTGCTTTCATACGACTCGGTAAAGTGTTTCCGCCAAAGTAAAGTGTTTTTATGCCAAAAACCTTGTCACACGAACTCCTCTGAGACGGCTAGGGCTAGGAAGACTAAATTTGGCAGAAACATAGCATAGCATGTATAGTTCGTTCAGCTCATTTTTTAGAAATTCATTAGCATTTTATATGCACAAACGGACACTGAATTTTGAAATTAGAAAACCTAGTCACGAGAACTCCCTGAGACTCCCCTGAGGGCAACCAAATTTGACACAGACATAATGTAGCATGTGTAATTGGTCCAGCTGAATTTTTATAAAAATTCATTAACATTTAATATGCAAAAATGGACATTGAAATTTTACCATTCATGCCCTTTATAAGGGAGGCAAACGATTTGATTGCGCAGTTAAGGGGCCTGGGACGATATCAGCACAGGCATATTGACCGCCCAACTGTTCACGCTTACAGCTTGTGGGTGCATGTTGACTGCAGCGTTTCAGTTTTTCCCTTTTGCTAAAGAGCATATATTTAAGATTTTTGTACGCGCTTTATCTCTGGCACCGTTCAACCGATTGTAATTTCGTTTTGCAAAGAGAAAGATGAAATAGTGGAGCTGTATAGCGAAGTGTTATTTTTGGATTTCTTGAAAAATTACAAAAAATGCGGAAACTTTGAATTTTTTTAGCGCTTGACATCATTATATGCAGTTTGTTCGCGCCATATCTCCAGCACCATTTAATCGATTGTAATTTTCTATTGCACATAGTAAGACCGAGTATTGGAGCTGTGCGGCGAAGCGTTATATTTGGATTTCTTGAAAAATAAAAAAAATGCGGAAACTTTTGAAATTTTTGCGCTTGACCTCATTATGTGCAGTTTATATGTGCTACATCTGCAACACCATTCAACTTATTTCAATTTTTCTTTTGTACAAAGAAAGATCAAATAGTGGAGCTGTTTGACAAAGCGTTATTTTTGGATTTCTCTAAAAATTGCAAAAATATGGAAACATTGAAATTTTTTAGCGCTTCACCTCATTTTATGCAGGTTATACCACATCCGATTGAAGTGATGGAATACTTTGAGTTATCGAATATGCACTGTACTTATATAGACAATGTTTTCGTTTATACATCCTCGTCTCTGTTTTTGTCACCCAACTAGTACTGCTTTTAGGTCCTGTGTCACTGATTATTGTGTCCGGCTGAGGTCTGCGCCTTCGACGATAGCTTGGTTAAATTTGTTTTAGGTTATACTATTTCACATAGAAAGAGGAAATTTGGCTATCTGATAGAGGACGAAGAGACATAAAATCCATGTTTTTTACCATGACCATTACCTCTAAAATGGTTAGAGATACAGCGATTTTGAGGTTATTATCGACGTGTAAGAGGTGTCTCGGTGATGAAATTTGGCTCACTAATAAATGGTGGTGACATGTCGTGAAATCCACATTTTTTTTACAATCACCTTAGAAAACGATTGACCATTATCTCTAAAGCGGTTAGAGATAGAGCCATTTTAAGGCTATTATCTATAGTTTGGGCCTAAGAGATAATGTGTAAGAGATATTTTGGGTGACCTTGACTTCAGTCGGACAAGGACAAAGTCAAAAACCGGAAGTGGGTCATTATCTCGTTAGAGATAGAGGATTTTGAGTTTATTTTCGATTTATTGGGTCTAAAAGACGATATATAGAGGTATCTCGGTGACCTTGACCTTCTCGGTCATGGTCAAGGTGATAAAATGGAAGTTGATCATTATCTCAAAAAAAGTCACGTGGATTTTATACCTTATATGTATATTGCAGTATTTGTAATCCCCAAGTTGTTGGTGATTATTATGTCCCTGTATTATGTGCAGTTGATGTTCAAGGAAAATATATTGATATAATGACTAAAACTTATGGGGAACCACATCTGTAAATACCAACAAGTTCGACACCATTGAAATCAATGTTAAGAACAGCATAGGGGAAAATATAACATTTGAGAGTGTTTAAGTTATCTGTAAACTTCGTTTTAGACAGAAAGCAATATGAATCCTTATACTCACATTCGAAATATTTATCGAAACCATTTTCAAGACCAAGTGAGGCCTGGTTTTCAAGGCACTCGAATGCGAAATGGACAAGGCATTGGTTCCTTTCTGAGTGCATTGGCTAGAAATGCTGTACCACTACTAGCATCTGGTGCAAAATGGTTGCCCCTCATTTGAAAAAAAAACATTAAGAGGCATTGCTAAAGATTTGACTGGAAAAGTAGCTCAGGAAGCGACAACACGACTCGTAGGTGCTATACCAAATGGTAAAAGGCGCAAACAAGCACACAAACCTGTTAGTAAACGAAAAAGAGTTAAAGCGTCAACATAAAAAGATTTTTTAAAATTTTCACTCATTCATGGTCTATCAAGTAAATGTAGTACTTTAGAATGGTTTCGCATTTTACCAACACAAACAGCAGTTGAAAAAATCTGATGTAGAATACTAGCCCGTTACTGTTCTTAGACCAAGTGCACCAGTAGAATTCTACATACCAGCAGCAACAGAGGAGTATCTAGGTTTAAAGGTATTCTAAACTTCACATCACCTTTAGAATCAGGAGCTAGCTGTGGACCGGACGATGAAGTGGTTCTTATTAACGATATATTTAATAGATTATGGAGCAATGTGGAACTGTTTGTGAATGGTCGTCTTATTTCACATAGCAACAACACTCAGGGATACACAATCGTTATTTCAAGAATCATTCATGACTCGCAAGAAAGCCTCAAGTTAGAGCGAACGCTACAGCTCTTTACAAAGACACGGCAGGGCAAATAGATTCTTTAAATGTGAAAAAGCCTATTCCATTAGTACATTCCAGAGTTCACCACAGAAGAGAATGGACAGCCCATTGCAGATCCCTCTGGGAACCATGGCTTCCACACTCGCTACATATACACACGTAATAGTCAACCAGTGATCGTCATGGGCTCGTTACGTATTAATATGTTTGAGCAAGAAAGGCACCTTCTAAGCGGTATCAATGTAAAACTACGTTTTCATAGACAAAAGAATAGTTACATGTTAATGACAAATGCAGAGAACTATCGAGCTGACTTCATGGAATATTTCCTAATGGTACGAAAAGTTCGAGCAAGCCCCAGGTGTACAATTAGGTCATGCTGATGCACTATTTAAATTCCCTATCACACGTAAAGAATATAAAGTAATTGCTGTACCGGCTGGATTCCGCACTTTGTGAAAGACAACATATGTCTTGGGCAATTACTTATTGTCATAAGTATGGTGGAAAGTTCAGCTTTTTTGGAAGAGGAGATAAGAATCCTTACAATTTTCTACATAACAACATTAACTTTATTCCACTGTACATAGTGAGCTTGCAGCTACCAAAGCTCTCTAACCGAATATGGGTGAAAAAGCTTATTTACAATGCTATGAAACAATGTTTCGAAGATTTGTTAGGTTGGATGGAGGCAAGAGCTGTATCATTAAGGTCGAAGACTGGGATAAGGCTGGAAATGAATTTTGCTGAAGGATTGCGGCATCCGACAAATGTTATCATTTATTCTGAGTTTGACAACATTGTTGAAATGACTGGCAGTAGGAATATTCAGTTTTGACTGTACATAATGAATACTGGCAGATTAAAGCTAATTTAAAACATGACTGTATGACTAAAGATATTTTTGCACTATTGATTAGTTACCCACATGGCAACCCACGGATGAACAGGATAAGCCCGGGCAACATTGGTTGGCGGTGTATAATAAAGAGTATTTTGATTTCTATGGTATAGCACCTACGTTTAGTTTAATTTTTAGGAAAACTTTGTGATGAATAGTATACCATTACAACAACCACTGTCAAATGCATGTGGATTTTACTGTGTGTGTTATATTTTGCAACAGGCTCGAGGTGTAAGTGTAGAAGACATTCTAGAGGTACTTAGAAACACTAACAGTGACTTTATTATAAAACATATGATTTATGATCGTTATAAATCTTTGGTTTATTAAATAATGTTCGTTAAGTATTTGTTAAATATTAGCTAATTATTGTTAGCGAAGTATTAGTTAATTATTAGTCAAGTATTGTTAGCTAAGTATTAGTTAAGTATTGTTAAAAATTAATTGCAATTCAAGTGTTTGTTGGTTACATAAAAAATGAAATAAAAAAGTGGACTTTTATTTCAAGCACATATAAATAAAACAGATTCAAATATACATTCAAATTTATTTTACACATATGTTTAACATATTAATAAATGCATTAAATACATTATTTAACTATATTAAACAATGATATAAATAAGTGTGATGCATTTCTAACAAAAAATTTCTTACACATATATCTGATGGTTTTCTCATTCTTTTCATTACTCAGTATCAGTTCACACCCTTCCGTTATGAGATGTGCATGTTTTCTAATTGTTTCCCACTGCTCAAGCATTTGGCTCCTCGTTTTAAACATATAAAACAGTTTCCTTTCACATCCTTATCCACTGCTAACGTGATAATGCGTGTGTGTGTGTGTGCAAACAGTGACTTATATACTTACTTATGACGTCACATCATGATGTCACAATGTCCATAAGTCAATTTACTCACACCATCATTCAACACATACCTCTTATCGTCAAATGGAGACAGTGCTGCCTTTACAACTCGTTCTGCATAAACTTTATGTTCATAACTTCGTAACATATTACTTGTTACTATGGTGTGACATTTTCATCTTTTACCTTTCTAATCACTTTTTTGTTTCCAGTGAAATGAAGGAAATGGGATGTAGGGTAATCACTTGTATCTGAGTAACACACAAGTTGTAATATATCTTGATACAAGTCAGTTGTTTCAGTAGAGTAACACAAACTGTCTGTATCCGTCAGTTTTGCTTTGGAGTACTTGGCTTTCATGTACAAATAATGAAAGTCATACATTAACGCTTTGCTGAGATCTAAGATGCTGAATCCAACATAAATCGGTGTGTTCAACAATAATTTAGCCTGTTTCAAGTGAACTCAAGTTAAGTGCTTGTTAAAAATTTTAAAATGCTGGAATATTGGTTTTGCTACGAGCTCATTAAAGCGTTTCTCATTGGTTACCAATTCTAATTGAATGCGTTTCCCACACATTTTCCATTGTCTTCCAAAATATTGAATTGTTCATGAGTTTGTAAAAATCCTTCTCAAACGGATTTTTTGCTTCTTTACGCTTCTCTGTATTCTGGTAATGTATGGTTCTAACCATTCACTTTGTCTAAACATGGCGGCTCGAACGATTTTTCTTACTGTCAACCTAATGATAAATACTACTGTAAATTCCGGTATTAGATAACATATCTTGTTTTGGAATATAGAGCATTAACCGGTTTCTCCTTCAAGTTTAATTCGTTGTTGAGTTTTTCACTGTAAGGAGATAGCTCCTTTTCTTCAACACATCGTCGCTCTACAGCTACTGGGTGGTCACTGTGAAGAGCATGAAGGCGATCTAGATAGTCTAAGTCCACTTCCAATATAAAACCTGTGTTGCCATCTTTTGGGATAGACATGACATCAATAGAATTCAAGTTTTCTACCCATGTTGGGTGAGATCATAAATATTCAAATATTTATTATTTGCCTTGGCGTATTTGTGACTTATCATCAAGATTCCACTACGGATGCCTTGCTCTATCATTTGATACATATCAAGGTCATTGACAACAGATAATACAACATCTGTATGTCGGAGCATGGCGTCCCATGAGAGGCCCTGGAGCTGTATAATAATGTGGTGGATCCAATTCGTAAGTGGTTAAACACACTTGTCGAAAATTTTCAGACACAGCTAATAACACGAAGTCTGTTTTTTAGTGCAAACCATGATGGTGTCCTAATGTGTGACAATTAAATGTCTCCCATACATTCTGTGTATGTTTACAGTCGTCCTCCCTGATACCTTCCTCACTCAATGTACTGTAAAATGCTTCCTGTGAAGAAAAGTTGGATACATAAAATTTGTCAGGTTCATCCACAAAATCATACGGGCATACTCCTTTTCTCAACAACAAATCTTGTTTGTGACTCTTTTCTCTGGTTGAGGTCATGATTTTGAATTTTGTTTTGCCTTCGTTTGCTAAGTTGTTCGCCAGCTTTTGCAGAGAGGTTCCCATAAATTGAAAAGAGTCAACGAACTGTAAATTATCTAATGGAAAGGATGTGTACTTTTCAGTGGTGTTTGGAATAACACGTGGTTTGCTTTTCTTAAACTGTCTAATCTTCTCCATAATGAAATGGCAGTCATAGCCACGTAAGTTTTGAAATGCAGCTGGTATGATAAAGGAATCCTCAGCACGCGGTACAGTCCAGTGACATGATCATGATCTCAGATCCCAAGGTGGTATGACAAATAAAACAAGTGGTCGCAGTTTCAATATCATGGATGTTTTCTAGTGTGCTTTCCAATGGTTTAGCATTCGTTAAAATATATTTTATCCGATCTTTTTCCTCCATCAATTTTTCTAAGAATACTTCAACAACATTGTCTCCTCGATACTGCACTGGTCGTCTTGAATATTAAGCATCGGTACTAACAACAGCGTAAGCAAAACTGTTTGCTTTATGGTGCTGATACTTGACACCATCCTCCTCTTTTTCCGTAAAGCATTCAAAATCTGCATAGATAATAAATGGTATTTTTTGCTGCTTTGCAATGCCTTTGAATCGAATCACTAAATTTTCTTCTTTTTCAGTAAAAGTCAATCGGTATGTTGGCTTTTTCATGCAGACTAACTTATGCTCATCCAGTAAAATAAATGCATAGAGACAGTTGAAGCAATAGTAGATACGTCCTTTATGTTTCGTACGCCTATACATCAGCATATTAAAATCCCACATCAAACAATAGTAGTTGTGCCCCCACTTGCTGATGAGTAATAAATTAATTTGTGTCTCGTAATTATATTTACGCAAATAAATTGATACCACATTGTTATTTTGATACCCAAACACATTTATGGATAATCTGTTGTTCTTCTCAAAGGTTGGTACTTCACGTATAGGTGTTGGAAAGGATATATTTTCATAGTCCGTGTCTCAGCCGGTTGGGTTTTTTATCTTTCAAGTGACGATGTGCTAAGACTGACCATAAAAACACTTTTGATCACTATTTTTAATGTTCACAATGGCTAGTGTTCTCTCCAGTGTCGAGGTGATGGTAAATAAGAAGTACATGCTAGTGGATCATATGTAGCGGTATGCACTGCAATATTGTCCACTTTATCTAAATGCCAACCTGCACTCTCACACTCAAATTCTTGAAACTTTGTATGTATTGTTTGAAACACTTCGGGTAATGCATCTTGAATCTCCTCGGGTTGCAATGTAGTATATGTTTTACTACCTTGATTAATATCATACGTTTTTCCTGACATAGTCCTTTCTTCAATTTTCACCATTTTACTATATGCTGTATGTAGGGTGACATACCATTTTATTCCTCCTTTCATCTCTTCCTTTGAATAATGTTCAATGTCGGGTTATAATTCCTTCAAAGCGATTAAAATACCATGATTATGTTTAGGCATAACACCTTTTCTCTCACATGGTTTTGCATACTTTATCGATAACTGCGACCCACTTGTCAGACGTTGATGTTTGATACTACATACTAATCGATGAAGTCCGAGAAGCTTACTAATGTTAAACATTTTACAACAATCTGTGCATATAAGAGTAAGGCGTTGGTGCTCTAGCCTTTGGCGAGAGCTAAAGTGTCGACTGCATATTGATCAATAGTGTTTCATGGTCCTTTGACGTGTCTGCGGTGTCTCGTCTTCTTGCGTCATCTCGTCGTCCTGCTTCGTCTCGTTGTCCGTATTTTCTTGCATTAAATGTGCGCGCAATTGACTATCTGGTAGTTCGTGCGTCGTTTATTACACCGTTCCGAGTGCGTTGCCTGTTCTCTTTCTTCAAATGACAGAGTGTTGGCCTGTACGGCACGCTGTATGTCATTAAACTCATCCTCAGTAATTGGTACATGCTCCTGCGCTGCATGCTCCATTGCACCAAGCTACTGCGCTGCACGCTCCATTGTATTAAGTTCCTGTTCACTAATTAGTAAGGAGACCAAACATATTCATCCTCTTCCTCCTGTACTGCACGTTCCATTGCATCAAGTTTCTGTTCACTAATGGGTAAAGAGAAACCAAAATTACCCCTCCTCCTCTTCCTGTGCTGCACGCTCCATCGCATCAATTTCCTGTTCACTGATGGGTGAAGGAGATCAAACACACTCATCCTCCTCCTCCTGCTTCACTGCTTGCTCTATCGCAGCAAGTTCCTGTTCATTGATGGATAAAGAAATGTCATCTTCCGTTAACTTCTTGTGAGCACGATATTGAGAGCTCAATACCGATAAAATCTTCCTCTGCTGTTGCACCAATAGCAATCAACCGATTAATTTCAGCTAAATAGTCATCCATTCTAACACTTCATCCACGTCAACAAGAATGTGTAACACTTCATCTAGAATTTGTTTTCTTTGTATGTAACAGTGTAACTAATACACCAAAGCACACGAAATGATCAACAGCATTGTCTCTATAGAGATTAAAAGTGTAAACCACTTTAACTTTTACGTTTAATGTAGAACTATAAATTTACTAATGTTCGGTAATATGCACATAAAAGCTGCAACTACTATGTTAACTAGGTCCATAATAATCGTCTACTAGCTACACGCTCTTATATACTAGGTGATGAAAAGACATGTGTACTTTGATGAAAGTGTCCTTAATAAAATTAAGTCAAGGTCAAAAGTACACGTGCCTGAATGGGATTACAAAAGTGTCCTTGACGAATTTAGGTCAAGGTCAAAAGTACACGTGCCTGAATGGGATGACGAAAATACATTTGTACTTTGACGAAAGTGTTCTTAATGAAATTAAGTCAAGGTCAAAAGTACATGTACCTGGAAGGGACGATGAAAGTACCTGTGTACTTCGACGAAGGTGTCCTTGACGAAATCAGGTCAAGGTCAAAAGTGCATATGCACTTCAACAAAAAGGTTCAAAGTTAAAAGTACCCTTCTCTTTAAACAAACATAGCTAACTTTCCCATTATATTCTTTCCAGATGCAGATGATTTCTACGGAAAAAGGGGGAGCAATTATTTTTTCAGTTTAATTTATCTGTGCTAATAGAGGTCAAAATACGAAGTTATCCTAAGCAGTTTGCAGAAAGTTTTAGTATATAACGTCATCCGTGACGTTAATAATAAACACGTAAGGTCTTCCTGAATACCACGGTGAAAAGATGGTTGAAATCGAACTAGCAATTTAAAAAAAAACACATTTAAAATTTTTCGGTAGATGACGTCATCGATGACGTTATCAATAAACACTTAAAGTCTTTCTAAATACTGTGATGAAAAGTTGGTTGAATTCTGTCCAATAGTTAAAAGTTATGCCCAATTAAAATTTTTAGAAATAGCGTCATCCGTGACGTCATTGGTGACGTCATCCGTGAGGTGAGGTCATGCATTAAAATTTAAAGTCTTTCTAATTACTACGGTGGAAAGATGACTGAAATTAAATGAGTTGTTTTAAAGTTATCCACGTATAAAAGTGTTAGGTATATGGCGTCATCCGTGACGTCATCTTTAAATACTTCAAGACCCACTGATTACTATGGTGAAAAGATGGCTGAAATTGACGAATTTGTTTTAATGTTATACAAGTTTAAAATTCTTAGGTATCCTACACCTTCCGTGACGTCATCAATAAATACTTCAAGACCTACTGATTACTATGACGAAAAGATGGCTGAAATCGGCCTAGTAGTTTTAAAGATAGCCACGTTTGACATTTTAGTATATGGCGCCATCCAAGGCGCCATCCATGACGTCATAAAAAAACATTAAATTGTAGTGAATTCTATTGTGAAAAAACGGTTGAAATCGACCTAGTAGTTTTTAAGATAGGTACGTTTTATATTTTAGCATACGACGTCATCAACTTCGTCCCAACGTGCTCGGATGGGACGACGAAATGATGAACGTTTGAAAGTGCTCGGATAGTATAACGAAAGTACATAATTACTTCGACGAAATCATGGGTCATTTGCCGTGATGCCGTGACGAAATCATTTACATCCATTTCCGGAAAATGTTTTCATACCCTTAGGAGTTTGAAAACACAAACCGAGGGGAGGGGGGTTCTTACCCACAATGCCACTTTTGGAAACTGTCCTCATAACTCCGGCTTCCACAAACTGTGCTCATAGCTACGTTTTATACGCTGAGTCAGGTATGAACATACTAACCAGAAGTGACGTCATAACTCTACTTCCGGAAACTGTTTTCAAACCCCTATTATTATACTATTCTTACGACCTGTCATTCATTTCGAGAGAAAAGCGAAGCTCAAACACGGACAAAGACCAACACATCTGAATGCAGCTATTGAAAGCTTAAAAATTTTGAAGCCAAATTAAATAGTATATTCGAAATCAAAAATAATCTTATATAGGTTAATATGTATAGGCATAACGTAATCAAGTTGATTAATTTTAAGTTTCCACAGTGATTATTAGTGCTACAAAAGTCAAGAAAAGATAGATTGCAAGATTATGTTCCTTTTCATGTGAATTCTTTGAATCCACCAGAGTTCCGTGGGATACTTTAATTAAACACTCTTTCGCAGAATTTGCAGCTGTCTTTGAATAAAGGCTGAGTTTCCACAAAACAGATGCGTTATATTCTAAACAGAAACGTATTTGTTCATTTTGCATAAAACACAGAAGTTTACGAAATAAAGCAAGTAAAGCGTCATGTTTTAAAGAACAAAAGAAAAATACGTTCTGCATTTTGCGTATGTTACGTTATGTTTGGTTCAGGTTTTTCTGTCACACAAATACGGTGAAATACCTTTGCAGCGGGTTATTAGTACTGCCGAATATGACAAACTGATTGCAGTGATGACAAAGATCGAAAAATGCAGATTGCAAAAGTAATAGCACCTTTTGTAATGAATTTAATTTGTTCCTTAAACAGTTTTTCTCTAAACTGATGACAGCGTTTTTTTTTTTCAAATCATAAGTGAAAATTTAAATGTCTAGTAATAGGCTGAAATTGGATTTCTACTTATCACAATAGATGGATCCATAAAAGAACATGTATATCAATAAACGTAATGCAGTATTTTGTAATTTCAATATAAAGTCAATTTGTTTTTCTATCACTGCCATAACCCTTTGCTAATTTTGTTTTTAAACGTCAAAATGTAGTGGCTAAAATAGTTTTGTAACGTTTGCCGTTAATCATAGACTGATCATGCATTGATTTTAGGTGGTACAAGCTTGACGAAAACATAGTACCGCCTGCATATGTTTTGCAGCCAATATCGTCCAATATACCAAACTTTTCATCAAAAGATAAAGCAATATATGAGGTAAATCAATACAGAGTAACATATAATTGGTCTCATTTTCAAAAATATAAGCAAAGGCAATGTTATGTGATGTTTCAGCTTGCAATGATGTTTCAATATTCGAAATAACATGGTCTGAAACAAAAGTGCATCATAAGAAATTATGATAAAATATTTACTTCCATATTATAAAAACGACTTTAGAGCTCTCTCCAATGCCCGTGGTAACTTGAAATTTCAATATAATTTAAACGCCAGCTTTATTCTTTGATTCATAAAAAATGAATTTGCAACATATTGTGTCAAGTTGTTAAAAATTGATACTTTATCTTTCTCATGTAAATACAGGATGCACAGAAAAAGTGGAGGGCTGAAAAGTCGGAACTAATGGATTCAATAACAAGAGCGGCTGCCCGTCAACTAGATCCAAAGAATGCTAAAAAATATACAATGTCTGGTAAGCGTTCGGAAATTTGTATAAACGACATGTGTAGACGTAGGGCATTTGTTTCATATAATTTAACAGAAAGCAAAAACTTATGCTGCAAGCAATTCATACTTTAAAGAGATTAATTGCACTAATATTATACTAAAACTACTTTTGATCCCTCGGCATTTACATTTATTGTTTTTGTATTTTACATAGTTTGGAAGGTGACAGGCAGTTTTGTTCACCAAAGGAATAAAATGTTGCACTGGGCGAAGACGATCCGAAGGTGAATAAAGCTGCATGTCACTGTAATTAAATTGTTGCGTTTGCCAGAGACATAGGAGCTTAGATTAATGAATATGTGCCTTGTTATCATCCAGTACTTCGCTGGTACGAGGCACGCTACGCCATTGACTTTCATTATGGCATTTGGGTGTACTTACCTCGAGTTTGTAAACTGGTTGTTTTTACATTTTGATTCATAACATGTTGGAAAAAAGTTCTTTGGAATTCTTAACGATATGGCAAACATTCTAAAGATGTCGCATGTTGAATTATATCACACACTTTTAAGGTAAAATGAATGTTTGAAATATATGAATGAAAGAAAATGCAGGACCGCGGATCCTGTAAGTGTTTATTTTGTTAACTAACTATGCCATATAAATTTTATCAAACTCCTCTCCACCAATCACAAAGAAGCTTTTTATTTGCAGAGTATTACCAAGAATTAACATTCACTAACAATAAGAGCAGTTTTAAATGGAAAACCTTCATTTTATCAATTTGAGTGCACACCGTTTTATTTGAATTAATCTTACCAGACATTCGCTTTATCTGTTTAAGCAGGCAATTGATGTTTTCTTCTATTTTTCTACGGTCTACAGCATTCATGTGCGGCATATAGCCATCTATATATGTTGTGACGGATCACCAAGATCAATAAATCAACACAAAAGACACGAAACTTTTTGTAACAACAAGCCACTGCCAATACTCAATCTGCAAAAACAGACCATTAAACAGCATGGCAGATATCTGTTTCACAGCCTACCCAATAATATATTTCCCAGTGGATTAAATATCCAATACCATGCACATTGAATCATTGCTAATTGATCTCGCTAGTTGACCACTCCGCATCATAAATTGTACGGTACTGATCCCTTTAATATTCCACGTTTTTGCACCTATATTGTGCCTTTCACTTAAGTTTGCTGACGGTGTACCATTCTCTGCATCGACCATCAGCTGGATCATTTAGTTTTTGTACTGGTCGGTCTCCTTTACCGCTTTATAGGAGATGTCTCTTTCACCGACTCTGTATCCTAACTGCATCGGCTGAGAATCGTAAGCCTCACTCTATCTCTGCAATGTACATGTTAAATTACAGAAAAATTAACAACAATCTTAATAACAGATTACATAATATCAGCTTCTTTCTACAACTTTATTCATGATGCGACTTATAAAATTTCTTACTTAAAGCCGAATTACATTGTAATGAAGTATAGAATGAAAATTCCAAAAATGAATTTTCTTATCCATGTACATGAATTGCAATATCAATTAAACAACTCATAACAGCTTTAGAAATAAGAACAGTATGTTACCTTGCTGACAATTAGTAAACCTTTTCTTCTTTAAGCGACTTCATTTATAGGCTGTAAGATGCAAGAGTACTTGTATTCAAATAATTTCTATTTATATGGGACCAGCAAGCTTATGGAGTGGGTGCCAAATTTTGACTTTAATAGAAGAATAGAAAATAAGTTTTGTCGATCAACACCCTCGCGAAGCATTAATAAAGAATTCTGCTGTGTCATAGGGCAGTAATAACGACACAAACTGTGCATAAATTGAGGATTTTAATGTTTTGATATAACATCATATCAAATGGTAAGTTGTTGTCATTCATAATATACATACAATTACACAATGATGTGGAATATATGCAGACGATTAACTCCATATTTTATATTTTGCGTATTTTGCAGTAACAGAGCAAGAAATCCTCGAGGCAATGCCAGCTCAGACACAAAACCATCGTTGTTTTTGGTTTCATAGAGTGATAACGGATATTGATGAAAAACCAAGCTCAACCCCGTTATTGGATAAATATAAAGGTGGCTTGTTTTCATATATACCGCATTTTTAAAAATTCTTGGACATTCAAAGCAACACTTTAGGTTACATAATAGAGCATTATTTGCTGATGCGCTTACCTTAACGGTGGATATGTACTTGTTACGGTTAAGCACATCCTACTTAGATTTACTGAGCATGTTTGAGTAGCTCAAATCCACATTTTCATGTAAAAAAAACTTCAGATTGTGCATTACTCAAGGCATTCAGATTAATATGCATATACTACCACGAAATATCCTATTAGAGAAATGTTTATATCTAAAAGTCTTCGGTTTCAGAGTGTTACAATCAAATATGTTTCGTAGCAATATTTTCAAATTGTAAGAGTTTTGGTAACAAATAATTACAATTGGCTATTTGCCAAAGTCTCCTAATGTATTGAATTTCTACGAAACTTTTTGCCGCAGTTGTGGCATGTTTTCTTTCGTTTGTTTGTTTGTCCGTGGAACTAGTCAGAGGCCGTTAGGGCTAGAACGATGAAATTTGGATATGATAAACTAGTATGTTTAGTTGATCCTCCTCTAATTTTAAATTCGCTTAATTTTTCAATTAGAAAACTACAAAACAAATTTACGAAATAGGCGGCAAGAAGCTTAGAGCAGTAGTTTAAAGTGGCATGATATCAGCCTCGCTGTATTGTTCGCCGAGCTCTCAATGAAACCCATCAAAGCATGCGTGTGCAAGTTTAAGTTGGCTGCAGCGTTAGAGTTTTACCCAATTGTTAAAGAGCTCTGAAATTTGGCTCACTGATACAGCGTGATTAGACGCCGTGAAAGCCACATTTTTTAAAACATAACCTTAGGGAACGATTGACATCCTCGACCATGGTCAATTTCAAAAACCGGAAGTGCCCCATTTTCTAGTAAACGGTTAGAGATAGAGCGATTTTGAGCTTATTTTCGACCCTTTGGGCTAAAAAGATTATATGTAAGAGATACCTTGGTGACCTTGACCTTCTCGGTCAAAAACCGGAAGTTGACGATTGTCTTGGAAACGGTTAGAGAGCGATTTTGAGCTTATTTTCGACCCTTTGGGCCCAAAAGACGATATGTAAGGGATCAATAGTTTAGAATCGTTTTTTGTGAGCCTAAGTGTAACTCGGTAACGAAAACGGTCTAGTTGTATTTGTTTTTCATAAAATTTGGCACACAATTAATATATTTGTGATATATTAGAATCTACAAATACCCTTTTTTGTTCCTGGTTATTTTTTATCATGATTAAAACAATTTAGCCGTTTGATATTCTCACGCTTTGCACTCTTCTTGTAAATTGAGCCTTATTAACATTATCAACTACTAAGATGCAAGTACATTCTTATCACAAATTCACAATGTTAGATCTTTCTCTTTCATGGAGTTTATAGCCCTAATTAATACAAATTAGATATTAGCCCTATATTGCTCAAGACCAGATGACAAAACTAAATGTGCTAATTTGGATTTCACAATCTAACTGTCTTCTGACGGCTGATGAGTTTTGATGTTTCAAAAACAGTGCAGTTAAACGTCCAATAAAATGTCTCAGCTCTTTCGCCCGTGCCTCTGCCCGCGTCCTCGAATTACAGATTGAACTTTTCTGTCAGGACCTGTGTATCTCAATTAACAAATTTTGGTAGCCTGCTAGAATAAAGGCATATTCTAACGTAATGTTCATAATATGGTTACCATATAGTTAAATCATGTCCCTTTTAATACACTGTTGGGAATTCCTCCTCAAGAATATCTCAAAACAAAATAAAATTTGCTAACATTAATTGATACTTTTTACTTCACAGAATAATGTTATACATATTGTTCTGGGCTCAATTTTAATTTACTTACTGAAGTAAACACTGTAAAAGTTAAAACTTTACCAAAATGAAAGCAGGCCTTTATCTAGTGTTATGTTTATGTATAGATCGGATAAGAAACACATTCAAGTGTGTTCAAATAACGTATTTAATTTATTGGTTTGAATACTTTTGTTTTAAATGATAAATTAAAATCAAAAATTCATAGTTCCAGAATATTATATTTTTTTAAAACTGTACTAGTTGGTATTATATAAAACTTGTTAACTATGGGCATCATATTTAGCGAGTGCTACACCGTAGTGCTAGGGACATCTCTTCGTGACGGGAACACAAAAGATACTTGATCCTGCATTATAATGTAACAAGCCTGTTGTGATAGATTCAGGAACAATTTCAATTTCATGTAACCGAAATATTAACCAGAATGGACAATTTTTCGAAAGCTCGTTTAAACTTTCTATCTATATGATGATTATTTTACTCGACAAAATTCATACGCTTCTTGTGAAAATGAAATTGGTCATTTTGGAACTGCTCCAACTTCAATCACACTTTCACAAGTCTGTGAACTGGAATTATAAAAACGTTTTAAACAGATTTCAGTGGTGGTGCAGAGATAGACAGAAAAAAAGAAAGACTATTGACAAAGCTCAAAAAGGAAAAACTATTTTGCTCACTTCCGCCAGAAAACATTAAGTCCTTCAAAATAAACTGGAGTGAGAAAGGTGAGTTTGTTATTTTAAGATTTCTTTCGTTGTTTTATCTTCTAAAATCTATAGGAACATGCAACATTGAGCACGATCGTGAGTTTTGCTTGAAAACCATGTTTTCATAACCACGTATTTGATTTATTAGCGAGCTGTGAGTTTTTTTAGAAATAACTTTAAGTTAATTGCCCAACAAAATGTATTAAAATGTGGCAAAAGGGTTGTCACGGATTCCTGAGAACTTCTGGATGAGAATCTTAAATTCCAACAGCCTGCTCACTGGTCTTCAGCGTCTTGTTCGAACAGCAAAACAAAACAACGATACGACCATTTCCTATCAAAACAATATGAAGCATGAAGCGGTGCTTTAAATGTTTTACCAGCTTACATGTTAATTTGCGAATGTGTGTTATCTGGCCTGAAATCATGTATAAAATTCTAAGTATATATATAAATCCTCTTATTAAATCTGTTATAGAGGAGATTGGATTTCTCTTGTCTTTCCACAAGTTTCGCATTGTAAGAATATATTTCCATTTGTTTAACATTTGCTTAGGTTGTAACAACAGCAAAAACCTAGGTAATTAAATAACGATTTATTCTCATTACCGCTTCCTTATAATGTAACACAGCCTTGATAAAAGGCACACAAAAAAACCTCCCTAAGATTTTGACCACCATCACCAAAAAGCCACCGCCCTCGAAAGAAGCATAACAACAAAAGTCTTGTGGAAGATCATCAAAATTTTTGCTTAGTTTAGTTATGTGGTGCAGTTTTGTTAAAAACTGTGAGCAATTTTAAGTTGCACAACCATATTAAAAGAGGAATTTAAGTGTGTGTGCCACAGTAACATGAGCGCTTAATACATTATATTTTGTTCTTAAGAATTTGGTCTCCATTAAATTTAGAAACATATTTTTCTTTGTATTTGGCACACTAGCATATGGGTAATTTTGTTTACTTATGTTTTCAGCGGTTGACCCTGACACGTGCGAGGAGCACAGAATATATATAGAAAAACTGTGTACTGAATTTGAGAAGACCATGGAAAAGGAGATAGACAAGGGTATAAAATAGGCTTTTTGAAACACAAACAGAAATATATTTGCTCCTTTAAAAGCCCTAAAATACATATTCGAAAGAAGTGAAAGCGAAACAAATAACAACTACAGGTTTAACCAGTTATGAACAAAAATAAAGATGCAAGTACTGAGGAAGAAGGGATTTATTTGCATAACAACCAAAATGATTATTGATGACAAATTACTTTTAATAACAATTCCATTTAGTGTTTTCTTTCCAGCTATATCAAATGCGTCTAAGAGTACCCCGGCTTCAAAGCTATGTTCTGAAGTGAAACACCATGCAATTTTTTGTAATGAGAAGTGTTTGTTGTTTTATGGACGAGAAAAAGTGCTCAAGGTAACAATAAAAAATTAACTCGACTATAAAACTATGTTGAAAGCAGCTATTAATTATATCTTTATATTTTACATACATTATATATTGATTAATGTATTTTATTTTTATCAGATTTGTTCAATTTGATCAATAGATTGTGTTTATTTTACATGTATTTTTAATTTGTTAAGATCATTTTTTATTTCATGTCTGCTGAAACTTATATCGTAAAAATTTAAAGCACAAAATGACATGTTATTCAGAAAAGTGTGCACCGCTTTATATCAGCATAACACTGTCTTACAAAAAATATATCATATATCATTAAATATTAAATCAATATAAAAGATTTTGTTTTTATTTGTAAATTATTTGCACTCTTTTCAAGAACGAATAAGAATAAATAGAATAACTATATGTGTTAATTGTTATTATAGCAATCAACAATATTTGTTTTTAAATATTTAACAAAACCAACATTATCGCTGTGTTATTGTAGCTTTTTATTATCTATCATGGTTGAATGTGCGCCAGTACCTTCTGTTTTTACGTACTCAGGAAGCGAAAGAAGAATTGCAAGAATGTTCAACAGTGCCCTATGTAATTTACGGAAATTCCGGGTGTGGCAAAACGTCTTTATTAGCTAAGATTGCCACTCAAGTAAAGGCATGGTTAGGAGGAAACGTTATTCTTGTCTTACGGTAACATTATTTATTCAATACAGACTATTGAGACAAATTCAGCAAATATCATGTGTAGACTTATATTCATACTTGTGTTTACATATATTGATCATATATATATATATATCACGGCGAAAAACAATGACGTTAGTATATTTTCTATTTGATTCAAGTACTTGTGTGCGAGCAATGAGCTCACTGCTGCTCAGTTTCTTAACATATCTTCCTATTTGCCCAGTTCTAACACAAAATATCCTATTTAATGACCTGCTCACTTGATAAAACACTACTATATTTTCCCAATATCAATTAATTATCTAGATTTATTGGAACGACGCCTGAAAGTTCAAGTCTAAGATCATTGCTTTTGAGTGCAACAGAACAAATAAAAGCAGCGTATGGACTGAAAGATCTTGCTTTGGAGTCAGAGAATATGGTAAGAAGTGTTTAAAACATAGATTTAACAAAGTACTTGGTGAAAGGCATTGAGGACATATATTAAACATGTATATCAAAACTGAAATTGACTTATAATGCTGTAAGGTACGTATTTATTATGCCCATCCAGTTTGAATTACATATACTCATTCACATTTGGTGCGAATTCCTAAGGAGTTATCACTAAGTTTTTATTTTTTCGTGGTGTTTTGTTTTCTTCATCACCTCATGTTTTCCACGCATCTCCCCATGAATTTGAATTTAGCACTCATAATGGAGCTGCACTCACCTATGACATCAACATCACTATCTTACGACTCGTGAATTTTTCAAAGTGACATATCACGAGAACAGTAGCAGCATCAGCGAAGAAGCAATACGTCGTAAGACTACATTTTGCAAGAATCCACATGTTCAAATCTTTTTTTACGCACAACGACGCCATTGTTTTTATTTTTTATTTTTGACGGTTTTTATGAGATTTTAGATTATTTGCACAGGGGGCTTTAGAGAACACGCCTATCCATCCGCTTTGCACATCGCACCACAATATGCCTATATAACATTAAAGTAACTCGAGTACAACTGTGTTGACCTTATGTAATGCATAGCTTGTGTTTAAAGCTGCAGTAAGAAATTTATTGAACTCTAGTACATTGGCTTAGCACAAACACAATGCGCAGCAGTTTACATTTTTTTTTGTCTCTTTGTTGATAAGGTCTTGGACGAGAGTGTAAGAGAGTTATGTTTACTTCATAGCTTAATCAAAATTGAGTCGTGTTTTTATCAATGTGATTGAAAATTAAGGTGGTTGTGTTTGTCAAATTTTACACCAAACTTTGGTCTACAATTTCTACGGCCACACGACGCAGTCTCTGTCTGCCGCCTGTCCACCAGCCTGTCCTTTCGTCCCGCTGCTATACGCAGTGTAAGTTTCAGTTTAATGCTACCTTTCCAACAATATGTATTGGATCTATTCGCAATAAAATTGTGTGGAAATACATTCCATTGAGGAAAGGTAGTGTTATATATTCATTTTGGTGATTCACCATTTTTCGTCATTATCATGAAAAAATCTGCAGCTTCGAAGTCACCTCGTCCTACAAATTTTGTAGTTTTTCAAGTGTAAATTTTGTTGTTCAACAGCAAAAACAGTCTAGTTTATTTTTTTCGGGATTTTTTCTTTCTCTTCATCAGGTTGTTTTAACCACAAAACGGTAAAAGCAATGAAAATAAAACTTATGGCACATATATTGGGCCGCAGATCTGAAACCGCTTGAAAAGGTTTTAACGTGCCAAGTCACCATCAGTCATCGTCGTTATAAAAATTTCCCAACTGAAATTTATCGAAAGCGGTTACATATATAACTTTGAAATAAAATACGTCAGCAGACTATTGTTGGTGACATACGTGACATACGTTTAGCCTAGCCTATGACATTGCAATTACGTTATTTCTCACTTTTCTATTTTAAACGGATTTAACTGTCGCTTTAGGTCAGTATGCACAGGAGGTTTTGGACAACAAGCGTGAGACATAACCAGTAATTCTGTGTCCTATCCCATTCTAGCCTGTTCACCCATCCGTCAAGCAAATCTCAAGATAAATCACCTATAAAATACTAATGCCAGATGAATACAGCTATATTGACCTTAAGAAGCCGCATGGTTTCTGCTTCTTTGATATCATAAACACGATGCTCAAAACTGCAGTAACAAGTGCATTCTTCCCTGGTGAACTTGTTAAGCTCAAAACACAAGGCATGATGGCTTAAATTGTCCCTGGTTATTTGTTGCTAATGCGCAAAAGGTTAGGTTTACCTCATAACTTAATCTAAATTTGTGTGTTTAATCAATTTGTATTGAAAATTTATGTGGCTTAGTTTGCCATGCAGTCCATTAGGGTTTACTCCAGGTGTTCTACGCAACGTGGCCTATGCCATTGGCATGGGCTCTGTCGACCATCGGTCTATCTGTCCGTTCATTCGACTGTAGTCACTGTAAACTTTATTGAAATATTACTTTCTACTACATTGTACATTGTGTCACATTGCAATAAACTTTAGAGGAAATATGATCCAAATAGAGTTGAGAGTATGACACTAATAAATTTGGCAAAGCGAAAGCTTATTTTGTTTCAAAAGCAATTCATCTACACAATTTTTTTATGTTATTTGAAATTGTTGATTGCGGATAGTTAAGATCTTTATATTTATGCATAAGTTTTTATGAAATTAGCATCGAAAAGTTATTTTTCAACAAAGTTCTATGTAGAATCCTATATTTGGAAACCGCCAGCATAGTTATTTTGGGGTCCCAAATGTTATTTCCCCTTTGCAACAAACAAGTTTATTTGAATATTTGAATCAAGATGTAACTTTGTGCACAACTTTTTAGCATTAAAATAACAAATAAATTTCTTGTTAATATTTTAGAAACTAGAACACGTTTTAAGTTATTTTCTCGTGACACTTAGAAGAGTGAGTACGTCTGTCGATAGCAAGACATGTCCACTAGTGATTGTGTTTGATTCTTTGGATCAACTAAGCAACAAAGGAAACCCTAGAGGTAAGTATAGCGGCATAATAGATGGCTTGCTGTAGTACAGACTAGTTAAATTTTATTTTTAAAATGCAAGCATATAATGATAGAAAAGTAAATATTAAGATCGATAAATGGAAGCTTAAAGTGTGGTGCTAAATCCAAGAATACGGTCTAAGATTGGAAGTGTCATATTTTATGCTGTCTCTTTTACTCAACAAGTTGCAATGACAGCAGTTCAGTAGAAGTCCAGTGTAAGACTTAGCTCCTAATTTATAGGCAAAAAATGCCTCATTTACTCATTTGAATGCGATGCCAGTGTGATGTAAATCTGCCTTCGCGAGGTAAATCTGTCTTCGCAATGACGGTGTGCCAAGATATAACAATAACATTATATCTAAGCGCTTTTATCGATCGATTTGTGTGTTTTGAAAATCCAAAGTAGAATTATGTCGCTTCTAGACATATATTGCATCAACATATTAACATAATAAATTGTTGTAGCAAAGCTGAGAATTGAAAATTCTGTTAATTTGAAGCATCGCTTAAATTGGCTAATGAACTTAACATCAGTTTAAGAAACAACTATTCAGTTGCTTTAGCGCAGGAGCACCTATAGTTTTATCGCATATAAAGTTTAACTCAGGCAATTCTATCTTAAATTGTGCAATGGTTTTACAGCACTCAACTGGATTCCAAATCCGTTACCTGAAAATGTGTATTTCATACTGAGCACACTCCCAGATTCAGAGCAATATCAGTATGGCTATTTACCAAGACTGCGATCAATGTTCGAAAATCAAAACGAGGGCCGATTGATACAGGTTCCGGAAATACCCGTTGCAGATGCGAGGGGTACAGTTCAAAGGTAAACATGAAATATCAAACACCATGTGCGGACTTGAAATCAAACAGCAGTAGACATTTAGATAACACTATTCATGAAATCAGATGATGATAATATTTCAGCTTCTTTTGAAAGTATATACATATATTAAAATAAAGTGTACTATTGACAGGAACCTAGATGACTATGTTATACTGATGTAAAATAATTTCCAGGATGCTTAGGGAGATAAAGTCCCATCTCAACAACACAGTTTCCTTGTGTAAGTTTTAGCTGTTTCAAACAGCATAAATATTCCAATAGAGTATTTGAAAACATTCAGCATTTTCTGTTAACTGAGGATTTTCAATTTAACTGTTCCAAGTTATTTCTTTTGAAGCACCTTGTTATATATAGATGGTTGGAAAACAGACAGAGGTCTCTTACAACAGAGCAGATGGAGATAGTAATCTCGGCCTTTAGTAAGTGCAAGCTACCGCTGTTCCTCAAACTCTGTTTTGATGAGGCATGCAGATGGTCTTCCTTTGAAAAGGTAAGATTTATTATGCTATGCTACAAAATATGTTTACATATAAATTTTTATCGTTACCTGTTTTATCCAGTGAAATATGTACCCTGTTAAAATAATAAATAGTAATAGATTCATTTCAAGTCAGACAAACATTTCTGTTTGAATTTAAGGTATTGTTAAATCTCAAATTTACCACGATTTACATTCTTGCCTTTTGATATCACCAATGGGATTGTGTGAACTTTATTATTTAACTTCATTTTTTGTTCTTTTCAGTAACTCTCAGGTGTTTGTTTCCTTCACCTCCGAATATTTTATATTGGTTCTGAATGATTACGACATATCCGTTTTTGTTTAGACACAAACACTGGCCAGTCTAGTTTTGATTACAAGTGTAAAATTATATGATTACGAAATTTACTTGAAAAGGCTAAAGGCTTCTCCGCAAATTCACATAAAATTGTCATTTAAATTTTCTCTTCTTAACATGCTGCTTACAAAATAGCTGCATAACAAGGTTTGTTAATGTCATGCCACGAGTCGTGCCAGACTACTCTACAATAACATCATTTAATTCATGAATAAATCTTTATGCAATTTTTGGGTGTCACATTTTTAAAGAAATTTCTACAAGTAACTCTGGTATTCAGTCATTTTAAAACTTAGAATGATATGGCTTACTTAAACAAGATTTAATTATTTAAAGGCGTAGAAATGTACAATTAATAGCAAATTTTCTACCATTTACTGAGTCTGCAATGTATGAGCGAACCTTTTTATTATTGTTTGATGTAAGGTGACCGACGTATGTCTGAAGAGGGATGTTCGTGGTGCTATAAATGCTGTATATACTACAATGGAGGAAAAATATGGTCAATTATTCACATCAAGAGTATTTGCCTACATTACTGCAAGTAGGCCAAATAATTGTTACTTGAGTATAATCATTAGTCTCATGAAAAATACAAAATTAAAAGTAATTGAGGTGAACATTTCTCAGAAGAATATTCCTTTCTAGTGTAACAAATCAAATTAAAATATTTTTCTGAACACCTTCATCATATGTTTTTTCTAGGCAAAAATGGACTATCGGAGGTTGAACTGGAGGACATCCTATCTTGTGATGACGAGGTTTTAAATGATCTATACGAATACTGGACACCAACAATCAGACGACTTCCCCCTCTTTTGTTGGTTAGATTGAAAGCCGATGCGTCACAATATCTTGGTATATAGCCATTAATTTCAGCTCTTTTATTTGATAATTTCTTATGGAGTACTCAATGTAGGATTACGGATCAGAGATATAAAGGTTCGACAATTTATGTAACGCTGAGCTGCTATGTATTGTTATGATTGTCACATGTTTTAAAAACCAGAAAAATTAAAATTAAAAAAAAATAGATTGTTTAAACAATGATTAGGCATATTTTGATATTGTTTTGTTCCGCTACTCTATTATTATTTAATAATTTATATCCTCTTAGTTGAAAGGGGGTCTGGAGGGGTGAAAGTGATATACTGGTACCACAGACAGTTCGTGGAATCAGCATATGAGCGTTACCTAGGGAAACCTCAAACAAATATAGAACAGAGGAAACTAATACATCGAAACATTGCGGAGTACTTCTTGGGAAAGTGGGAGAACGGTAATAAAGTTATTTATATTTAAAAATCATTTATTTTTTTATCTATTGTGATATTTGGACAATGTTAATATGTATATATGAATGTATTGCTTTCAAAAATGTCAAATAAGTGCATTGAAATAAAAACAATTATCTTTCATAGCTTAAGAATGTAAAAATTTATGTTATTTCTTTTTCTAAGTCTAAATCTTTTTCTAAGTCTTTATTTAATTTTTAGAAATAAATTAAAGCGTTTTTTCTTTTACGTCATGTTTTCTTATGTTTACGCTGCTCTTATAAAGAAAACACAACACAAAATTACAGTCAACACGATTGATATCCAGTCTCTCTGTTATATGTTGTTTCAATTCTTGTACTTTAGAAAACAAGCCATTCTTAACCAAAAAAGGCGAAAAGGGTGAAGCTTACCGATTTGTTACTCCACAACCACTTAAAATGGGAGAGCAGTACAATCTAAGAAAACTCGAGGAACTTCCATTACAGTTGGTGAATGCAGACATGTTCACAGAATATCAAAGCACCATCATAATGAATCTAGAATGGCATTTAGCAAAGCTGGATACGTTTTCCTACAGGTATAATTATCTTGACGAATTCGCTTTCTCTGAGAGTTTTGCCCGCAAAATGGTTCCAGAGTTCCAACATATATTTGCGAAAAACGCCATTTTAATTGAAATAATAATGATCTAAAACAATAATTATGAAATAAAAACGAAGAGCACGATTTGACGAAACCCAAACTAAAATTTAAAAAACCCTACAATTTCTATTTTTTTTAAATTCGGATTTAGTGCAATCCCGTTCTAAAAGAATAATTAACTTTTCATAACCCTGTGTCCTGCTAAAACTGACCTGCATATATAAGCGTGCATTTAACATGCCTGGTGCAGAGCCCCCATCCCTCCAGCCAACTACTTTTAAAGACATACAAAGCTTCTGTTTTACATTTTGATCACTATAACTTGAAATTTGATGAGTAGCATCTAAAAACCACATTAAAAACTTTATGACAATTAGTTATTTATATATATATAATATTTTATATATAGTGATGCATTAAATTGATGCACACAGAAATGCACGCTATTAATTTAAAGTCTATTCATTTTTATCGTGTTCAGCTGCACACAAGTTCAACTGATCCGGAACTTATATTTAGCAATGCGCCAAAGCCTCCACTATGTTTACAGCAAGCCTCAACTGTGAGGTAGTAGCAAACTACGCACAGTGAGCATCATCCTTTTGCTCAGTGCAGAAGAAAGGAAAAAATTACCCTGTTTTTACGTATTAATTTGACTTTGAAAACAACCTTAATAATACATATAAAATATTGATAGAACTAGCTTACGTCATGTTCTACATACTGCGATTGGTGTCAATCGGACCAGTAGTTTCTGACGAGTTGTGATGACAAAGTGACGGCCGACTGTAAAGAAAAAACGATGAAAATCTCACGGGTGCTCTAATACCAAAGCATATAACTCTTCGCAAGACTTCGTCTTACCAAGTGTTAAAACTAGAACTGGGTTTATCAGTATGCCTATCAATGTACATAAGTGTGTTCGGATGCACTTAAGCTAAACAATAAATTAAAATTTTGCACTAGCTCACACAGAAGCCCTTTCATTTCGGTGATAGTACTTACATTTTACACAACGGATGCATGTACAGCAAATGCAAGTCAGTGAACTGATTAAATAGAGACACTGTTTGAAGGTTACATCGTTGTATTTTGAAAGTTACGTTGTAACATCTACAAAATAATACAAACAATTACCACAACGGGAAACCTTTTTCGACAAAATCCATTTTAAACTGACCAAACGTAACTAAAATTCAACACAGGTAACAACCTACCTCTGTTGAATTTTATTGGAAAAAATACTGTACCTTCAGATCAACGTTTGATAAATGCATTCATATGCAATGGCCATCAATGCCTTCGTCACTTCAGTTGTTGTCATTGTGAGGTAAAACAGGCAAACGCACTTTAGAAATACGTACTTCTGTATGCTGTATGGTATCAAAGTGATACTGGCTTTACCACATCAAGATAAAATTATGATCACCACATGGATGCACTAGACACATTTTACAACCTTTTACACGTGACAGTGGAACATTTACCAAATGTTGTGATTTTTTCATTATTCTGAATTAATACAAATGTAATTTCATAACATAATATGGAATCAGTACTTACAATAGCATACAAATTTACAAATATTTACAAACTGAAGGTGATCAAGTAACTAAGAACTAATAGAATTTGCAACAATATTGATACAGATTTTGAAAAATAGCCATGCCATCCCTCATTTTGTGCCTAAGCTATCTATGTTTTATATATTTAACGAAAAAAAGTACTTCATGAAAGGCATACAATATAATATTGTGTATAATATTACCGATTATTGTGTACACAAAACTCAAATATCCCAGTTCTACGACGTTAAATTAAAACAACTTTACTATTTACACTATGTAAATTATTGGATGTGCTTAATATAATGTGATTTTATTTTGACGCATTTATTATCAGGGCTGCGTCTACGTACAAGTCTGAGATGACGAAACAAACAAAAGTATTCAATAAAAGAGCAAGGTTTCTCAAAAGAAAACTATGTATTTAGTCTACAATTTTCAACAAAATAAACTGAAAATATTGTGCAAAGAAATCCACTGCTGAATAAATGTCTTGAGTTTATAACTGACTATGATTTTTAAGTCAGATGTGGCATTTAGTCTATAGTTTTTTTCAGAAACAATGTCATTTTACGGCATTTCTTGCCTATATCCGCAGCCGTCGAAAAACTCTGTTCAAATGGAATGCTCGTGTAGTGTATAAAAAGGATAGTTTGCACTATAAAGCAACCAATGCTGGTTTGCTTTCCTCCATTTCATGCAACCACTCTATTATGAAACAGGGTGTTCTCTTTTGTATATTTCCAGCTCTTCTGTGGGACGCGTTAGTGTCGTATGGTTCAAATTATTTTTGCGCATTCTTCTTTTACAATAAGTGCATCACTAAATAGGAAACTTTGATCATTTTTTCGGCTTTTTGGAAGGAGCTCGTGCTTCTGGCTTTCGATCACAATGTCCTGTAACCAAAGCAAGTTTTTCAACGGAATGCGTTTCTGTAACATGTAGTTTTGGAAACCCAGTCTTCATTGATAAAATGCCTTGTAGAGTCTCGGTAACTCCATCATCGAAATTTTAGATCTACTTGGTATCTCCTATCTTTGCTTGAGAGCGTCCGTAGTCATTCAGAATGATCTGTCTTCCATTGGACTGATTAGTCTAGAATACCCAAAACTAAAAAATTACAGCTGCATAGTTTTATTATCAAAAATCGTTCTTAGAGGTTCATCATATTGATACCCATTCTCAACAAAGCAACTTTCTTTTTTCTTAATCTCACTTTCTGCCATGTCCATCAATGTCCTCAGATCAGCACCTTCGTAAGAAACAGCCCATCCGCTGTGATAAGATTACCTGTCAGCTTTCCCGATTACGTCTGTCCTTTTGGACAATTCTTGTAATAAAACTAACAGTTCACTAGATTGTAAACTAATAAATCTAATTAAGTTTCCCAACAGTGGCAATTGTTCAAGTATTCTTTAAGCCCTTAGCTGTGTGTTCGAATAATGCTTCTGCTTCCTGTGGTTGAAGTTAGCTTAATTTTTCCTTAAGCGAATGATGGGTGAAATAATGGTCGAAGCAGCAACAGTTGATTCATGTTTAGCAGATGGAGCCAGAAACTTTTTTCTGCCTTCTTGTGGCTTTTTCTTGCCTAGAGATTATAGTGCTTTGGTATTTTGATACAAGTGCTTTCTTCCTTGATTGGTGGCGGCGTATATGTCTCTGTAGACCAGAAGTATTTTCTTACTGCAACCGTAAATGACAATGATGCATTTTGCCGATGGTTTATCTTTTGTTATCATAAAGTGGCTCAAACCCTTTGTTATCATATTAAAAGCAGTAACTTTCTTTATTTCGGACTTTCTACCTGGCCTGTTTCTGCTTAAGCGATTTCCACCTTAACAACAACAGCGTGGATTCTTAGCGCCGTTTCTGAATACTGTCTATCATATATAAACTTTGGTGAGTAGAAAATGAAAACGAGCATCCAGTGTTCTGTCCCACAACACTCATTATTTTGTTTTGTTTTGCAGACAACGTAACTGCTGTCATATATATATATAAAAAGCACATAAATTTTAAGTTATCTTGAAAATTCCGAATACGGGACATAGCCCTATTTATTATTCAGTTACTTTTTGTAAAGGCGCATTGTGTGAAAAACAATCGACGAAGTTTTCAATTGAACCTATACAGCATTTAAACATTGGAATATAATTAATAATTGTTTATTTGCCTTGGTCTGCTTGGTTGTATTATATTTAGCTTGGTTAAAAATATACACAAGCAGGAGTAAACGTATGGCTAACTACAAAAATATAAAGTAGCAAATAGTAGCAAAAGTGAAATGCTACGTACATGCAGCTGCCTTACATTCAATAGAGAACTCCTTGAAGACATAGACCTTGGTATAAGTCGCATGGAAGACCGGCACGATGTGAGTGAGTGGAAAACATTGAAAGAGACACTTATGTTATCACTGGAGGCATTGCTTTTTGATACAAATCTCCTCCCATCTCAAATTCTTGGAAGGGTCAGAGAGGTAAGAAAAATCACAATAAAACTAATATTATTACCATGAACTAATTATTTTGAAATGATTTGTTTGTAGTTACAAATTTGACTTAAAATAAGCGAGAGTAAAAAAATTTAATAATTAGTAACCTGGCCATTATTGTCTTTATATGAAAAATCTCCAATTTCCCTCCAAAAATTCATAAAAAGAAGACGCACAGGGGATACTAGAATGTGGTTTATAAATATCTTGGTCAAAAGTATTATAGCAACATCTTTCACACTAAATACAATTCTAGGTCTGAAAAAAAGCCTAGATATATTTATGCGGAATCGCGATGAAGTTCACCTCTCGTCTAGCGTTGTCGACATAAATGCATTTTATTTCCTAGATAAAAGGCTTTAGAAATTTTATTTGCAAAGTGAGCATTAAAATATCTCATATAAAAAGCCAACTTCATTGTGCCAATTGTAGTGAAAAGAAACTTCACTAAATGATAATCTGTGAATTCGGATTACATCAACAGTTTAAACGAATGACGAATAAATAAAGTTCTGTAAAATGTCATAAAGTAATAAAATGAATTCAAATGGCATTTAGATATTAAACTAAAATCACACGCAAATAAAAGGTTAGCATTATCAACCGGTTTGTTCAGATGAGCAATCTGTCACACACGAAGCAAAATTTTTGCAGGGATTATATGAATACAGAGAACAGTGCAGAAACTATAAAGGATATGCTTTGTTTTCAACAACACCGACCCTTACTCCTGTAGGGGGTGATTTGAGGTATTGTCTGGGCGGACATGCACATAAGATACACACCATTCGGATGACACAATGCGAAACTTATGTCGTTACGGCAGGTACTGCGATTTAGTTGTTGAGTTTTTGAATAGTTTTGTCTAGGAAAATAATTTTCTTTCAAAAGGAATAATTACAAAATTGGTTTCGTTACACAAGAAACTGTTGAAATGCAATCTTTGAGACAAAATACATAAACCTTGCATAATGTTGTTGTTCTTTAATAAAGCGCTCGGCAATCGAATCAAAACATTAGAATTATTGGTAAATGATATTTTGATCCTCGGTATGAGACCTATGTTCATGTAGAAGACCACATGATTATGTTTAATGCCGGATTCCCCAGTATACCTACGCTGAAAATCTTTCCATGGATCCAATTTCATGGACGCAGCTTAGAGAGCTTTTTTTTCAAAGTTCTTATAACTATTTTCATGTTTACTTGTTTATGGTATAAACTTTGTGAGCGTATTGTCATGTAACAATTCACCTAACAAAATTTTCCATAGCACTGCTGACCAACTTCTAAAAGCTGCTTAATGTTCGAACCGTAACAATTATGTATCCAAGTACTCACGCTCGTAATTAAATTTTTGAGAGCTTGGGAAGCAGACTTTTTACCAGAGTGAAAAACGCGAGAATTGCTCAACGAACCACTATAGAAGCTTTCACTTCTTTTTTGTCTTACTAGGTCATAAAAAATAATTCTTTATGCCTTCCTCAAGTGTTCACTTAAAAAGCTAAGTAATTTCATTTGTCTTTATTGATGTCGCCTTCAACACTTTGCATTTAGCTCAAATATTTGCTCATCACTTGCAAAGTTTACAGACTGGGTCGACTGTTCTCCTGAAAAAAAAACAGTTTCGATCTGAACTGACAAATAATCCAAAGTGTTTACGTTGAAGTGCCCTTATCGCCATGTACATTTCAATCCCCGTTTGATCTTCTAATGATTAACCAACTTCTGAGCAATAAACCGTAAGTATTCCACCACCGTATTATTATCAAGCTTTCTACTAAGAGATCCGGGGTTTACTTAGGAATAAAAACATTTCATTTTTAGCTAAAGGTTATCACACGACTTTATATATATATTCGTTATAAGAGCTTCTCGATTCATTCGCAAATTGAAGATTCCTGTTTAACAAGGTTAAGAAAAACATTAAGTCACAATCAGTTTTTCCCGTAAGCACCCGTATTACAGTCTTTATTATATTCCATTAATCCTGAATGTTGATTGCGGCAGTGGTGTTTAAAATTACATCAAAATTAATACAGGCTAAAAACGAATAATAATTGTCTTTAAGTTTCACAATTAGGATAGAATTCCAATACTACAAACAGACCGTTCTCGCTGCCGAGCAGCGAAAATTAGACTTGGAAACCACAAAACATATGATTCTGAACTCTAAAATTCAGAATTGAGCACGGACGTGGCGGTCAAGATCACCGAGATATCTGTTACGTGTACCTGTTACATGACGTCTTTTGGGCCCAAAAGGCCGAAAAGAAGCTCAAAACTGCTCTGCCTCTAACCTTTTTAGAAATAATGGTCAACTTCCGGCTCATGGCAAAACCTTGGACCGAGTAGGTCAAGGTCAAGGTAAAAAATTATCATTGTTTTACCTTGTGCATTTCCTTTGGCCAGTTCTACTTCAGGTTTATAAAGGTAGGGAATCTCACCACCATGCTCCCATTCAAATCCTGTTTCTTCATCCTCACTTACAAGCAAAACTTCGTTACTTATTTCTGTATAATCTGCTATTTTTTCTGCACTGTACATGGACCTTGTTTACCTTGCTCTACTTCACAGGTTGGTTTCTCGCATGAGATAGGGGTAGATCGCTGTGGCTTACACAATTTGTTGTAATTGTGGAAAACTTTAAAACCTTGTTTTTGTATCTGTGTTTTGCAAAATTACATGGGTACGTTGCTTAGCATCGTTTCTATAAACATTTGGTGTGTTTTAAAATAATTTTTTGACATCTCTGATAGTGTAGTGCATAGCAATTGAGACTAATTCACCTTGTAGAGTAGATTAAAAATACATAACATCAATTTATTAATGTGATATATAATGTGTGAAGGTAAGCAGCTCGTAATTATATCCACATTTAGTTCTCTCAGCCTTCTTAACAGACATGGCCTACACTGTAAAAAATAATTTCAATTATAGCGCTATGGAAGTTATGCATAGTGGTGAAGCAAAATAATTCCAATTGCATTTTTTGTATCAGCCATCTGGTATTGTCCCTAATATCAACAATAGAATAGCACAATAAAAACAACTAGTGATTGAACCAGTCAAATAGACTATCACTGTTATTATGAATGCTACTGCGGGCAAGTGCAATGAATGGGGACTGAAATTTTTATGCTATACAATGGATGCTGTATAGAAAGAACGCGAAAATCAAATCCAATAAATGCGCAAATCAATTTATTGATTGACAAAAGAGCACACATAAGGAAGGATCGTCGATACCTTTTCAAATGTTTCATAGCAGTTAGTGAAATATTCTGATTTTCAGTTAGATAAATATATAGTATAGAAAAAAGACGAGTTATACTGTGTAAAACATTAAAAGAAAGATTTGGTTTTGCTTAAACCAACTGAAATGAATATTTTCAATCTTTAAGAATAGTACTTTTGGACCATTAAATAAAAACAAGTAATGGCACAAAGGAAAAGCTTAGATAATAAAGTTGTGTCAAAAGCAAAATGATATAATTTCCGGTCTAACAACTAAGGAACAAATATACCTATAAACACAACGCGAAGTAAAAAATTAGCATAATGCAGACACAGTTTAAGCTGCAAACGAAAGTGGAGTTCCTTGTAAATGGTTTGGCACAGTTTTGCTAATCTTGCATAATTGTAAAATGTAAACCTCTTACAGTTTATTTATAACGAGTGAATACTAAACTAAAATAGCGGTGGAGGTAGGATATGAGCCCTTCAGTTACGAAGTTTTAAATGCATAGAAATAATATGACAGAAACTATTTTGGAAACATTCAGCAAGTGTGGCATGAGTTTATGCAAAGAATAGTAACTACTGCATATTTAACAATAAACTTAATCAAACTGTATAGATATTAAATGTAACATGTCAACTGTTAAAATCATATATACCAGTAAGTGAATGATTTGAGGATGTACACAAAATGTTAGCAACCGAATCTAACAAACTGTCAATGCATCAAAATTTTGCTGGTGTAAGTTTGCAATTGTTAGAATTTAGGAAATGCCATTGAATAATGCAGCAAATGTTCTGCACTAATAACTCAATGGCATCCTTCGTAACATTAGTTATCCTTTGTTTATATATGAGTTTTGTGAGCTTGGCTGAAACATACTTGAAACAAATTTGAAATGTAAATATATTATCGTCTTTGGTTCATTGTGCGCTCTGGTTCACTCGAAAGTCTGAGGCTGTTACTCACGGCCACTGTTTTACTTTATTTTCAGCGATCAAAAGTAGAGATATTAGAGTATGGAATATCAAAAAAGGTTTGGAAGTTTTCAAACTCGATTGCGACAGCGAGGTGCGTTTTTTATTTCTATGCTGCGGAGACAAATTTATCGTTGCCATCGATGACATTGGTGAAATGAAAGTTTTTAGTACAGAGTAAGTACAGTTTAATTTAACTCACGAATATAATAAGCAAGTTCATTTCCAATCGATACTTTTTGCTTCTTTTTTATTCGTGTTGATTATGAGTTCATCTCCAATCAATAGCTTTGCTTCTTTTTTATTCGTGTTGATTATGAGAGGACAACGATCAATTGACAATGCTTATTATCCAATCTACTTGTAGTTTTTCTGTCCAACCGTTTATTAAAGCGCTTTACTTTATATATTATACTCTGAAAATTTTAATTGTTTTTATAGAAAACATGTTAACTGTGTGTATTATTATCGTATCTCAGGATTGGCGAATTGCAGTACAAGCAAAATCTCCTAGAATACCAAGAAAAAGGGGCAGATATACATGGAATGTGTACCGTATTCCAAAAAAGCACACACATTGCCATATCGCTCGCTAAAAGAATTCAGTTCTTTGACGTTCAGCAGAAAAATTATATAAAGCAAAGCATCACTGCAAAATGGATCGATTCTCAAAATCACAGGCTGCTCACAGGTTTGTGGTCATTTCATAATTCTAGGAGATGCCTACAAAAGATGCTTCTTAGTAATTTATTTTATCTTCTATTGCATGTTTGGCAATAGAAAAAGGATCTATTAAACTATGACATTTTGCTACTATGGGCTTATTTAATCACACTGGGGTTAAGTTGTGTTTTATATAAATTCGTTACAACTTCATAGGAAGTATTATGTGATGCCACTGACACGAAAGGGTAATCCAAATAATAAAAAAACAACAGTACAGTTTCTTTCAAAGCTGCATTCATATGCACTAAGCTATTACAGGCTGACTTTTTGTTCATTTTAGGAGCACAGAATGTAATATGTGGTATAGGTAGGCGTGAAAAATACCTGCACGTGTATGAACTGTTGGATGATGATCAGCAGTATACACATGTGTCAATGGAGGTTTGTTCAAAGGTTTATCAAGTGCCCTACCACTGTCCTTAATTTTCGATAGCAACCTAACTCCTATCATCCTTATATTGACTTTTCTGACGCAATTAAAAAGAATAGAGGAAAGATTGAAATGAGCTCAAGAAAAAACATACTGAATATAATTTAACAATGGCAAGTTTTACTTAATGTGTTAAGATCTATTAAATGCTGTTTCCTGTAAACTGACTTGTTCAATGTATTTCAGCCGTAAAGTCGCATGTTTTTGTACAAAACAGATAGATCTATTGTTCTTGCACCTAGGTTTCAATAGATTGCATAAATGGCATAGCCTTGTCTCCTAGTGCAAAAACCGTCCTGGTATATGGATATGGAGCCGAGGTTCTTTTATTAGATAATAAACAAACGCACAGTTTTAAAGGTAAGCTATTTTGTATCAGTAAATAGTTATTGACTCAATGTGTTGTATTTAAACCTACAAACTGTTGTTTGAACCTGATGTCATGAGCAATAGCCTTTCTTTGTATTAATGTTATGTGTTTTGCACTACATTACAGGACTGTTCCAGTCAGTTAATTTTGTCAACGAAAGCTTATTTGTTGGGATCGTCGACTATGAATGTGTGGCTATAGGGGATACTGGGAAGAAATGGTTGACTGGTGTTTTGTATGAAGCCGCCGACGAGGTAAAAAATTTGACGATGTAGTCAACCAGGGTGAATTCTTAATTTAAAGTGTGGTACAACATTCGTTTTCGTTCACACATGACTATTGTTTCTATATATGTTAGAAACTATTCTTCGAAAATGCACCCTCTCAATGCGTTTTTATACATCTATCCTCTTCCATATGAGCTTAATTGAATTACAGATTCATTACGCACGAAAGTAATCGGCCTGCAACAAAATATGTTAATACACTTTGCCTCTGTGAGATAAAATTAAAGAGTATTTTGTCTATTTGACTGACAAAATTCTTAAACTGTAATTTCATGGATAAACAGAAAATTCAAAATAATTGATGACACAGAAGCACAAACTTTAACTTTCTGTGCATAGGGTATTAATTTAATACAAATCTCCAGTCTCTCCTTTGAAGCCAAATATGGCGATGTACATGCCGCCTGTACTGTTGCAGTATTGCGTTAATAACATTAATTAAAATGACTCAAACAAACTTGCTATTTGCCAGATCAATGAATGCTATTTAACTATTCGATAAATCATTATTTATATAGAAATCTGTAAATTTATCAAAAGAGTTTTCGCATGTTTCACAGTATATATTGTTCGATTTAGGTTGTAGCTGCAAAGGACCTGACAACATTTGCAACAGCAGGAAAATATCCCCAACCATTGGTTAAAGTTTGGAAACCTGACATTATACAGAACAAAAAGACAAAAATTAATCATAACGGTACTAGAATTCAAGGAAAGGAGCTTATCAGGTAAATATTGTTAGTAGCAGAGGAACAAAACTGCACAAATATATTGACACACCCATTGCCCAGTCGATTATGATCGAGATGATGCAGATCACGATATTATCACACTTATCACACTTGGAAATGTGCCAAAACACCCTAGTGTATTGAATTTGCACAAAAATATTAGCCGCAGTTGTGGCATGTTTTTCCTTTTTTTAGTTTGTCCGTCTAACTAGTCAGGGGCCGTTAGGGCTAGAAAGATGAAATTTGGATATGATAAACTGCAGTATATCTAGTTGATCCTCCTGTATTTTTTAATTTGCTTACTTTTTCAATTAAACAATTACAAAACAAATTTACGAAATATGCGGCAAGAAGCTGAGAGCAGTAGTTTAAACTGGCATGATATCAGCCTCGATGCTTTGATCACGCAACTCTCAATAAAAGCCATCACAGCATGCGTGTGCAAGTTCAAGTTGGCTGCAGCGTTTGGATTTTTCCAATTGCTAAACACTGATGAAATTTGGCTCACTAATAGAGGGTGACTAGACGCCGTAAAATCCGCAGTTTCTTTACCATTGCCTTAGAGAACGAGTGACATCCTCGGCCATGGTCAATGTCGAAAACTGGAAGTGGGTCATTATCTTGAAAACGGTTAGAGGTAGAGCGATTTTGAGCTTGCTTTTGGCCCTTTGGGCCTAAAAGACTATATGTAAGTGATACCTCGGTGACCTTGACCTCCTCGATGATGGTAAAAGTCAAAAACCAGAAGTGGGCCATTATCTCGGTTAGAGATAGAGCTAGTTTCAGCTTATGTTCAAACCTTTGGACTTTAAGGACGATATGCAGGAGGTACCTCGCCAACCTTGACCTCCGCGAACATGTTCAAAGTCAGAAACCGGAAATGGGCCATTATCTCGAATACGGTTAGACATTCTGAGCTGATTTTCGACCCTTTGGGCCTAAAAGATGATATGTAAGAGATGCCTCGGTGACGTTGACCTCCTCGGGTACTTTCAAAGCTAAAAACTGAAAGTTGACCATTGGATTGAAAACGGTTATAGATAGAACGATTTTGATATTTTTTACCCGTTGGGCCTAAAAGACGATGTGTAAGAGGTTAAGAGTTCAGAATCGTATTTTTGTAACCCCGAACTGTTTCTTCGCTAGTCGGTAGCGAAAACAGTCTAGTTTGATGTTGCATCCATAAAAATTTTGTTTTTTAGAATACCTCATTCTGGTTACAATTTACGATCCAAAATTACATTACAAAATTACCAAAATAGTACTTTCATCTCTAGTATCGAAAGAGCATAAGATAAAATGACGCTTGACCATAAGTAATGGGCAGCGAAGGATAGCATTTCCCTTGATGACACTTAATATGTTTATCTGATGAAATATTTCATTGGACAACAAAATAGGTCCCATCGTGTCTCTCATCACTAGTTCTTTGTGCTAAGTAAATCATAATTAGGTAGTATAACTGTTTTTTTGTATTTGTTGTAGCTTGAATAATGGCCAGAAAATTACAAAAATACACAAAAAACATACCTAGACAATATGATACCTTACAATATCATGGAAAATTCTCTATAATAAGCGAAAAGAGGTTATTTTGAATGTCTTTCTGGTTCCGCCTTTAGACTTCATCTTATTCTTAATTTTGTAGCATTACTCATTGTTTAGCCGTAAAGAATCCAAACTTTTATGTAAATTATGCTAACTTGTCCAACTCGTTGTGAAATAATTAGACGAATAAAAAACAGATGGGCACATAAATCAAGAACAGAAAGGGGAATGTTACTTAAGGCAGAGCAAAGGCGTGTTATTACAGTTTTAGTCGAAATTTTTTTTTTAAATTTTAGATCACACTTTTGCTTAGAAATTATGCTGAAATAGGACTCAAATTCTGTGAGTGAGCGGTAGTTTCTAACTTTGGTTATTTCTCAGACGCCAGACGTCGTGTTAACTTTGCAGCCTTTATTATTTCTACTGGGTGTAAAAAATCTGAAAGAAAAAGAGCTCAAACCATTTAATTAGTGCCCATTAAAAATTCAATGTGGGTCTTTAATCCTAAGAATGATTATCAAAGAGTCCATCAGATGAAATGTGAATCCAACTCGCTATCTCTAAGCAGGGTGTTACACATGGCTTGAAGGCCTAGTATATATATATACTAATATATAACCAAAGCACTAGTCTCCATGTCCGAGATTTTCATATCTTTACCACAAACCATCTTAACTATCCCACTTTCCCGAAAACGTGTTCTGAAATCTGAAAAAATTCAGTGCGATAGGAATGAAGCCACAACAAATTTAATGTGATGAAAAAATTACCTGATACCTGCAAACTGATGCAGATGGTAAGTAGGTTTCATAGGTTATGATTTACTGCAGATCATCCTTGTTTTAAATGACTGTGCAGTTATCTATTGCCTGGAAATTCCTGCATCGTTTTCTTTTAAAATATTGTCGTTATGTATATTATATCGAAGAGACGTCAATCAAGAAATTAAATATGATTGTTTATTTGCATAAATAGGAGAGCAAAGACGACGGAATATCAACCTAGATCTATTAAATATGCGAGTTGCAGTGGTTACTAGGATCCATGCAAAAATCTCAAGCAACATTTTATACATTTTCAAAAGGTCGTTTGCTGATAAAAAAAACAAAACAGCATTTGAAGAAATTGGGAGAAAAATAACGTTGAATATACCACTGCCTTATGTTTTTTATGGAGCGATATTCCCAGCCAATATTCTGCAGTCATGTAGTAAACACATTTGAAATATTTAGCCATTTAAGAAATTGACCATTTGTCATTGTTGAATTATTCCTTTTAACAATATAATGCGGTTTACAGATCCATTGTTACTGTTCCGGAGAGCTCCAGATATATCATTTTAATAACAACGGACGATGCAGACTCATATGTCAAGCTCTGTGACGTGTACAAAAACGTTATCCTCAGAACGTCTCGAGTAAGTGGCAATTTATGGAGTGCCAGCTGCTAAGTTAACTTTTTAGTAACGTACAAGTGCAATACTTATTAAAGTTGGAGTAGAAGCTTATTAATTCTTTGTGCACAAAAAGTTGTTGAAATGCAGCACACTTGTATATTTTTTACTCATTTATGTTTGTTGGCGTCATTTTATGAAGTAATAGTTGAAAGCTTCTTTATCACAGGTGTTAAGCATTAAACATTTCAGATAAAAACATTTCAGAGTATATGGATTACATTTTTGGCAATATTTGTCAAAATTAAATAATAACCATTGTCTAACGAGTCAGTTAAAATTTTATTAGTGTAATTTAAACATGAATTGCGAACAGTATTAAACCATTTTAAAAAAATCATAGATGCAAAGGTAAAATATGTTTACACAGATTTTACTTGTTATGAAGAATTGCTATTTACTAATCATGTATTTATTTTGAAAGATTCCATTCTTTATTAAGCTGTTAATAGTGCTACAGTTTTTGGGTCGCATGATATGAAGTTGGTTGCAGTCATTGCTAAAATTTGTTGCTTGTAATAGAACACTTCTGAAGAACCTATTAAGATACAACCAACTTTGTATTAAGCAAGTAAGCCTCATCAATAAAACGGAACACTCCGACAAACCATGACAAGTCAAATCAGTTTTTCCGAACATAATTGGTATTGGTATTGGGAGGAAAAATTAAATGGAATATAACATACATGATCACAAAACTTTCCTCCAGTAATATGTAGATAAATCTAATTCAATGTGTATTCAGTGTAACATTAACAGCTACTACGAGAAAGGGTCACGATTGCGTTTAACATGTCAGAATAAAAAAACAAAGGGAGAAAAAGTTTTAAGAAATTAAATATTGAATGAATCAATATTGATTGAACCCCATCACAAGCAAAATGTCTAATCATTTTGGAAGGAACACTCAGACATTAACGATCTGGGCATGACTTTTCATCTACTTCAAAACGAAAACACTGTATCAGCTTCAAAGTATTGCAAGGAATCAGTGCAAAATCACATTTTCCAAGAAATATATGAACAAGATAAAAAGGAAATACAACGGAGGCTGACTACAACACATCAAGGAAGAATTTAGAACGTGTTAGAATATGTTACAACAATTGATTGAGTGGAAGACTAAAGGGAACTGAGGTGTTCTAGAGAGATACAGCTATTTTAAAAATAAAACATGTCCTTTTCTCCAGGTCAAAAAGAAATGTATTACTAAGATAAAACGTTGAGTTCAGTAAATAGAAAAAGCTAAACAAATTTTTAAAAAATGCAAAAAAATATCAATTAGACTCAATAAATGTTCAGAAGAAGGGAAGCTTTAAAAGATGATAGATGGTCAGGCTTTGATGACACAAGGTTTGCATCAAATGTTTTTGGCTAGCTATGCCAAATAAACTTATCGGGCTGTAAATAATGACTATGACAAGGGTTGCCTTTTAAATCCACAAAATCGGTTGTAATTTCACTTTATTCAAAAGATAAAACTTAACTTCATAAGAACCAAGTCCAGTTTCATTATTAAATGCTAATAATATATATTAACTATGTGCCTTTAAAAACTAGTAAAAATCAAATTAGATCAGTTATACATCAAAATCAGTTTAGTATTATTCGAAGGTGATACGTTACAGAAGTGATAACGATAAGAAAGTCACAATTTAAATGGCATATAATGAATATAATCATTATATGCAATTTTAAAGTATTATATAGCCACTTAAAAAAGACATTTGACTCTATTGAGTGAGACTTCTTAATTAAACTATTTCAAGTATATCAGATTTACGGAACGAAAACAGGAATTAGCTATTTTAAATGAAATATAAAGTGAAGGTCAGTCTCATGAAAACAGCTTAAAATAAAATAGGAAGCACTAGCTTGACGCATAAACGTGAAATTGCATTTTGTAATTATAGATTTATATGTGAAGGGAAAATGGTTATTAAAGGCTAAGAGGGCCTATTCTGCACAAAATTACTGCATTTTTAAATCTAGATCAAACGGCAATTGGGGAAAAAAGGCATAAACCGAATCAAGATTGATAAGTTTTTATACAAACAGATTCATAATCTCACAGCCAATAAAAGACCTTACTAAATGGGATACTTCGAACAATACTTAATGCGATTTCTGCAGTCTGAATGAAACTGATACAACAGTCCTCGCGATGGTCAAATATCCATCAACACTTTTTAATAACTTGTCGCAAAACGTTTATATAAAATGGTAATACAGAAAATACAGAAATACAGAAGACTCAGATCTGTATACGAATAATAAGCCAGTGCGATGTGGCTGCGTTATGTTATATATGTTGTATAAAATTATCATAGTCTTGTATGTTTTCAGTTTTCGGGTGTTAAGTTGTACGAAGCACGGTATATTTCACCAAAGAAGATGTTGGTTTGTGACCAGTACTCCAAACTGCATTTATTTGGTTTAGCTGATATGCGTGTTGAAAACACTCTACAAGGATTTGTCGGTTCGACAGATTTTTTTATCAGAGAAAACGGAGAAGGTATTCATATTTATTACAAGATATGAATAACTTAATAGAAAAACATAATTATTATAGAATATGTTGAAGGTTTATTTTATTCTGCTATATCAATATAGAACGAACTGTTATATCTTTCGCTCAGTTGTTCACATGTGCAGTGGTGGCGCAGCAACTTGCCTAAATGTGTTTTGGAATGAACATGACTGATCGTAATTTTTAAACACTAAACATAAATTAAAAGAATGTTATATTGAAATTGAACATGGATCCAGGAGCTTTTAACCAGATATGTTCATCTATGAAATCAATTACAGTATGAAATAAAATCTTCTTTCCTCCTTAGTTTTTAAAAATCATTGAGAACCTTTCTGTTCATACATGGTTTTTCACTAATTTCCATTTTTAGTTTTTTATCTCAATGCATCTGATCATAACTAACATTACTGAAAATGAATTATAAATGTTGTAAGAGCAATATTTTACAATGGCAGATGGACAAGGAGTGAGACTTTGCTTGATTGCATTATTTTCCATTGAATCTAATATTATCGGACATAAAGTTCCATTCATGTTATAAGGTTATACAATCGGGAATATCTCTGTTTTGGTATAACATAAAATGTTTTGTGGGCAATTACTTTCTAATCATTCGCTGCACTTTGGAGATCTACGAATTACCCAAATGTTTAATTTATAATACCAAATATGCTACTTTGTTCAATATTCCAGCATCTTGAGTTGACCAAACGAATAATCCTCTTAGTTTAGTTATCATCTTCTTCTGAAGATGGTAGTGTAACATATGTAAAATAAATTAGATCAAAGATCTTTTACAAAAATGCTGATTTTAAGAAATCAATTAATTAACGCTTCTTTGCTAGAGCTTTTGCTTTATAAAACAGTGTCACTTTAAAACTGGTTAAAAAGGAATTGGTTCAACTGGTATTTAATGGCTGGCAGAAAGAATCGCTACAAGATTGATCATTTATTCATTCAACAGGTATTTAATGGCTGACAGAAAGAATCGCTACAAGACTGATAATTTATTCATTCAACAGGTATTTAATGGCTGACAGAAAGAATCGCTACAAAACTGATCATTTATTCATTCAACAGGTATTTAATGGCTGGCAGAAAGAATCGCTAAAAGACTGATCATTTATTCATTCTTTCCATATTCTTTTATATATTACATTTGATGTATTTTTTGTGTTTTCAGGATATTCTAAGGTAACAGAAATAAATATTTTACAGTTTACATATTTTAGAAATTTGATCACAAATGAGATATTACCCAGATCTTGATTTTCAGAAGTGGTATGTCTAACAAAATGGCGCTGTAATCTGAAACTTGTCCGCATTTCATCCACAAGAACTACAGAAATAATAAAATCTCAGTTCCAAAAGCGCATCAAAAAGCTGTTGGTAAAATAATATTTTGATACATCTTCGCAACTCACTCGTGTAACTGTAAGAAAACCTGACGTCATGAACTTCTGTGTCATTTGCTAGTTTGTTTATTGTAAACCTTTCGAATATTGTGAAAAAACTTTGTCAGTGCCATTTTTATTTCTATATAAAGGTTAATGCATAGCTAATTGCTTTCAGCTATATGTGATGTCATTATAATATTGTCATCATTGCAATTATTAAACATATTGTGTATTAAGATACATCGATGTCTCATGTGAGAAAGAATATACACTGCCAATTAAAGAGCAGTTTTAAACATTTTCAAGTAAATATGGTGCCAATATCTTGCATGTAGGTGAATGAAGATGGCAGTGTCGCTGTGATTGAAGAAGAGACAAGAGAAGAAATCAACGTGAATATTATTTCCCTTCAAAGAAAACAAGTTATTCACAAATTAACAAGAGTAAGATTTTTGTTCAATAATTTTAAATGGATCAATGTTTTGCAACGAATGATTTATTATCTGAACATGTTTATTATCAGAAACTGTTCCTAATTCGGACTTGGGTTTTAAATGAGAGTGACGTCACATTTGTAAAGAAATAATGGGAAGAATACCTTAGCACTAAAAAAGTTGAACGCATCGTTCTAAATGATATTTCTTTTACATTTTAGTTGTCCAGTTCTTTAGAAAATGAAAACTAAAGTTGGACACATATTGTATTTTTACTTGCTAAGGAACATGCTGATCTTAGAGGGTTAGCAGTGAGCAAGCGATATGTTCTTATATGTGAAGAGTCGGGAACTGTACGAAACTGGTCTGTCCGAGTATGGGATTTCTCAGGTGTGTCAAAGAAGAACAATAGATATATTATCATCTGACATTTTTCTTACTGAGACAGTTTCAAATATATAATTGTTCGGTGGGAGTCATAACAGAAACATACTAATAAGCATATAAGCACAAATGGCATTAAATTCCGTGAGTTTTGCTTTAATCAACTTAATTCAACAAAATTCCAACTGACAGAACGCCTTTCATGATGCTATATTTTTCCGTTTAAAAAATCTGCTAAAAGGAAATAAATTTATAGAATATATTTCAATATCAGGCTTTTTCTGTTATATCTTTTTTTCAGTTTAAATTTAGCTCCTATATAGTTTACAATCGATAAATCTTATTTAAATATGCTATAATTGAATTACACCATACCTGTTTCTTTTAATTGTGAACATCGCTGTTATATTCTTTGTATTTAATTGTTGTTTACAATTCAGGCCAGATGCTTAAGAAAATAGACGTCGCAGAGTTTGCTGAAGTGTTGTTGCTGGAGAGAAATTCCCCAAAATTAGTCACTGCTGCGGAGGACGTCCAAGTATTTGACATTTTAAAAGGTAACATACTCAGTGTTAGTGCATTAATATTAAAAAAATAATAATTTTAATGCACGTAATGCACCTCCAAGTTATATTTAACTATTAATTCGTTATAATTTAAAATTACCAAGTTTCGTTTTAATATTTTGTGGTATGACCTCAAAAATGAAATATCTTTTGTAATACCAATATACCAAATAAAAAGATAACCAGTTTATAGCTGATATAAAATTGTAACAAATAAGTGTGGCAACCGCTAAAAAGTCTAAAAATTATCTTTATAAATAAGGTAATGTGATACATCATATATTTGACTTTCTAGAGTAGTAACGGTATTTTTACATAAATCGGTACGCGAACGTTTCTGTAATGAGCTGATTAAAAACTTTCTACTCCCGTACTCCACCTTTAACAGAGACTGCCATTCATATCTTTGATTCTATTGTAGGTGAACTAGAGTACACAATAACAACACGTTTTGATTCGTGGTGGCTTACTGCAGCGAAAGACACAGTTGAAGAAGTGGGCAAATATGGCCTGACAAGTGATCGCTACAACGTGTTGCTATTTGACCTGGCAAATGGAGAAAACGTCAAACGTTTTCGAATTGATCACGAGGTGCGAAAAGTTTTCTTTTGAAGATTGCGTATACTTTTGTTGTCATTGAATAAAATTGTCAAAGATCAAAAAAGGATGCTCTCGTTTTCTGCAGTTAGTTGCAATCTTATATTATGTTATATTATTAGTGGAGTATTATGATTTCAGCTTTTGAGAACAAGTTGTTTTAATAAGCACTTTTTGGCACAGCTTTATATTCTTTGTAGATGAATTTGATGTCATATTCAACATTGATTAACTTCAACTCATTGACATCTTTATGACCTTAAGCCTGTGAATTTTGAATCAAACATATACTGAGTCAGAAGTATGACATTTTATCTTGCAAAATAATAAAATTGACTTTAAGCGTTATATGTTTTCTCAAAGAGCTGAGCATTGATGTTTGGATCCAGGAAGCATGTCAAAAATTTGGTTATAGTCTTTCAACAAATTCGTGACATTCAATGGCAGTTTTCCCGCAAAAACGTGTACATCAGGCCAAAAGTTCCTATTTCCGTCAAAAAATATAACAGAGATATTTTGAATTATGTCGCACTTGAAATCTGAAATTTATATGCAATTCAAAAATAAATGATTGATAAGCAAGCCAAACGATTTTAATGGGACTACTTATTGCACCACTGGTATAAAATCTGCAGTGTGAGTTTTAAGATAATTATTGATATTTTTTATTTTACGGTTAACTTTTGTACAAACGCCAATGGAAGTTGTTGCACTGGAAAAAATAAAAATATTCTCTTTATCGTTACTTTATTTCATTAGACAAGGAAGAAAACTCTGGATACTGAATACTGCTTGACATGATCTTTTTTACAGAGAAAGATTGCAATTGTCAGCAAAATAGACTCATTTTGAAAGCACCAGTTTTATGTTATTCTCACCTTAATATAATCCACTATTGAGTAGTGTAGAAATTTTCTAATGCAAAAAGTAAGTTTAAAATTTAATTGTAGGATGATGAACAAAGATATTTAAATAAAATATTCAAGATATTTTCAAAAGGCAGTTATAGGACATGAAATCATCTAGGCAAAAATAACTTTGGAACGCTGTGTGTTTCAAATGCGAATATCTATATGAAATAAATAATTATTTAATTATCATTCAGATTCTGCACTGTGTTCGAACACATAGCCTCGCACATCGTGTTGATAAAAATTAGGGGCGGGCCATTGTTTTGTTTCATTTTCCGCAGAAAATTTTGAAAATCTCATTTTTCATTAATTATACTAAATAACACAAATTGAAAAAAAATTATAAAAAAGGTTTCGTTCTAGTGAAAATAAAAAATCTACTAAGACTGGCGACTTTAAGACCGTTTTATTTGTTGGTATGAAGTGGGATCACTACGTTATGGTGGACAACTACACGGTTGTGGGAGCTACACATGGTGATGAAACAGAGCCATCTTTAAAAATTCATGTATTAAAGCTCGACAGAGGTGTATCTGTGAAATTAACGCCTGAACCCAACGTGTTATTTGAGCAAGACGGTTTGTATATCATTTCATGTCGATTTTACCAGAAACAATAGGTAATACAAGAGTTCTACAGAAAGTATGATTAGTTTTCATATTAGTTTATTTATTTATTTATTCATTAATGTATGTTGTATGTATATGTCCCCTTTACAACTTTTAAGTATAATTGTCATCTCTTAATCATTAATTGAATTTATCCTTTGCTATAAATTTGCAGTTATTCACAAATACGTGAAAGTGAGACTTTTGAAAGCAGTATAATATTGCACCTTTAATTATTCTAATCCACTGAAAATCTTGACTTGACTGTTTCTCGCATAATTTGGATTTCAGTTTTTATTAGGATATTCAATGGTTAAATTGAATATCGCATACAAATAACACAAAAAGTAAATGTAAGCAGAATCTGTTTGTCTGGTGCGTATATTGCATTAATAAAATTATTTCAAAAACGATAATAAACGTTGACAATAAATGATGCTCATTTATTACGAAAACGGTCAAGTAGTGTGCATTGCGAAAATTGTAGTCGTGGCTACTTTATGATTTGATAGTATATGATGTTCTTTTAAAAATTCGTCTAAAAATTAAGGACGTACGATATCCAGGTCCTTGTTGAGCCAATTGCTTAGATATCAAGCCTAAAAGTATCAAAAACATATTTCAAATGGTAAACAATTGACTGAATTATTTGATTATTTGTAACTGCTATGTTTAGAATATTGTGCATTAGACAATTTTTACTATGCCCCAATATGGCAATCATTTTATTTGTTATTAGAACAATTTCGTGTTGTGCTTGCTTTTCTATTTCCTATAGCTTAGATGTCTTTACTGCTAGCATTATTCAAAAGATACGCATTAAAGTAATGATACTGGCGATTAAATATTATATCACATACATAGAATTGAAAAATCATTTCTGAATAGGTCGTGGGGGATATGTGATTAGCTACATCAATATCATGCTTTGAAATTTAAAGCAGCAAGAGCTATGAGCTAAAAATAGTACGAAAAGTATCAAGTATTTTTATTATTTTAAATCTAAGAGTTTCCAAACAAATAAATAAATAAACAAATAAATAATACGCCTACGCTGTGTAATAATTTTATTTATAATTTTAGACAACACCATGCAGATAACACTAGAGAAAGCAGATATAAGAGTGCAAGAATCAGATGATCCGGATATTGATGTTGCTCCTCCATCAGATCACCCACTGTCAAAGTTGCACAGATATGATTAACAGATATGGTTTATCACTTACTTGTGGTAAAAGAGCATTCAATACTCATATCTGATTTGATGTTATTGAGCTCTTTAAAATGATGAAGAATAATATAGTCCTTATCTGTTCTATTCGCTATAATGAGTTGGAGTATTTTCCTCTTGTCGTCGCCTCAAAAATTAAGCAAATGCTACATTTCATTTAAACTTAGTTGTTATAATTCGTTTGTGTACAGTCGCTTCAGCGTGATGTAGCAAATATAGAATGCCATTTTAATATATATTGCTAATTTTGATAGCAGAATATAATTGTAAAGATATCAATAAATTAATGTAGAGCTCATTAATTTATATTTTACGAACAATAATTGTATTTATGATAGTAACCGTTAGGTTTTTATCAAAAATAACTTTTGCATACTTAAAAATATCTCGAAGTAGGAAAATACTTAAATAAAATATAACGAATGGTTAATTTAAGTTTTAGGATACAGAAATGCTTTTTTATCAATGGTAGCAGCAAGATTTCAAGAAATCTTGCATTTAGGTGTTACACGAAAAGAAAAAAAAATTTTGTTAAAAGGAGCATGCATATTTTCATTCACAGACATTTGCTGCTGAATTTTAGACAGAAAAAAACAAGACACAATATTCCGCTATGGAACACTCTAGTCTCGAAATATAAACAATGTGAAAGATATTCTCCAGAATTAGAGAATATATTAAAGCTTACATGATTTCCTTTTATTTATCACATTTATAAAGTGATCACATGGTTATGAAAATAATGCTTCCGTTTTTTTTAAATTTAATTTAGTATGATATTTTTATAAATTGTTTTGATGTAGTTTGTGTGTTTAGAAAATAAATTTGATATGATGTGATTGTCAATACGCTTGTTAAATAATATTTCTCTAATGGCAAATGACTTACAGGCATAATATATTTAATTCCTAGATTTTTGGTAAATTCTCTTTATGATCGTCAGCACAAGCACACAAACTAAACAGTGACTTACAATAAGTTTCTACAAAACCCATTTTAACTCCATTGAATAATAACCAGTTGCTGTATTGAAAAAAATTCTACAACACATTGCAAAATTATTGTTGTTATTCTAATTGCACTGATAAACATTTTTCTAACGTATACTTTTTTGTCATTTTAATAAGGTTAAAGATCATACTTTACGAGTTTGTTGCAGTATTCTCTACTGTGTATTGTGCATGTTGTACATTTTCAAACAGAAGTAACGTCAAAGTTTATAAACTGGAAAAAATCGACAGTCCTTTCGTTATATAGCATATACTGTGAAGGCATACTGTATTAAAGAGCTGCTTATCTGGGTGCTTGTGAGTTCATTTCATAATGCAATCTGTCTGAGGATTTTTTCGATACGCCGCATATTGTCAATGGTGTAGCTGTCTATGCGATATATAACTAGAACCTCACTTCGCTAGCGAAATGTTTAACACTTGACAAAAATTAAAACGCAAAAATACTTCCTTCAATGGGTTATTTCTTGAATAATATATTGCAAACAACACAGCTTGAATATGTCTTATAAGCCGAGTAGTGTTTGGTTTCTGTTGACTTAAGGTTTTATTGACTGATCTAGCATACGTCGTGTTAGCTAAAACTCACATAAAGCTCACTGTGCAACTGTGTGTGATGTGGGTTAAATGCTACGCATTTACTTGCGAAAAATGCTCTCTTTGCACATGTTCAGATCAAGCTCTTCATAAGTCCCAAGTTTCATGGTCGTAGGGCCCATAGTGTCAGAGGAGAAGAAGACACAAAAAATCGGAAAAAGTGTCAAGAAGAAAAAAAAGACGAATTTTGTTCGCACAAATTCATATAACTCTTGCAAGCCAAAGGCTTGTCAAGTGTTAACTATGATTGCAGGAGTTGAGATGAATTGCATGATTTTTTTATCACTCTGGCTGTGTCAAATCTAATATTTAATATTCAATAGCAGAACAGTTTTGTTTTCCTAAATATTGCTTAATATTGCTCAAATTATTTTTTGATAATATGAATTTCGCTAAATACACGAATTAAAAACAGCAACAACTTGCTGTGCACTCTGTTTTCCTCTCTATGCATTATGTGTCTCAGAACGAGGCATAAAATCCAACTTTATCCGTGAGATCTATCTGGCATCACTTATAGTTGTCATGGGTGGATGCTGCCTCTTTTCTTTGAAATCTTCTTTCTTGTCTTTTTGTTGAAAAATCATATTTTGTAACATCTTCTATATGACATTCGATTGCTGTTCTTGTTACGTGCACAAAATTATGATCCTTTGGTATAGTCTCTGTCCCAAAGTGTTCAAATGGTCTTCTCTGTTCTACTGTTTTTTAATTATATTGGATGTAAAAAAGTGATTAGGTTATTTAATTTTGCCAACTGAAGCACCATTTGCCGGCGAAAAGGCGAGTCTGGATAGCAGAAGTAAGAAATAGAATATAAACGTCAAATGTTTGTTAGCATTCTAAGATACAGAGGAACCCGGTTATAACGAAGTTTGTAGGACCTGGCAGAAGTGTTCGTTATAACCGATACTTTCCAAATTTAAAGATTATACGGTAATTTTTTCAATGTACCCATGTAGGACTTAAACTTTGGGAGTGCTTTATGATTATTTGCTTAAAACAAAACGCCCCACGTCCTCCACCACGCACCCCTCGAGATGGCAAGCAAGCCCCCTCCCCCCACTCGCTTCTCGAGACGGCAAACAAGCCACCCCCACGCGCACCTCAAGACGGGAAACAAGGCCCCCAAACGCAATCCTAGAGACGGTGTTGGGTGACCGAAATTCTCCCCGTGCCAGAACCCCCCCCCCCCCGGGTTTTCCAGATGACAGAAATTCCCCCACACCTAATTTTACATACCATATTTCTGCGTATTGTCAAGGCCTGGTTGTCGATATCCCCCCTAATTTTACACACAGTATTTTTCTGCATTTTGATAAGATAAAAAACATTTGAAAGACATTTTTATTTCTCAGTTCTAAGTATCGGTACAGTTTTCAAACAAAAACTATTTGGGAAAGAATTCTACACTCTTCGCTTTGACATATACAAATGATATGTGGATTCATCTATAACTTCTCCATTTCTGAAACTCTTTCAAATTAACGAATTCTCTTTCTAGAGATTAAGATCTTAAGTGAAAATTAAACCGGTTATCGACAGCACAGATTTGAATTTTTTAAGCATCTCCGGTCTGAAAAAAGTTTCGTGAATAGGTAAATGCTTCATTGTGGATTAAAGTGTTCAGTGTAACATACAGAAGAGTATTCGTTTAAAAATCTCCGGTATCTGAAGTCCTGTGTTTGGGATAACGATTATTAACATTACTCTGGGAAACGTATGGGCACTACACCTCAGTCTGGGTATTTAGCTATAAATTTCCTTGGAATATATAATGTGGGGGAAAACATGAATATGGTGTGTAATGTTTGCCGAATATAACTTCTTGCGGGGTGCTGCATGAATTGTTTACATAAAATATTAGCACCTCGCATATTTGTTTACCTTTTGGCCGCGCTGAGAAACCCCCCCCCCCCCTCCCCCAAGCCCCTCAGGGGATTACATACCAATATAATCTGTTATATAATCAATTGGGTTTTCAGACTGGGGAATACTCGTCACGCTGCGACAGCAAACAAGCACCCCTCCCCCGCGCGCCACTCGAGACGGCAAACAAGTGCCCCCCCCCCTCCACCAAGCGCTTCTCGAGACGGCAAAAGAGTCAAAACCTCGACACGTACCTCAAGGTCCCCCAACGCGACCCTAGAGACGGCAAACAAGCCCCTCCCTCCACGCGTCCCTCAAGACGGTAAACGAGCCCTCCTCCCCCACGCGCCACTCTAGATGACAAACAAGTGCCCCTCCCCTCCCCCACGCACCCTTCGAGTCGGCAAACAAGCTCTCTCCCACGCGCTTCTCGAGACGGCAAACAAGCCCCACGCGCTCCTGCTTGCAATTTTCGCCTTTGATTTTACACCTTTTTCAACTTTTTAAATTGCTTTGTACTTAATTTCTAAAGAATGCCCAGTTCTTTTTCGCCTGTAGTCATTTTGAGCACTGATATCAATTGCAATTTTTATTGCCTTTTATAAACTCTGTGCTACATATGGGCATCAGCTACCTTGGGTAGTTTTGTTTGAGGTAGATGCTTTGGTATTGTTTGCAACCAGCCCGTGATGCGAGAAGCTCAGATGCCAACAATAGCAATTGCAATTCACATTAGGTATTAGTAGTACACGGGTGAGCGGTTGATGTCTCTATTTGCCTTAACAGCGCGTCGACTAGTCCTTAAGGATTAGTAAAGTAAGACGTGTCAATAGAACCCAACAACATGCGCGGTTGACTTTCACGCTTTCAAAAAAAGCGTTGGCCCAAAATGTGTTCGTTATAATCAATTATCGCATAGTACGAATTTTATGCATTGAAACCAATGAGGAAAAAGTTGGGACCAGCGACTCTGTTCGTTATAACCGATAATTCGTTTAACCGATTTTGGTATAAATGGGGGCTGCTGTATACTGTTTCACAGATAGGGCATTTAAATTACCCACCCTCGAGATTTACATTTATTTGCAGAAAAATGTTCTAAATAAGGATAAATATATATCCATGTTTCGCCAAGAAGTTTAGCAGGAACGAAAAAACCATGTCTTATGAACGCCCAAAATATTTAACTTATTCAGACAAAAAAATTAATCTGAATAGCCAATATGATTACGTTCTTGCCATACGCTATTAAAAGTTAAAATAAAAACAAAGATATGTCATATCTGATTTTTAATAATCGAAATTCCCCCATATTTTTAAAGTGGTAAGAATACTGACGTGTCTGACTACAGTTACATTCTAATAACTTAACGAAAAGTTTTGAACTATTCTCCGAAATGGACGGCAATGGGACAACTTAAGCAATAAAGTTACTCCTGACGCATATTTTACACATATATACTTGCGCAATTTTAAAATGCAATAAAAATGTAAACTGTTATATTTTAAGACGTATTCAACAGAGCTTACTGAAAGTTTCACACAACATCAAAAAACTAATATACGCTACAAACACACAAAAATGTAGCCCAATGCAAATTTTGCAACAGTAATTTAGCAACATTCTGAAGTCGTGATGCGATTTTCAACTTTCCTCCTTCCTGCCAGCACCAGAGCATTGTAAAGTTGTTCGGCACGCAGTTGAATTCACGCTGATGAGCTCGAGTACTCCATTTGGTCCATACTGCTGCAACTTTCTTTGTAAATTTGAAACCACTATTTCTATCCGTGTCAGTTGTGCAAACGTTGGCGTGTTACGGCACAGTGTCGAGTAGTGGAACCGCTGATTTCAACCTCTGGTACGGCAACTGAGTCGTTCACATGGCCGTCACAGCGGCGGCAAACCTATTACGGGTACGCCACCTCGACCCTTTGTCGGTTCGCTGCATCACCAACAGGGTGTAAGCATCGCTCATGTGTCGCGGTACGAGACTTCCCTCCAGTTTCACAGCGGGTGCAGAGCTTTGGCTCTGCATGCGCATAATTCTGTCATCGACAGTGTTATTGCTTATACGTAGCTCTCGTGACTTTAGCATGGATCGATCACGTGGTCGGTGACGACAGCAGCGTCTCACTCATGTTTCGGTTATGACATGTAACTGTGACGGCTCTCACAAGTCGTTGCTGTCCCAAGTTTTGTACTGTGACGATCCGTGGCAGTGACGGGTCGATCATATAATGGGTTTCTGCTATCACGGTGTGTTTGTAACGGTTTGTCACTGCCACGACCCGTAACTGAGACCACGACGTGACAGGTCGAATATACTACTGTTTCTTGTTGTGTCTGTGACGAGTCTTGATTGTCACCACTCGTCGCTGAGACGGGTCCTCACTGCCGCGGGTCGTCCACATTACGGGTGATATGACCCCGTGACTGTAACGGGTTGTCACTGTGCCGGGTTGTGTCTGCGGCAACTATATCAAGTGTCACTTGCTGCAGCGGCGAGTATCGACAAAGTGTCGAGTCGTGCATGTCGCTAGACGCTTACATCGTGTTAATGGGGCTATATCGACTTTGATCACTGTTTTAATGTAATATGAAGTGTTAAAGTCGTGTCGTTTTATCTAATAACTGCAACAGCAACAACAGTTATCACTGCATACTTATATAGCTTTCTTTCTATAGCAGATTCACAGTCGATTTCGGACTCCTATGCACACATCAAGCGGGCGGGTGATCGTCACACCAGGTGCACATCATCTCTACCCCGTTAGGCCATACGTCCATGCGCACTCGACAATCGCTGCGATCAATATGCACATATGGAGGACTCACTTTCTCCTTCCTGCTGCATCAACAAACGACAGCTCGAGCGCTTGCTAAGAGCCGCAAACGTTCAAAAAGTAGAGGTCATCAGTCTCACACCAAACTTTATCAGCGCCAGCTATAACTACAGGGGATAAGTCGGAAACAGACGTGTCACTCAAGGGGAAAGAACTTAGACTCAAGACATTTCCAATGACTTTATCTGATGTCACTTTACCGTCAGCTGGATTCTACTTAGTTGATCCTTATCAAGTAAAGGTCACAGCGGCGATGGACACGCGCATTGTAAGCTCAACCCTCGTGATATAGGCGTTCATTCAGTTGATCGTAGCAACACTAGTATTAGCCTATCATTTACTCATCGACTTAACCATGGAGACAAATAAACTTGCACAAGATGTTGTTATGCTGTAAATGTCTATTGCGCCGGAAACTGAGGCCAATTTCGTCACAGCGGCGCAACAGATTTTATTTAGAGGCACATCCTCGTCGAGTTCAAGAATTATCTCCGTTGAAAAAAAATCGCACTTAGTCTTAATCTGCACCCGGATATCTAAGGTATGCGTCGGACCATGAGCTCAAGGTTCTACGGGTACTCACATCAAAATCAGGGTCGGTAGCTTCAGCTACGTCACGACTTAACACCCTCCCTATAGCTGCGATCACGGCGGAACCCAATTCGCTGAAGTCGAGCCAGCCGCTTGTTTTCCTGTTGATGGCTCCAATAAAACCATTGACGGTTAAATTCATAGCGGACAATCCATCGGCCTGTCTCTCTCTGTCCAAGCCGCAAGTCAGCAGACCCTCTTTATGTTCTGCAGCGCAGTCGCAACCATCACCGTTTCTCCGTGTCCGGACTAAGCAGCATTAGCGATCGATGCATTAGTTCGCCTTTGGCCTCCAAGAGTGTTGTTTGCGTTTCCACCGTCCTCTCTAATGAAGATTTGGCACGAAAAACCAAGGCGTCTGTTGCTTGAAGCTCCCGATTTTCCTGAGCTGTCTTGATTTAATTTGTTGTTTCGGTTATCATGCATCAATAGTGTCCAGCGGAAGTATGGCAGTCTGAATCAACCTCATTGGGAATATTATCACCCAAATCCAATCTATGATGCATAAGTTTTCCTTCATAAAGACCAAAGTTTTCTCTCAGCGGGTAATTCAGAGTATAGACAGGGTCCATAAAGACTCCATCAATAAGGTTTATTTTTAGCACTGGCGACTTTTCGACTCATGGTGTATTGATATTGATCATGTGTCAGCAGTGGCGGTAGCAGTGGTCGATTTTTTTTTTGCTTTACCCTTTCGAAGTCAGGAAGGTTTTGGTTAGATCGATTATTACATAACACTGTTAGGGTATGAAAAATGATTTTCTGAGCGTACTTGTGTTATTATCGCGCCGTATGTAGTATGTATAGTGTTTCGAATGTTTTGAACCTGTATTTGATGCAGTTTATGCGACACACTATTTATTGTCATATGATATATGTGTGCTTTTTAAGAATACCAGGTAGCGCCCTTCGGTGCAGTCTTTCGTTTTATGTGTCGTTCAGTTGCGAAGTTGCGCGAGTAAATTATTGAACTGACGCATTTAATGCAAAGCGCGATAGGACCGCGACGAGCAGTTTGAGATTTAGTGGCTTTTGCGGTAAGGAACACAACGGTATTAGTTTTTTTTTTTTAGTTCATCTGAAGTCTTTTTGATAGATTTTACTCCATTTAAAAATTTACTTATATGTTAAGTATAAGGGATATCTCAGGAACAAAACTTTGGATTTATAAGTTTTATACAGGATATGATAGAGCTCATTGAGATGGGAGGACGGTAGTAATTTCGGTTTTGGAACTTCCTGTTTTGGTGGTTTTTGAGACGAGTAAAATTTATGTGCTAAGCACACAAAATTTTCATGTAATTTTCAAGCTCTTAGAAATACCGTAGGTTGTAACCAATATTGCCGTTTTGTTAACGTGTTTGTGAACGTTTCAAAAAAATAACTTTTTTGTTCCTATGTATCTCGTAACATGTGTTTTAGGTAGTTATTTTCCTATTGGTTCTCGATTTAGGCGCGAAACACTTTGATTGGTTGCTCTGCCAGCCAGTATATAAGGAACGTGGTTGTTGCACCGGGAGAGGTTGATTTTTTGCTACGCATAGGGGCCAGACGTCGGGTGTGCGTCCTTATGGTGCAAAGAGAGATGGCATTGTGGTGTTTCAATGCCGCAATCGAACGTGATCTTAGGTTGGATTTCTTGGGCCTAGTGTTGAATGTATTGGACAAGAAAAGGTCATAACTGTGAGAAATCATGGATAATTGTAGATCTTGTTAAACTCTTGTCAGAATAAAGACAAACAAAGCAATCTGTAGTTTTGTTGAATGGGCGTTGCCTCCAAACTTAACGCACAACCTTAGGATCCGCATATTTCGTTAAAGGCAATTTAGCATTTTGGGGCCAAGCTGGGATGCTTTAACAACGTGCTAAAACCAGGATATATCAAGGCATACGCGAGTTTATTCAGATTGGCCAGGCGTTGGAATATAAAGACGCGGAACTGAGGAACTTTGTGCAACAAGAGCAGGAGAAAACTGATTAATGGGAACGACAAGCCATTGAGCATGAGGATCGCGAAGAAAGAATCAGACAACAGGAATTGAAAGGCGAAGAAAGAGACCATAAGTAAGTGCGTCTGCGTGAAGAGACTAGGTGAGATGATCTGTTTCGACGTCGTAACGGCCTGTATGTTGCACCACGTCCAAAATTTCCCAAATTCGACGGGAAGGTGGATGACATCGACGCTTTCCTCGAGAAGTTCGAGCGGTTCTCTCAGAGTCAAGGTTGGGCAGAAGAAGTCAGCCTGAGCCCTTTCTAGCAGGAAAGACATTGGAAGTTTATAGTAGTATGCTTATTGACAATGAGTTGAAAACGGCAATCCTGAGGCGATATCAACTGACCAAGGAGGGTTTCCGATTGAAGTTACGAGAGGCGAAGCCAGAGAAGGACTAGACAGTGCGCCAAAACTGCGCGAGTCAAGCGCCCTTCTTTGGCCGGTGGAACGATACGGCAAGGACGACCACGTTCCCTGCAGAACTGGAGGGAACGGAGGAGTGATGATCGTGGTAAGACTGGTGCACTCGCGAGGACTGCATCGAGTTAGTGGCGCGGAACGTCAAGGACGGCAACCCGTGTTTGGCCATTGATGACTCCATCCCTTACGCCGGTGCATTTTGTAGTCATTACAGGTCTAACAGCTTGCCTATGAAGGACGGATTGGCGGAGAAACGGTCAGTATACTTCTCGACACGGGATGTGTGATTCAGCCCCAGTTTGTAACAAATACGTGAAAGCTTCACAGCTCGTCAGAAAACACAGTAACTGTGTTCTCCTTGACGGATCGATCAAGAGGTTTTCGATGGCGCGGATTGAATTGGATACGCTAATATTCCGCGGGTAGTTTGACGTAATCGGGGTGGATACCCCACCATTCGACCTTAACATCGCCAACATCGGAAACTTGAACAATGTGGAGGGAACGTTGGAATAGACGGACGCGAGTCGCGACGGCGCGATGGTTAGTGACGCCGGGTCTCAAACAGTTATTAGTAACAATTTGGACGTAGTCATGACACGGGTGCAGGAGAGGAGGGAGAAGCGTCCGGTAAAAGCTCTCGCGACACCGCCTGTCAAGGTTGAAGAGATCAATTTCAAACAATTGAGTAAATTGCAACAAGACGACGAAACACTACAGAAACTTTATGATCACGTCCTCGAAAAGACATTGGAGCAACACATCGGTTCGTCGTTAAGAATGGAATACTGACGTAGTACTACTTTTGGAAGAAAGGCGATGTGGAAACCAAGTGATGGAACTTGCACAAGAAGCGATTGTTGGAAGATAGTTAGGAGCGAAGAAACCTTCTGATCGCATCACAAATGACTTCTACTGGCCTGGTATCAACGTGGATGTCAGAAGGTTCTGTCAGTCCTGCGACATCAGTCAACGCACCATTCCCTAAGGAAAAATAAAGAAAGTTCCACTTGGAGAGATGCCTATCATCGACCGTCCATTCGATCGGATAGCAGTTGATCTAACGGGACCTCTAGCTCCTTTATCGGTTTGAGGACACAGACACATCATGACAGTTGTGAACTATGCAACCAGATATCCAGATGTTATTCCGTTGAAACAATAACAGTCGTGGAAGCACTTTTGGGTATATTTTGTAGACTCGGATTTCCAAAGAAGTTTTGAGTGACAAAGACACACAGTGTGTCTCAGATTTGATGTGCGAGAAGATAAATGGCGTGTTGAAGAATATGCTAAAGAAGATGTGAAAAGAACGTCCAAAAGACTGGGACATGTACCTACAGGCTGTGTTGTTTGCTTACTGAGAGGCGCCGCAAGCAAGGACTGGTTTCTCGGCAGCTGAGTAATTATACAGGAGGAGACCTCGCGGACCGATGGACATACTGAAAGAAATCTGGACTGATGATAGGGGTCCGACGAGGTGTTGAACACATACCAGTATGTTGCCGACTTGCGGAACAGATTGGAAGAGACATGCCGCTTAACCCAAGAAAGCTTGTAAGAAGCACACGGGGTAGCGAAGCATCACTATGACAAGAAAAAATGCAGCTTTGAAGAGGGTGAAAAGATCTACTTGCTGCTTCCAATGGATACGAACAAACTTTTGCCAAAATGTAAAGGTCCGCACACCATAACCAAAGTGCTTGGTCGGATGGACTACGAGATCGACGTTGGAGGCAAAAGAAAAATATATCATGCTAATCTCCTAAAGAGATGCTTCAAACGGCGGGATGACGATGAAGCTGAAGATGACATAGAGGTTTATAAATTCCTCCCGGCACTCGGAAGAATCACCGTCATCGAATATGAAGAGATTTGCATGTCAGACACGCTGGAACCAGCATTGCACCTCCCAGTGACACAACAGGGGACCTAGAAAGACGTTCATGTGAGTCCCGAACTGGATGAGTCTAGACGCAGTGATGTCGATACCTTACTCCGTGAATACCAAGATATCTCCAGTGATGTTGCTGGAGTCACAGATCTCGGCGAGCATCAAATCGAGTTGGTTACTCAGATAATTAAAGAGTGTACTTCTGAGGTGTGAAGTCACGTGACAGTGTCGACATCGCGTCGTTATGTTCCGTCTCACTACTATGCTCACATACTAAACGATCAAGTACTTACCGTAGCACGTTACAGCGCCGTCTATTTATATCTTTTATATGTAGTATCACAGTAAATCTTTTTAAAGCATCTACATCTAATTATATCAAGAAAATCATATTATTAACATATGGTGGTGTTCTGAAAGAACCTGAAGATGTAAAACAAAAAAGTTGTCAATTAAAGTTCATCAGGTCAGACATGTAGCTCACTCTTTGCGAAGCGCTGATGGTGTGTCCCTGTGTGATTTATTACGAGTTGGCTGTTAGGTCTCTCCAAACACGTTTAATAACACTATTTACAAGAGTAAACAACTCATGCATTAACTAATTGCATAGTCTTGGTCAGTTTGTTGCTGCTGAATCCGTGACTCATAATAGTCCTTTTTCTTGCAGGACTTCTCAGCGATCTGGCGGAAAGAGGACCTTGAAGAAGAAGGTGACTTAATAGACTGTGTTTGCAGACGTGCGGATCAGTCCTACACCAAACACAATGTAACTGGGTCCGTCATTTTACCCATCGCAGTCGCGTCATGTGCCATGACTGAGTTTTTTAAAGTTGTGCACATGGTATAACACGACACTGTGACGGGTCGGTATATATTATTACGCCGCATTCGGCTAATGATGCTATATGTCAACTCTTTAAAGAAAAGAAGGAGGGGAGACTTGAGCACTAAGTAGTCTGTTAGAACTTGTGTTCGAGCATATAACGTTGTTAATAATGGGCAGTTGGGGATGAAGCCCCACTCAACGTTGCTATTGTTATGGACTGGGCAGTTCGGGATGGGACTCCGCTGAATTAAACGATGATTTTAAATTCATATTCTTTTATTTTTGCCTTTACTGCACAATGCCTTGCAGACAGCGTATCAACCAGTTCGTATGTATTTGGTATTCAATTTCCACCACCAGTTCCGATCTCTCATACTGATAGCTTAGTAGTCTACAAGCCGATATTTTCGGAATTATAACTGAAGTATTTAATTTCTCAATACACATTTTACAAGTAAAATATCTTGTAAACGTAGAAACCATCACTCGGAGGATACCCAACTACCACTCAGACAATTGGTATCGTGGTGACGGATAAGTTGAGTGCCGTTGTATCACATGACTGGAACTGCATCGACATTTTTTTATTGGTAGCTTAGTTGGCAACGTATTATAAACAAAGTAACAGGGGGAATCCGTTGAAATTTTATTTTGAGATAATATCCCGCAAAATTGTTATTATGGATGGCGATAACCAATGTTTAACACATAACCAGTGAGGCTTGTACGCCTAACAGATATCTTACTAATAAAAATGAGCATCAAGAAATTAAAAACTTCAGATAGTGTATTCGTTTCAAACAAAGAGCGATGGAGGAATATTGGATTTGTAATCAACAATTTTATTTTGCTGCACTTAAAACTAAAAATGCACCATTGCCTTTTCAAATTGATTAATTTATTATATTTTCTGCTCTTGGTGTAAAGATTTTCTATGAGATACATATCAAAAACATCACTAAAGCAGAAGCCTACTTTCAACATACGCCTACCATGATGAGCAACACCAGTTCTTTTAACGAACCTTCTCGTTTCTCAAACTTTCTATATGCTACATCTCCAGAAATCATTTCTAGTTTCACTATTGTTAAAATATATTAATATTGAATGCAAAAGGACGCTTTGTAAAACTGATTGACATCAGTACAACGTCAATGTTTATGTTTCAATTGTTTAAGAGCCATCGCTTTACCATAAGCCATATATCTAATGTTCCATTGGCCACAATGCAGAATAGTATCAAACTAGATAAATTGGCTCCAACAGAAAATATAATGTTATGCAAGGCTTTTATGTACATTGATTTTATCACATACTGGTCTGACAAAATGAACACATTATCTGAGACCCTTTTTCAAAATTGTAGCTTTTCTTTACAGCAATGTTTTAATTTTTATGCAATTATTTTTAAATTTACAGTATGGCACTTCACTGTTTTACGCATCATAGCCAACGATTATTCATGCCAAGTAAGTTGAGTTTCGGTTTGGCCAAGAGGAAAAATTATATGGATTGATTTGACTACTATTTAATTTAAGCTAATTGTTCTAGTTCCGTTTATTGAAAACAGTAATTAGTAATGTGATTATATAATGCTATTAAAAAAATTGACCCTGTCCAAGGATCTTCTGAGGAAATAATTGAACGTCACACCTGAAAATTGCACTTTTTTTCTTTTAGGAACTGTGTAAAATTGTCTTGTCACAGAGTGATAGAAAAAAGTTAATACTATAAAGGGTATTGTTATTGATATACAAATAGACTATTGTCTATTCTAGTAGTGTTCTACTGGCCTTCGCTCACAAAAATGCTGAGCTTTGCGGATATTGGCATGTGTGATAGTATATATCTGATTTTTCTCAAAAATGCTGAGCTTTGCGGATATTGACAAGTGTGATAGTATATATCTGATTTTCTCAAACATATAGCTACACTGAAATGGAAGCCCTTCTTCTCAATTTTCCCTTCAAAAGGCAAGATACTTTGTTCAGAGTAAGAGATTCTAAAATTGATGCATACATTGAAAAGTCGTTGATTCAGGCCATAAAACTGTTGCTAAATGTTTTAAGCCAATTTATTTTTTTTTAGGAAATATCATTGAAATTAATCTAACGTAACCCCAAAAGACCGAATATCAGATTACTAAAGCAAAAAAGGGAATACAGTCCATGCTAGAAACTTATTCTACGTGCCATGGTCGACAAACTTAGGAGATTCAAGAAAATATGGCTTAAATCTTCGAATAGGTCAAGCATAGAAATACCATTATTGATAGCAATTGTACAAACCAATGTCTGAATTTTCAGCTTTGGTTCTCTTACAGCAAAATCTTGAATAATCTTTTGTGAATCTTCGCTTCTTTGTTTTTTTTTAAACATGGAGGGAAATGAAACAGCTGAAATGTGTTTTAAACAAACTATATTGAATGAAAATTTTCAATAAATCATACATTTTACAACTGCAAATGAAATGAGTATGCCATATCTTGTCTTAACTAACCTCACACATAAATCTATTTGTATCAGCCAACTTAACTATATAAATGCCCTGTAAAACAGAAAATACCAATGAACTTAGCACATGGCAAGATGACTTACCTAAGAAACTATGCCGCTTATTTTTTTCTAACCCTATAAAGTTAACTGCAAACTACAGTGAGCTGTGCACTTAGTTTATAGCATTTTATGGCCTTGACCCAAATCAAAACAAAACCACGTCATTTTGGACAGATTTTACTGCACAATCCTACGTAAGGTCTAATATTGCTTCCTCCTCACCGCTGCCTTGCCAATAGCCCCTTCAAAGGCATTCTCTTCGTTGGCTGCCATATTGCCAAACGTAAAAAAATTTCGAAAATTTAAATCTGCGATTATTGTTTGTGTTTTGAAGCATCGAATGTGTATTTTTCGTAAATTTAACTCTTTAGTTATTATTAGTAAGTGGACACAGTAGCTCCGTTTTCATAAGGTAATAACCGTTACAAACATTATGTCGGGCGAGGACCAAATTGAGATTGGTATCCGAGAGGAAATCTTAGACGATTTTAACCCAGGCCAATCGGCATCGGGTTCAACCAGCCAAACGGCAAGTACTAGCCAAACGGCTAAAGCGAGCCAAAAGGCAAAAATGGAAAAGAAACATGGGAAAGGTAAAAAGAGAAAGGTACTCTCTAAAAAGCATAAAAGGTCGAAAAGACCAAGGTTTTCTAGTTCATCGTCAAGCTCGACCAGCAGCTCCTCTAGTGACTCGACTTTTGATTCAGATTCTTCATCTGATTCTGAGGATTCGAACAAGGTTTATGATATGTTCGATCCTTTGGAGGAAGAGGAGGATTTTAAGCTGGACGGAAACTTGGCGAAGTTTGTCGAAAAATATTTCGACAAGTACTTGGATGATGAGAGTATGGCAAAGGTTCTCGAGAACTGTCCCTTGCCTAAACATGAAAGTTTGTCGGTTCCAAAACTGGACGATGATTGGGTAGACATTTTGGAGGAGGATAAGAAAAACGTCCCAATTATTAAGGCAGACAAAGGCCTTTCACGCATCCAAAATGCGGTTATGAGAACAATGGCACCATTGGGAAAGTTATGGTCGGCAATTGACAAAGTTAAAAAGCGGGACACAAACCAAGAAAAAGTTACCATTAGTGGCATTCTTGAGCTGATTGAAAAATCGGTCATCTGTTTGGGGCAAGTGAATGTGCAAATAAAGTTCTTTAGGAGATTGCCTCTTATTGCCAAATTGTTAGGCAACACAAAGAAGGCACAAAAACTCATGGTGCAAAATGCAGATAAACTTGATGATAAAAAAGAGCTCCTTGGGGCAAAGTTTCACAAACTTCTAGGAAAAACAGTGAAGAAGCGGAAAGATAACAGGGAGCTGAGGAAAGCTCTCAGTTACGGGACAAGTTCTAGAAGTCGGCCCTTTCGGTCAGGGCCCCCGTCAACCCGCGGTAGTTACGGGGGCAGAGGAACACAGAGATACAACATCTCTTATGGGGGCTCCTTTTCCTTTCCCAGAGGAAGAGGCTCTTTTCCGAGAGGACAAAGCTACTCCTCTAGATCTCGGGGAAGGTACTCCACGTTTAAATGCATGTGGAAAAACAACACCGTTAGGTTTCCAGTTGTCGTGCACAAAACCAACTACCCAACAAATAACGCAAAGCACCAGTCTAGTTCCGAGCACAAGCGCACAACTAACACAATTAGGCTCCCAGTATCTCCGAATAAAGATAAAGCCAGAGATTTCGAAACTGAAATTCAAAACACCAGACATTTCTCTGAAGCAAGTTCCGGTAGGGGGAAGGCTGAAATTCTTTCTTTCGAACTGGGAACTGTTGACATCAGACCCAAACATTCTCCAAATGGTAAAGGGGTTGAAAATAGATTGGATACAAAAACCGTTTCAAACAAAAGATCCCCATGTTCCAAAATTCAATTTGCAGGAACGAAAGAACACAGATCAGGAAATAGAAACATTGCTTCAGAAAAAAGCAATCAGGGTAGTAAAACCAAAACCGGGTCAGTTTCTGTCACATCTGTTCTTGACTTCAAAAAAGGACGGGGGTGTGAGACCAGTTATAAACCTCAAGGAAATGAATCGGTCCATACAATACAAACACTTCAAGATGGAAAGCATGACCGAGTTAGTCAACATGCTAAAACCGGGGGACTTCATGATGAAGTTGGACCTGAAGGATGCGTACTTCAGTGTTCCCGTCAACAAAAAGGACAGAAAGTACATGAGATTTCGCTGGAGAGGAAAACTCTATCAGTTTCTGGTGATGGCGTTTGGCCTAGCTCCAGCCCCCAGGGCCTTCACAAAATTAATCAAGCCAGTAATAGCCCTTTTCAGGAAGCTAGGTATAAGAGTAATGATCTACCTCGACGATCTCATTATCTTGAATCAAGACCCGTCAGGGTTGCGGGAAGATATGAAAACGACGGTATTTGTCTTGGGAAACTTGGGGTTCCTAATAAATTGGAAAAAGACAGTCCAAATACCTTGCCAGATTATGGAGTATCTAGGTCTGGTCATCAATACACGGGACATGACTCTGTCTCTTCCTTTAGAGAAGATGCAAGGAATTATTGCGGAATGCAGAGGTGTAATGAAGGAGAAGTCCGTAACAGTGAGACGGTTAGCAAAATTAATAGGCAAATTAACAGCTTCAGTATCAGCAGTGCTTCCAGCACCCTTACATTACCGTCACTTACAGATGACAAGTGCTGTGGGTCTTATGAAAGCCCAAAATAACGAAACTCTAGTGACACTGAACACAGAGTGCCGCAACGATTTAACATGGTGGATTCAGTCTCTAGAATCCAGCAATGGGCGCTCAGTCCTGAAGCCTTGTCAGGAGGTGCATATAACAACCGATGCCAGCAATTCCGGTTGGGGTGCATATACGGCGAACTGGAGAATAGGAGGGAATTGGAGTCCGGAAGAGAGAGACTGGCACATAAATGCCAAAGAACTGCAAGCAGGAATGATGGCGATAAGGGCATTTGCCAAAGACATGAGCAATTTGCACATAATTCTGCATGTGGACAATGCCACGGCAGTGGCGCAAGTCAACAAGAGGTCCAGCCCAGCATCAGCTTTGTTGGTTCGAATAACGACCGAGATGTGGAATTTCTGCATGGACAGGAACATTTTGATATCGGCCATCTTCATTCCAGGCAATCTCAATCGAGAAGCCGATTTTCTGTCCAGACAATGGACGGATTCGAGCAACTGGATGCTCAATCCTCGTTTTTTCGCCCGAATAGAGAAAATTCTGGGTCAAACACAAGTGGATCTGTTTGCCGACAGGTTAAACTCGCAAAAACCAGTGTTTGTCAGTTTGAGGCCGGATCCCTATGCTTGGAAAACCGATGCTTTCCAAATACGATGGACCGACATAGTAGGCTATGCGTTCCCACCTTTTTGTCTGATAAGCAGAGTCCTCAGAAAAGTAAGGTCAGAGGAGGCAGAAATTTTACTGATCACTCCTACGTGGCCGAATCAACAGTGGTATCCATGCCTGTTGGACATGCTGATACAAAAACCAGTCCTCTTAACTCCTACGAGAAACCTCCTGAAGAATCCGTACGGCCAGAATCACCCTCTGATAGAACAGAAATCTCTGACCTTAGCGGCGTGGAAAATATCAGGCAAAGAGCAAAAGACGAGGGATTTTCGGATGAAGCTTCCGTCTTACTCGCAAATAGATGGCGGAAAGGTACACAAGTGTCTTATAAATACGCCTGGAGTAAGTGGAGCAGCTGGGCTCGTCAACGGAAGATTAATCCCTTTTCAGCCTCTGTGGCAGACATAGTTAATTTTCTGTCAGACATGCACCGCCGAGGCTACGAGTACTCTACAATTAACGGATTTAGATCGGGTATTTCAGCGATTCACCCCAAAATAAATAAGGTTTCTGTTGGTCAACATGATCAAGTAAGTGCTGTCATGGCAGGTATATTCAATACAAATCCTCCAACACCCAAATACAACTCTTTCTGGGATGTAGGTAAAGTATTACAGTTTATCAAATCTCTGGGGGAGAACGAAAATTTGGCTCCAAGAGACCTTACTTGGAAGTTAGCAATGCTATTGGCATTGGTTACTGCAGGGAGGTCGTCAGATCTGACGGCATTAGACACAAGATTTATGGTAGATTCAGGAGATGCAGTAACATTTCACATAAAATCCCTATCAAAAACGAGAAGAGTGGGTCAAAAAAAACCCGAAAGATGATCAAATTCTCGACCCCTTAGATTGCTTGAGGCTCTATATTGAAAGAACTAGACATCTGAGACCAAAAGAAGGGAATCAGTTTCTTATTGCCACGGTTAGACCCTATGAGCCAGTTAAATCGAGTACGGTGGCAGGTTGGATCAAACGTTTATTAGATAGGGCTGGCATTGATACGTCGATTTGGACCGCTCACTCGACCAGGGGGGCTGCGACATGTAAAGCATTAAATGCGGGGGTAACAGTTCCAATGATTCTAGAATCGGCGAATTGGGCGTCTTCCGGTACTTTCAAAAAGTACTATAATAAACCGATAGAGAGCCGAAAGGTAGAGTTCCAGAGGAAAGTCTTATCGGAGCGTAAGTGGCTTTGAACAAGCAATATTAGACCTTACGTAGGATTGTGCAGTAAAATTGAAAATTTTATAAGGGCCCGCAGGGCCCGAAATGAAATTCAGATTTTATAAACAATCTGAAGTAAGGTCTAATAATTTCCCACCCGCAACGACTGCACCCTACCCGTTCCGTATGGTTTTTAACTGTTGATTAGGCGGGGTTTTGTTTTGAGTTGTGTATGTTTTCTGACAGATAAAGTGTGTTTTTGTTCTTGTTGCAAGTTTTTAACACGTTTATATTCATGCTTCAAGTTGAGATTTGTGTCATGCTCCAAGTTGTTTGCGTTACCTCAGTATGGATAAACGCTCCAAGTTGTATGCACTAAGTTGGTCCTTGGGATGTAGTTGTCTATTAAAAAAAAAAAAAGTCTGAAAAAAAAAGATAATGGTTGTAATGGTTATAATAATATACATCCCATGTTTCTGGTGTTTAACAGGGGCAGACCGGATTTGAGCAGAGAAGGAGCGAAGTAAGGGCAGTTCCAAGAGGTTCCAGCTACTTTAGTGATGCGGAAAACAGCCACAGATAAGAACTTTGTTTTCGGATAGCGCAGTTTTGATTTTCTCAGTTCACGGACTCATTTGGATATGTTTTCAGACAGTTTACACGTTTTCAGTGACTGGAAGTTTCGGATAGTCTCGATTTTTTTTAACCGTTGGTGTGGTACCGAATAAAAGGTTATATAAAATTTTCTCCATTTATTTAGTTAGCAATATTTCGCCTAACTTCAGAGAATGCCTTTGAAGGGGCTATTGGCAAGGCAGCGGTGAGGAGGAAGCAATATTAGACCTTACTTCAGATTGTTTATAAAATCTGAATTTCATTTCGGGCCCTGCGGGCCCTTATAAAATTTTCAATTTTACTGCACAATCCTACGAAAGGTCTAATATTGCTTCCTCCTCACCGCTGCCTTGCCAATAGCCCCTTCAAAGGCATTCTTTTCGTTGGCTGCCATATTGCCAAACGTAAAAAAATTTCGAAAATTTAAATCTGCGATTATTGTTTGTGTTTTGAAGCATCGAATGTCTATTTTTCGTAAATTTAACTCGTTAGTTATTATTAGTAAGTGGACACAGCGTAGCTCCGTTTTCATAAGGTAATAACCGTTACAAACATTTTGTCGGGCGAGGACCAAATTGAGATTGGTATCCGAGAGGAAATCTTAGACGATTTTAACCCAGGCCAATCGGCATCGGGTTCAACCAGCCAAACGGCAAGTACTAGCCAAACGGCTAAAGCGAGCCAAAAGGCAAAAAAGGGAAAGAAACATGGGAAAGGTAAAAAGAGAAAGGTACTCTCTAAAAAGCATAAAAGGTCGAAAAGACCAAGGTTTTCTAGTTCATCGTCAAGCTCGACCAGCAGCTCCTCTAGTGACTCGACTTTTGATTCAGATTCTTCATCTGATTCTGAGGATTCGAACAAGGTTTATGATATGTTCGATCCTTTGGAGGAAGAGGAGGATTTTAAGCTGGACGGAAACTTGGCGAAGTTTGTCGAAAAATATTTCGACAAGTACTTGGATGATGAGAGTATGGTAAAGGTTCTCGAGAACTGTCCCTTGCCTAAACATGAAAGTTTGTCGGTTCCAAAACTGGACGATGATTGGGTAGACATTTTGGAGGAGGATAAGAAAAACGTCCCAATTATTAAGGCAGACAAAGGCCTTTCACGCATCCAAAATGCGGTTATGAGAACAATGGCACCATTGGGAAAGTTATGGTCGGCAATTGACAAAGTTAAAAAGCGGGACACAAACCAAGAAAAAGTTATCATTAGTGGCATTCTTGAGCTGATTGAAAAATCGGTCATCTGTTTGGGGCAAGTGAATGTGCAAATAAAGTTCTTTAGGAGATTGCCTCTTATTGCCAAATTGTTAGGCAACACAAAGAAGGCACAAAAACTCATGGTGCAAAATGCAGATAAACTTGATGATAAAAAAGAGCTCCTTGGGGCAAAGTTTCACAAACTTCTAGGAAAAACAGTGAAGAAGCGGAAAGATAACAGGGAGCTGAGGAAAGCTCTCAGTTACGGGACAAGTTCTAGAAGTCGGCCCTTTCGGTCAGGGCCCCCGTCAACCCGCGGTAGTTACGGGGGCAGAGGAACACAGAGATACAACATCTCTTATGGGGGCTCCTTTTCCTTTCCCAGAGGAAGAGGCTCTTTTCCGAGAGGACAAAGCTACTCCTCTAGATCTCGGGGAAGGTACTCCACGTTTAAATGCATGTGGAAAAACAACACCGTTAGGTTTCCAGTTGTCGTGCACAAAACCAACTACCCAACTAATAACGCAAAGCACCAGTCTAGTTCCGAGCACAAGCGCACAACTAACACAATTAGGCTCCCAGTATCTCCGAATAAAGATAAAGCCAGAGATTTCGAAACTGAAATTCAAAACACCAGACATTTCTCTGAAGCAAGTTCCGGTAGGGGGAAGGCTGAAATTCTTTCTTTCGAACTGGGAACTGTTGACATCAGACCCAAACATTCTCCAAATGGTAAAGGGGTTGAAAATAGATTGGATACAAAAACCGTTTCAAACAAAAGATCCCCATGTTCCAAAATTCAATTTGCAGGAACGAAAGAACACAGATCAGGAAATAGAAACATTGCTTCAGAAAAAAGCAATCAGGGTAGTAAAACCAAAACCGGGTCAGTTTCTGTCACATCTGTTCTTGACTTCAAAAAAGGACGGGGGTGTGAGACCAGTTATAAACCTCAAGGAAATGAATCGGTCCATACAATACAAACACTTCAAGATGGAAAGCATGACCGAGTTAGTCAACATGCTAAAACCGGGGGACTTCATGATGAAGTTGGACCTGAAGGATGCGTACTTCAGTGTTCCCGTCAACAAAAAGGACAGAAAGTACATGAGATTTCGCTGGAGAGGAAAACTCTATCAGTTTCTGGTGATGGCGTTTGGCCTAGCTCCAGCCCCCAGGGCCTTCACAAAATTAATCAAGCCAGTAATAGCCCTTTTCGGGAAGCTAGGTATAAGAGTAATGATCTACCTCGACGATCTCATTATCTTGAATCAAGACCCGTCAGGGTTGCGGGAAGATATGAAAACGACGGTATTTGTCTTGGGAAACTTGGGGTTCCTAATAAATTGGAAAAAGACAGTCCAAATACCTTGCCAGATTATGGAGTATCTAGGTCTGGTCATCAATACACGGGACATGACTCTGTCTCTTCCTTTAGAGAAGATGCAAGGAATTATTGCGGAATGCAGAGGTGTAATGAAGGAGAAGTCCGTAACAGTGAGACGGTTAGCAAAATTAATAGGCAAATTAACAGCTTCAGTATCAGCAGTGCTTCCAGCACCCTTACATTACCGTCACTTACAGATGACAAGTGCTGTGGGTCTTATGAAAGCCCAAAATAACGAAACTCTAGTGACACTGAACACAGAGTGCCGCAACGATTTAACATGGTGGATTCAGTCTCTAGAATCCAGCAATGGGCGCTCAGTCCTGAAGCCTTGTCAGGAGGTGCATATAACAACCGATGCCAGCAATTCCGGTTGGGGTGCATGGACGGCGAACTGGAGAATAGGAGGGAATTGGAGTCCGGAAGAGAGAGACTGGCACATAAATGCCAAAGAACTGCAAGCAGGAATGATGGCGATAAGGGCATTTGCCAAAGACATGAGCAATTTGCACATAATTCTGCATATGGACAATGCCACGGCAGTGGCGCAAGTCAACAAGAGGTCCAGCCCAGCATCAGCTTTGTTGGTTCGAATAACGACCGAGATGTGGAATTTCTGCATGGACAGGAACATTTTGATATCGGCCATCTTCATTCCAGCAATCTCAATCGAGAAGCCGATTTTCTGTCCAGACAATGGACGGATTCGAGCAACTGGATGCTCAATCCTCGTTTTTTCGCCCGAATAGAGAAAATTCTGGGTCAAACACAAGTGGATCTGTTTGCCGACAGGTTAAACTCGCAAAAACCAGTGTTTGTCAGTTGGAGGCCGGATCCCTATGCTTGGAAAACCGATGCTTTCTAAATACGATGGACCGACATAGTAGGCTATGCGTTCCCACCTTTTTGTCTGATAAGCAGAGTTCTCAGAAAAGTAAGGTCAGAGGAGGCAGAAATTTTACTGATCACTCCTACGTGGCCGAATCAACAGTGGTATCCATGCCTGTTGGACATGCTGATACAAAAACCAGTCCTCTTAACTCCTACGAGAAACCTCCTGAAGAATCCGTACGGCCAGAATCACCCTCTGATAGAACAGAAATCTCTGACCTTAGCGGCGTGGAAAATATCAGGCAAAGAGCAAAAGACGAGGGATTTTCGGATGAAGCTTCCGTCTTACTCGCAAATAGATGGCGGAAAGGTACACAAGTGTCTTATAAATACGCCTGGAGTAAGTGGAGCAGCTGGGCTCGTCAACGGAAGATTAATCCCTTTTCAGCCTCTGTGGCAGACATAGTTAATTTTCTGTCAGACATGCACCGCCGAGGCTACGAGTACTCTACAATGAATGGATTTAGATCGGGTATTTCAGCGATTCACCCCAAAATAAATAAGGTTTCTGTTGGTTAACATGATCAAGTAAGTGCTGTCATGGCAGGTATATTCAATACAAATCCTCCAACACCCAAATACAACTCTTTCTGGGATGTAGGTAAAGTATTACAGTTTATCAAATCTCTGGGGGAGAACGAAAATTTGGCTCCAAGAGACCTTACTTGGAAGTTAGCAATGCTATTGGCATTGGTTACTGCAGGGAGGTCGTCAGATCTGACGGCATTAGACACAAGATTTATGGTAGATTCAGGAGATGCAGTAACATTTCACATAAAATCCCTATCAAAAACGAGAAGAGTGGGTCAAAAAACCCCGAAAATCCAGATTTTTTCATTACAAGATGATCAAATTCTCGACCCCTTAGATTGCTTGAGGCTCTATATTGAAAGAACTAGACATCTGAGACCAAAAGAAGGGAATCAGTTACTTATTGCCACGGTTAGACCCTATGAGCCAGCTAAATCGAGTACGGTGGCAGGTTGGATCAAACGTTTATAAGATAGGGCTGGCATTGATACGTCGATTTGGACCGCTCACTCGACCAGGGGGGCTGCGACATGTAAAGCACTGAATGCGGGGGTAACAGTTCCAATGATTCTAGAATCGGCGAATTGGGCGTCTTCCGGTACTTTCAAAAAGTACTATAATAAACCGATAGAGAGCCGAAAGGTAGAGTTCCAGAGGAAAGTCTTATCGGAGCGTAAGTGGCTTTGAACAAGCAATATTAGACCTTACGTAGGATTGTGCAGTAAAATTGAAAATTTTATAAGGGCCCGCAGGGCCCGAAATGAAATTCAGATTTTATAAACAATCTGAAGTAAGGTCTAATAATTTCCCACCCGCGACGACTGCACCCTACCCGTTCCGTATGGTTTTTAACTGTTGATTAGACGGGGTTTTGTTTTGAGTTGTGTATGTTTTCTGACTGATAAATTGTATTTTTGTTCTTGTTGCAAGTTTTTAACACGTGTATATTCATGCTTCAAGTTGAGATTTGTGTCATGCTCCAAGTTGTTTGCGTTACCTCAGTATGGATAAACGCTCCAAGTTGTATGCACTAAGTTGGTCCTTGGGATGTAGTTGTCTATAAAAAAATAAAAAAAAGTCTGAAAAAAAAAGATAATGGTTGTAATGGTTATAATAATATACATCCCATGTTTCTGGTGTTTAACAGGGGCAGACCGGATTTGAGCAGAGAAGGAGCGAAGTGAGGGCAGTTCCAAGAGGTTCCGGCTACTTTAGTTATGCGGAAAACAGCCACAGATAAGAACTTTGTTTTCGGATAGCGCAGTTTTGATTTTCTCAGTTCACGGACTCATTTGGATATGTTTTCAGACAGTTTACACAGTAGTGTGTAAATAAGAGTTCTACCGCACTTTTTGCGGTAGAACTCTTATAAGAGTTCTGCCGCACATGTATTTGTATGTGAAGAGTTGTGCGGCAGGGTAGAGTGGACGATAGAGTATGACGAAAGAAAACGTCATTTGATGGAAGGATTGCGATAGCGAGCGAAAGTGTGTTTCCGGTGAAACGTCTCGAGTGAAAGGGTGTGCCGTGCCGAGACGGGGTGTGGAGAGAGAGAGAGAGAGAGAGAGAGAGTTTTTAAAAGAAGGCGTGAGTGTCTCGAGTGAACGAGGGTGTGCCGAGACGGGGTGGAGATAGAGATTTTTTTTTTAAAGCATTTCCCATTCTCATGCATACTTTTCCAAAACACGGTTTTAACTTATTTGTTAATAGTTGGCGGCCGCGAGCGCTCGCGGCCAGGAGACAAGCTCCTCACTGAGGTTTATTAGTTTATTTAGTTTTTGAAGGTGACAATATCACAATCTTGCCGGCCACACTGGCTCATTTGTTGTGAGTTGAACAGGTAACAATCACTGCGAATGCCACATCTCAGACAGCTCATGGTGTAGTTGGTGGCGATAGCTGCTTCCCAGAACGCGGCGATGAGGGTGCAGTGCATACATGCTGTATGTCCGCATTCCTTGAAAATGGTTTTGTCATACAACATGATAACATCGCATTTTGAGCACGGCGCCGTATCCAAGTCCAAGAAATGCTCTGCCCAGTCACGGTATTCCCTTTCTTCAAATGTGTTAGGCAGCTCCTCCCCAAGCATGTATGACCTGATGAAAGCGTTTGTGTAATACCCTAATTCTATGCTTTCGATCCTTTTCCCTGACATCAGCAGTCGATTGACGGTGACTGGTATAGCCACAACTTCCACATTCTTTGGGTCAGGTAGAATCTGCAGAAAAAATTTCCGGTAAGGTGTTTCGCGTATCCTTTGCGGCACATATTGAATACGGTCGATGGAAGCGATTGGCGTCTCCTCGTCCAAATGGAATGTGAGTTCCATGGTGAAAAGCTGGAGAGGTATGGCTGAGCTGCAGCTTATATAGTGTGGAGAGGGGAGCGAAAGTTTACCAATGAGAGTGCTGCGTTAAAGGAGCATTTCTATTGGCGAGAGAAAGTGCGAAATGCTTGGACGAAAGCGTGAAAAAGAGCAAATGAGAATGTAGTGTTAAAGGAGGATTTCTATTGGCAAACTTTCGCTCCCCTAGCTGGTTCATATAAAAGGGAGTGTACCCGAGAATTTAATGACCACCCCCCCCCCACCCTCCTTGTCAATACACAGAGTACAGAGTATTGACGACCACCCCCCCTCCCCTACAACCAAAGAAGAGTTAAAAGATCTTTTTTTTTTTTGAAACTTATGTTAGGTTCCACACACATTTTTCTTGACGAAATGGATGGCAGTATAAACGAAACGTCGAAACGTCATTTGATGCAGTTGCAATGATTGCGAGTGAAAGAAAGTTTGTTTCCGGTTCTACCGGTGAAACGTTGTGTGTATGGCATGGGGGGGGATGGTAGATGGAGTTTGGGGGGAAAAAAAAGGTGTGACGTCTCGAGTGAAAGGGTGTGTGTGCCGTGCGCCGTGCCGAGACGGGGTGGGGGGGTGTGGACGGGGAGAGAGTTTTAAAAGAAGGCGTGAGTGTCTCGAGTGAAAGGATGTGTGTGCGCCGTGCCGAGACGGGGGGGGGGGGGTGTGTGGAGAGACAGAGACAGAGAGAGAGTTTTAAAAGAAGGCGTGAGTGTCTCGAGTGAAAGGGTGTGCCGTGCCGAGACGGGATGTGGAGAGAGAGAGAGAGAGAGAGAGAGAGAGAGAGAGAGAGAGACAGAGAGTTTTTAAAAGAAGGCGTGAGTGTCTCGAGTGAACGAGGGTGTGCCGAGACGGGGTGGAGATAGAGATTTTTTTTTTAAAAGCATTTCCCCCACACACACACATTCTCATGCATACACACCAAACACGGTTTTTGTTTGCTTATTTCGTAAGAATGGGTGGCTGCCCCCCCCCCAAAAGGGGGGCAGCCGTGGAGGGATTTTCAGTGTCGTCGTTGATCTCCTCCTTCTCCTCCTCCCACTTTCAGTTTCTACGTGCCGCTGAAGTCACTACCACTGGTGCAGGCAGTATGCTGGCTTCGCTGTTGCTAGTCTGTGTGCAGGCACACTTCCTTTTGTGTGCTGCAATTCCAGCCTTAGTTGAATGAATGTCTTTACGCTGTAGACTGCAATAGTGATGTGCGTATTTCATAGCTTCTGCACATTTCTGTTCATGTTGGCGTATGGTCATGCCCCCAGGAACAGGACGGTGACAGAAGTCACAAAATACTATGCTTTGTAAATCGTCTACAAGACGCATAAGACACTGGAGGTCTGTGTTGTTCTCTATTTGTTCCTCCAGTTTTGAATCATCACTAAGGCTGAAAGTGCAGTCGATTGTGGAAGTTGTTGTCTGCACGGGCGGCGCATCGTCGGAGATGCTAGCAACAGCGGCCACTATCTCATCTTCAGCAGCAGTTGATGTCACATTGATATTACATTCTTGAGCCTGCGTAGGAGGTGCCAACAGCACGCTCTGGACATCAACTACCTGCTGCGGATGAGATGGTGGCGGCGGCGGCTGCGGCAGCGGCAGCGAAGTCACTTCGGTGGGAGGAGGATCCTCTTCCTCCTCTTCTTCTTCTTGGCAAGGCGGCGGCGGCGGCGGCAGCGGCGGCGGCAGCGACGAGGACGTGTGATGTTTCTTTTTCTCTTTTCTTTTCTTCAGCCGCCGATGACTTTTTTCAGCCGGCTTGCCAAAGCGATGGAATTCTTCTTGGTGCTGAGACTGAAAATCCCTCCATGTTTCATAGAGGAACGCCTGGTAATCCACATATATCTCCTCCCACAGATCAGCGTCCTTCTTGGAAAAATGATAAGCCACCAGGCGTTCCTCGGTAAAGAATTCTTTCTTGTACTGCATTTTGGTGAAAAAGCTGGAGAGGCATGGCTGAGCTGCAGCTTATATAGTGTGGAGAGGGGAGCGAAAGTTTGCCAATGAGAGTGCTGCGTTAAAGGAGCATTTCTATTGGCGAGAGGGGCGAGAGCATTTCGCTCCTTTTGCTCCCGCATATAAAAGGGAGTGTACCCGAGAATTTTATGTTAATGACCACCCCCCCCCCCACCCTCCTTGTCAATACACAGAGTACAGAGTATTGACGACCACCCCCCCCCCCACCCCTCCCCAAGAATCTGTGTTGTCGACCACCCCTCCCCTACAACCAAAGAAGAGTTAAAAGATCATTTTTTGAAACTTATGTTAGGTTCCACATTTTTCTTGACGAAATGGATGGCAGTATAAACGAAACGTCATTTTGTGCAGTTGCGTGATTACGAGATTGGAAATAACAGCTTCCGCTGAAGCGCTGTAGCGTTGATGAAGCGCTGAAGTGTATTACCACCCACCCACCCCCTCCCTCCCTCCCCCAAATTGAAAAAAGCTCACATATATAAGGGGTCTGGGGAGCGAAGCGACGTTGCTGAATACACCTCCTCTATCTATCAACACGGACATGGATGACTTGTTTGGGTTGGAACCGTTAACTTTTGATAGTGTATTACCAGTATTACCAGTGGAAGAGATTGATGCATTCCTGGCTAACATGGCAGAGGCTGAAAAAGACTTGGAGAACGAACTGGTAGGGTTAGACGTCCCTCCTAAGGAAGGCGTTGCTGCGCTAGACGTTGCTGCCCCGTCAGATATACAGCTAGTAGGAATAGAGGAAGGAATGCCAGATCCTGAGGGTCCCGACTACCCGTTCTGGGTTGCAAATGCACTTGTCAATGGGAGAAACACACAACTCAGCGCAAAGTTAAAAGCGAGCCCCCCGGCAGCGGGGACGGGGACGAGTCCGGGGGCGAGTCCGGGGACGAGGAGTCTGAGGATTCAGAAGTGGACATGTTAAGCGATGATGAAGAAGACAAGCATATGAAATTGAAATTTGAATCGAGTAAGACCATCCCTGTGACTGAGAAAGATGTGACGCTGTTGAAAAGAAACTTTCAAGCCGTGCTTCCTCTGATTTATTGCAACATTTTATGGTGTTTATGTGAAGAAGGCTTTTTCGACAAGCACACGTACATGTACCTAATGGAAGAAGTGAATACTGTCATTATGCTCATGTTCATGCTAGAAGGAAGCGTAGAGGATGTTCCGGTGTCCCAGCCAAAGTTCACCGAAGCCATGACTCGGCGTTTTGTTCAACTGTTTAAACTCCTTCATGAGGAACAGTTTAAGGCGTTGTGTCTGCCAGAGCCGAAGCAAGTGAATGAGGGTCGCGATTCCAAATGTGCAAAGATGATGCTACATGGTTTCAAATACCTTGAAGAACGCATTAAGGTGTATGATATGATGGCCTACCTCTATGAAAAAGGACATTTCACCATGTCAATGCTGTTTCAATGGATACTAGGGCATCGGAAACCAGGCGACTTTTTAGTGATTGTCATGAGACAATCTTTAACAGGTGGTTTACCAACAGCCTTTCTGGATGGTTTCAATGAGATGACTCCGCGATTTTACAAGCATCTCATGAAAACTTACATGTAAAACTTCCCACCTGGTATAAAAGGGGGCGGCGGCAGCGCGCGGTGGCGGACCACAAAGTCTGCAATCATTCACCGCAATGTCTTCCACATTTTACAGATGTGCAGAGACTATGGATGATATCTTCAAAGTGAATTATACTAACTATGTATTTTCAAAGCTTCCTGATTTTGAATGGGAATGGATGCAGCAAGTGAAGAATTTACATCTGCATTGGGAAGCTATTGGAAAGACTATTCCAAGTGATTATTTCATCGACTCGTTTCTACGTGACTGTGAAGATCTACATATACTATCCTATTACGCCATTGATTCAGCATTTATCCACGCGAATACAATTTGGGCAGTGGAGCTCATGTTAGTTGTAGCTGCAAGGATCATTATACTTTATGATGATGATGTTTCATTGACGACGAATGTATCAGACCTTGTTCGATTCAACCATGGACGAGTGGAAGTGAATTCAAAGCTTTGCAAGAAGTTTGAAAAGCTTGACTCAGCGGCGAATGGTTGGGTATAAAAGGGGGGTGTGTGTGTGGACCTCATCAGTACAGTGTACAGTGTACAGTACAGTGTAGCAGTCATGGAGAACAAGACACGCAGCACAGCAGCGCAGCGCAACAGCAGCAGCAGTTTTAAAATTAGTGCAAACTTAACCATTACTGTGGAGTCTGGACAATATGGATTATTTCTACGCATCAAACGTGGAGAGAGATGGTGCGCTTATTCACCATCTTTGTGGAAGATTGTGTGTCAGAACGTGAAAAAATGCCGTGACATTGGCTTCAAACTATACTTAACGGAAACAAAGTGGCTTGAAGTCATTTCATATACCAGGCATGCGCTATGTGAGCTTCGTGCGTACATCACGGTTTGAAGGGAAAGAATACACACATTACATCAACATGAATGATGGTGAATGGGAGACACTGCTTCAGGAGATGGCTCACATCGACTCAGCCTTATCGACGGTTGAGTGTACGGAATGCCATGGTGAGAAAACGATCATCAAGCTGCAAAAGTATGATCGGATGAAGGTGTCAAAGTTATCCAAGAAAAGACAGGCTGAAATTCAGTTGGAGAATATGGATGTACAAAATCAACTTGGACTTACGTGCGACTATTGCGGTGCTTGCGGATATATGGAGGATTATGATTGCTACTGCCACAAGTACAATTGCATGATGTGTGAACCAAACAACTTCTGCGGCAAGTGTGGAGTACTTAAGGTCTGTGAAGCACAGTAGAAGTGACACACACACACTGCAAAGATGGACGCATGTTTTAGAAAAGCTTATATTGACTTGATGATTGCTAAACTTGCTTGCTGCGGCACTCCAGACTATCAGCTTTATCACTTGGACGCTTACTGGGATGTTGTACATCACAGTCTTGATGTGATTGAACTCTATTCACGATTTCTTGGAGAATGTGCCACAATTGGACTCGAAGAAGATCCTGACTTTGACTTTGATTCTGCACTCTATTCTGCCCGCAATGATGTAGAAGCATATTTCACCGTGGTGGATTATTTGAGAGATTGCTGTGGATTTGAGGAGGAGGAGGAGGAAGAAACCGAGCAGCTTTGTCAGCTTTGTCAGGTAAGCCAAACCCCCCCCCCTTTTAACACTTACAACTCTAACTCAGCGCAGCAGCAGCAGCGCAGCAGCAGCGCAGCAGCAGCGCAGCAGCGCAGCAGCAATGTTTTTCTTGCTAGCAAATTTAATTTTATGTGAGTGGTTTCAACGTGAACAAAGAAAGAAGATGATAGAAGAAGTAGCAGATATATTAAAACATATTTTATTGCAGGAGGAAGACATGTTAGAGTAAACCAAAGTCAACATGGAGAATCTTGTGGAACTGTTGTGTGACCGGGGGCGGGGTATAAAAGAGACTGTGCCTCCACCATCGCCGCTCACTCAGCCGTCGCCGCCGCCGCCGCCGCCGCCTAGCCGCCGCCGCTCACCAGTCCGCTCTCCAGTCCGCTCACCAGTCCGCTCACGGGTGTGGAGACGTGGAGAACGCTCACTCAGCTGCTCACCAGTCCGGGTGTGGCGACGTGGAGAACCCCAGACTGAACTTGACAAACTTGTGAAGAGTGTGGGGAAGGTAGTGCTCTCTAAAGACTGAGAGCGCTACAGCGCTAGAGCGCTAGAGCGCTAGAGCGCTGTATCATGGCGGACATGACACTGAGACAATATATTGTGCAAAAAGCTTATTGTGAAGAAATGTTATTAGCTGTAAAAAAGTTTGCCTGTTTAGTATGTCCTGCTTGCCAACTTGAAGAGTGTTCAGAACATACTTGTCATTTTGCATGTGTCTATACTTATTGGAATGAAGCTAAATATTATATTCATTTAGATAAAGTGTTAGAGAATGCAAATCAGCGTTGTGAGAAATATGGTGTAGATACGATAACACTTGATGAACTCAGTCATTGGCTAGTATTCATTGAAGACCAATGGTCTCCAGTGATTCACACCATTGTATCTATACTTGATTTGTAAAAACTTGTGGAGTTAAGTTTGGTTGAGGGTTATAAAATAAAAAGCTGTTCTGTTGAGAAGGTGGTTTTCATTCGGTGTGAACGGTCTCGTAAAAAAAAACTTCACATGCCCCCCCCCCTTTCCAGTGCAATAGACGTGTCCAGTGTGTCCCGTAAGCAGCCTCTTTCACTCGAGACGCCAACGAGACGTCAACGAGACGTCAAGCAAGAGCTACTCTTCCAGTGCAATAGACGTGTCCAGTGTGTCCCGTAAGCAGCCTCTTTTACTCGAGACGCCAACGAGACGTCAACGAGACGTCAAGCAAGTGCTGCTGCTGCTCTAGTAGAGGCGTGACCATGTCGACGACGTGGAAAGACTACTTGACCAATATGTACTTCAAACCTGGACAGCCCGGGGCATTTGCTGGTCCTTACAAACTGTATCACATCTTAAGAAAACATGATCAACCCGTGACACAGTCGCAAGTGAAGAAATGGTTACAGGACCAAGATACATTCAGTTTATTCCAACCTGTCAAATACAGGTTCAAAAGACAACGTGTGATTACACGAGGCATTGATGACATGTGGGATGTGGATTTGGCTGATATGGGAAACATAGCTCCCTATAATGATGGCACACGCTTTTTACTCATTGTCATTGATGTGTTTTCCAAATATGTGTGGGTACAGCCAATCCCTAATAAATCACATACCAGCGTCATACAAGCCTTTCAAAAAAATTTTCATGACACACCCCGAAGGCCACGCACTCTAAGGTCCGATAAAGGCACGGAATTTAAAAACAGATGGGTCAAAGCATTTTTGAAGAAAGAGGGTATTCATGCCTTTACCACAAAGAATGAAACCAAAGCCAACTTTGCTGAGAGAGTCATTCGTACTCTAAAGGGGATGATGTATCGGTATTTTCTACATAATCAAACTTACCGTTACTTAGACATCCTTCCAGACTTGGTGTACAACTACAACCATAGACCTCATGGCTCCCTCCCGAATAAATATGCTCCAGCCGAGATTCGTAAAGACAACGAATCGAAAGTGTGGAAGTATATGTATGTCGACAAACTAAAATTGAAACCGAAGAAGAAGAAGAAGAAGTACAAGTTCAACATTGGCGATCATGTGCGCATTTCCCACGTTAAATATGTGTTTCAACGGGATTATCACGTTAAATGGACGCAAGAAGTCTTCATGGTCACACATCGTTGTAAGAAGCAGGGAATACATTTGTATCGTGTGAAAGACTTTTTAGACGAAGATATTGATGGGCATTTCTATGAGGAAGAACTGCAGAAAGTGACCAAAGATATTGAATCTGTGTACAGAATTGAAAAAGTCTTGAAAACACGTAAAAGGCGAGGAGGAGGTGTGAAAGAATTATTTGTCAAGTGGTTAGGTTGGCCAAACAAGTTTAACAGTTGGGTGAAAGAAACAGACATTCAAAGATGAAGCATCCCTTTACATGCTTGGTCTCTGGACCTACAGGCAGTGGCAAGACGTCTCTGGTCAGGGAAATTCTAGAACAAAAGTTGATTCACCCCTCTCCGAAAAACATTTTATGGCTCTATGCAGCCGATCAGCCCTTGTACAAGGGAATGAAAGGTGTGACATTTTACCAAGGCATTCCATATGACATTGAAGAGCGTTTTAACCCGAAAAAACCAAACGTACTCATCCTTGATGACTTAATGACCAAATGCCATAGCGATGAACGTATGACACGTCTCTTTAGTGTGGGTAGCAGTCATCAAAATCTAAGTATCATCTTTATTGTGCATAATTTGTTCCATCATGGGAAAGAGATGCGCACTATTAGTTTGAATACCCATTATATCATTTTGTTTAAAAATCCGAGAGACAGTCAGCAAGTCAGTACATTGGCACGACAAATGTATCCTGGAAGAGCTCAATTTCTCATAGAAGCCTATCAAGATGCTACCAGCAAACCCCATGGTTATTTGTTCATTGACTTGAAGCCAAAGACGAATGATCAACTGCGTATTCGTACAGGCATTTTACCAAAAGATACACATTATATATATATTGATAAAGCAGTGTATGACCAAGAACCAACCCATTTAACCATTCACAGTCAAGATGTCTAAACGTATTCGAGCGAACCAGCCTTTTCTTCATTTGCTAGCACGCAGAAGGTCTAGACGGCGCAAATCCTTGCTAAAGCAAGCTACGAAGGAGGAATTAACGAGCTTGTTTGAAATTTGTTTGAATATATTGCGAGGACATTTACCCTTAAGCGCAAAACGGTATAAGGTATTCCAGCGTGAGCGTCATACCCTACGTCCTCTGGCAGACAAGAAGATATCCCTTCGACGAAAAAAGAAGTTGGTGAATCAGAAAGGAGGATTCATTGGAGTGATTGCTAGATTTGCATTGCCCTTGTTAGCCAAGCTGCTGTTAAAATGAAGCATGCTATGAAAATGGTTCTCATTCCTGAACAGGAATACAACCTGTTATTAGAAAAGAAGGGGGGTGCCATTAAAACAAAAGTCACTACACTTTTACGTGGGAAACGAACGCGTGAAAAGGCCATGGAAATGTCTCAACTTCTTGGCCGTCATCTACGAACAAGTCAGTCCCAGCAACAGCGGCGCTCATCAGCACCAGCACCACCACCACCACCACTAGAAAAGCGAGTTTTAAGTCATTTTCAACCTATCTATCATGGAAAAGTGATACAACTTTTAGCAGAACTGAAGAAACATGGTACGACATGGACAGAGAAGAATGAACTTGTGTTGAAAACGGGCGAGATCATTACAAATTCTAACATGGTTGATTTGATGAAAGAAGCATTGGTGGCGACAAGAAGAAAAGACCGAACCATACTACCCCCACCCCATGGCTGGCATCCGTTTATCCAGGAAATTGTCGATGCGAATATTCCAAAAACGACGTTTAGTAAAAAGACCACTCGTGAAGACATTGCAACAGAAATGAACCAGCGTCAGCAAAGACAGTTTCCTAAAGGATGGGAAAAGTTTTAACAAAAGAGCTATGGTGTTGTGGTGGCCAGGAAGAGAACCCGACTATTCCGACTATTCCCGTGAAGATCCGATGTACAAGTGCGTGTTGTGAAGGAGAAATAAAAGACCATGTGAATGAGGATGAGACTTGGCATACTTGGTCGAATGGCGCGCGCTGTCCTGAGGTACCTGATGAGGTACCTGATGAGGTACCTGAGGTATATAGGCAACGACGACGACACACCCATACCATTTGAGGGGGTTAGCGTCCACCATGGAGTCGACAAGCTTTTACATTACTTTGCCTAGCAATGCGAGTATGAATTATTATCCCAACAACAAGGCTTCGAATTATCAAATTCGTATGCCTCGAACCATCTATCTGAATGGACGATATGAAGTGGCTCTAGCTGAAATTCAATATCCACATACATGGTCAACCATGAGACATAGAATGGACTATTCTATTCAGTATCGACGCATAGATACATTGGGCACTATCGATATTCCTCATGGGTACTACAGAACCATACAAGAACTATGTCAGGCAGTGAATGAAGGAGTGGCTAACTCCGAGGACCTTACAGGAGGAGGAGAAGAAGAAGCTATTATTCGGCTAAAGTATGATAGAATTAGACGACGCGTGTTTCTATTTCTCAATGAGAGTTTTGAAGTGTCCTTTTCCACTGGATTGGCTGAGATTTTAGGATTTATCCCAGATCACTGGTATACTGAAACATGTAGAGCTGACCATAAAGCCGATGTGAAACAGGGGTTTTATACACTGTATGTGTATTGTAGTATTTGTGAACCACAAGTGGTTGGGGATTATTATGTGCCCTTGCTACGTTCTGTTGGGATACAAGGCCATGATGGTGAGATTGTTATGAAAACGTACAACGAACCGCACTATGTTCCTGTAAACACATCCAAATTTGACATGATAGAGATGAATATAAAGGACGACACAGGCCATACTGTTCCATTTCAAACTGGAAAGGTGATTTGTAAACTCCATTTTCGACCAAAAGCATTATGAAAGCCTACACACACGATCCGTCTGCATGTCGCAACCATTTTCTTCGTCAAGTGGGTGGAGAATTACCAGGATTCAAAGGAGCGCGAATTCAATATGGGGATGGTATTGGTTCAATACTGGGATCATTGGCTCGTAGAGCTATTCCACTACTTAAGGCTGGGGCTAAGATCGTTGCGCCACATCTTAAGAAGGCTGCAAAGAATGTTGCGAAAGATGTTACGGGTCGAGTAGCACAGCGTGTGTTTGGTGGTGGTGATGTACATAAAAAGAGAGTGCAACCGATGAAACGTGCTAGAAGACGAAAAACAGCTAGACGGATAACATCAAAAAAGCATAAAAGAGATATCTTTTAGAGAAAAAAATCATGTCTCTCATTCACAATCATTCGTGCGAATGCAGTCTTTCACCATTGGAATGGTTTCACGTACCGCCGACGCAAACGGCTGTAGAGAAAAGTTATAATGTCGACTATCAACCACTGACGACCATTAGAGAGGGTGCTCCCATAGAATTCTACATTCCTGCGAGTACAGAAGAATATCTGAATTTAAAGAACAGCAAACTTCATATTGTATGCCGCATTGTAAAGGCCGATGGAACAGCGTGTGGCCCAGAGGATCAGGTCTCCTGCATCAATGATGTGTTTAACGGGCTATGGTCTAATATTGAATTGTTTCTGAATGATCGGTTGGTATCTCATAGTAACAACACCCATGGGTATACCAGCATGATCTCTCATCTCATCCATGATTCGGAAGAAAGTCTCCATTCCGAGCGCTCTCTGCGGCTCATGTACAAGGATACTGCTGGGTCGATGAATAGTCATGAGGTGAAAAGGCCTAATCATGAACGCTATGTATCCGGGTTTCATGTCAATGCTGACGGTAGTGATCTAGCTGAGCAAGGAAACAATGGCTTACACCATCGTTATTTGCATACACGTCTCAGCCGTGAGTTTATGCTGTCAGGTGGTTTAAGGATAGATTTGTTTGAGCAGGATCGCTATCTTCCGAATGGCATCAGTTTGAAGTTGCGTTTCCATAGACAGAAAGATGATTATGTATTGATGGCTGCAGATAATACCTATAAGGTAGAAGTGAAAGAGGCATTTTTAACCATTCGCAAAGTGAGGGTGAGTCCAGGCATTCAGTTAGGGCATACAGACGCATTGCTGAAAAGTCCTGCCAAGATCATCATCACTAGAAAAGAATGTAAAGTCTTGGCCATTCCGGCAGGGTTTCAGTCTTTTGTGAAAGACAACATCTTTTTGGGTCAATTGCCACATCGCATTGTCATTGGTCTGGTTCATAATGAAGCCTTTGGTGGGTCAGTCGCGAGGAATCCATATGATTTCAAACATTTTGATCTGAACTATATGCAACTGTACACGGATGGTGAACCAGTCCTGTCCAAACCGCTCAAGCTTGACAATTCACAGGACAAGTACCTAGACGCTTTTGAAACGCTTTACAAATCATTTGACCGATTGAATGGTGAGAAAAGCTCCATTATAAAAAGGGAAGATTGGTCTAGAGGGTATTCTTTATTTTCGTTCGACTTAACACCGGATTATGATGGAGCTGATCATTTTCCCCTGATCAAGCATGGGAATTTGCGGCTAGAAATGAACTTTGCTAGGGCTTTGCAACCTACAATTAATGTCATCGTCTATGCTGAATTTGACAACATTATTGAGATCAGTGCCAATCGTAGCATCCAATTCGACTACTAGTCATGAACACGAAGCAGATCGAAGCTATCCTGAGCCATGATGCCGCGACCAAAGACTTGTTTCAAGGTGTGTTTGCCATGGACCAGTTACCACCGTCTTTACAACGCGGTGCCTATGTCATCAACACCGACGATCATGATGAACCAGGAGAGCATTGGGTGGCAGTGTATTATGACAAAGACCCTGTGGAATACTTTGACTCTTATGGACTGTTCCCTCTCGATGAGCGTTTAGAAACGTTTTTAAGAAAGGACTATATGTATAATTCCATCTCATTACAAACGCCGATATCGTCGGCGTGTGGTTTTTATTGTGTCTATTATATATGGCATAGAGCTCGAGGTCAGAGTATGTTTGACATTGTGAATATATTAAAAAGAAAGGATGGGGATTTTATTGTAAAGGATTTTGTTTATAGACATTATAAACCTTTGTTTTATTAATGGGGGTGTAGTTAAGCTGTAGTTAAGTTGTTGAATAATTGTTTCCAAGTTGTTGAAGAAAAAAATAAAAAGACTCAAGTTTCAAACTGATCTTGTTTTATTGTGTTTTTCCAACCCCCCCCCCCCCCACTTCTTATCTACCAACTACTTTTTACAGTTCTCTCTCAATACATGGATCAATGCATACCATTCATTACAATTTAAATTAATATAGGTATCATAGACATTACATCCACGTTTGTAAATGCTATGAAAGCTCACATAACGCACATCACCAAACTTTATCACTTTAACAGTTTCATGTTCAGACAGTTTCAGTTCATATCCTTCTTCCATGTCCATCAGCCGCATCAGCCGCATCAGCCGCATAGGCTGTGTCACCTCAATGGATTTGGTACCCCGCTTGAGTTGTATTCCATCCTCTTTGAATTCAAGCAGAAGATTCTTCCCAATCCAATGCGTGTAACAGCGCGTTCCATTCCACTGTGCTGAGGGTGATGATGTCGCAGCCTTCTGTAAGCTCGTCATATTGGCGAAATTGTACAAACACGTCTAGACCGTTCTCAGTCACACGCACTTCTAATTCATCCGAGACTGCTAGGAGAAAGCCGGGTATTCTCAACTTGTCTAGGTGATCCTTCAACACGGATTGGTCATCAAGCGATAGGACGAGATACTTTCCAAAATGCCGTAGCACAATGTCATCACATAAGTTTCTCAGATAGGAGAACCCATATGTCATGGGTTCATAATCCATCAAATAGTCGTCTTCCATCTCGTCCCTGTATTTTATACTCGGAGGATGTCGAACAGTGGATGTTGTATAGCTTCTAGGAATCGTAAGATTGCACGCCAGTTCTTGATATCAAAGAAGATCAACTGTGCATAGGGTGTGTCTGGCACAACTCCCTTATAATCCTTTGGATAATCCTGTAAAAGATTTCTACAGAATGTCACACGTATGTTAGAATCATATTCAGCCACCGTCACTTCCAGTTTATTTTCAAGTCTGCGTTTAAACCCAGCTTCAAGCGGTATGTTTTTAAAGTCTTTCCACACTTCAGGTTTAAACCGATAAGCAGAACATCTCCGAGAACCCATCATCACTTCATTCCTCTCATTGACTTTAAGGTAAACACCATCGTTTAACATGAGTGCATTCATGATGGGGGTTACCTGGTTATGCGTTGTCGTCTTGTCTGCGAAGCCTTTTATCCACTTCTTTCACCTGCTTCTTCAACATTTTCCATTCAGGTATGGTCAGCAAGATACCCTTCTTCGTAGGACGGTTCCTTCCAGTCCCCTCATCTCTGAGGTACTTGCGAATGTTCACCACACCTTCATCGCTTTGTTTCATAATCTTAATATACTTTCCATTGCCTAGAGAAAGCATTCCATCCCACGACTGTGGTGTCACCGTCGCCGTCTCCACTTTTAATTTCTTGATAGTGGTGGTGGTGGTGGTGGTGGGATTGTTCACGTTCAAGTCTTTCACCGTATCTGCTAGAGTATCCATATCCGTTGTTGCAGATCTCTTCATGTTCACCCTCAACTCACTCTGAACTCACTCTGAAGTTGTGGTGAGAGTCCCCCCCCCCCCTTTTATACTGTTGCTGCCGCCCTGGCTGCCACCGCCCTGGCTGCCTTGTAATGCCCATGCGCCAAAGTGGAATAGCCATCATTCAACACGTATCGCTTATCATCAAAGGGGGAGAGAGCTACTTTCCTCAACTTCTCCGAGAAAATCTGGTGGTCATGGCTTCGAATGGTGTGTCCTGTCACCATCATCTGCGTTTGGTTGAACAAACTGTCTTTATACTGCTCATGTTTCATCCGTCTTTGACACGCGTAAGTGATACCTTTAGCCGTATGTTTTTCTTTCCCACCATACATCATGCTGTACATTTTCGGCCGAAGTCCAACAAACTCTTCAATGGGAATGCCCGCCGTCTCATCTTTCATTTTCCCAAGCACTTTCTTGTTCACGTTGGAATGCAGGAAATGATTGGGGGGATAGTCACTTGTGTCGAACAAGTCGGCATCTTCCTGCATATCCTTGTAGATATCATCCGTTTCTATGTCGTAACATAGACTGTCGGTGTCGCTGAACAACAACTTGGCGTCGGGATACTTGGTCATGATGTAGTTGTAATGAAAGTCAAACATGAGCACTTTGCTGAGGTCGAGAATGGTGAAGCCGACTTGAATGGGCTTATCCAGAAGCAAATCCACTTTGTGTAAATGTACCGCGGTCAAATCTTCGTTGAAAATTCTAAATTGGTGGAATGACGGTTTGGCTACAACTTTCTTGAACCGCTTTTCCTGGTGAACGAGTTCCACATGGATGCGTTTTCTCACATTTTCCATGGTTTTGCCAAACACAGAGTTGTTCATCAATTTGAAAAAATCTTTCTCAAACGGGTTCTTGGCCAACTTTCTCTTTTCCGTGTTCAACGAGATGTATTTCGCTAACCATTTGCTCTGTGCAAACATGATGGCACGATGCACCTTCGTGACTTCCAATCCCAGTGACACATATTGCTGTAAATTTCTATAATGAAGTACATATTTCTTCTTGTCACACAAGTTGGGAATAAGCTTTTCATTGGGTTTGTCTTTCATGTTGAGATCTTTCCGTAGCTTCTGACTATGCTCTGATAATTCTCCCACCTTCACACTTTTCCGCTCTGGAGCCACTGGGTAGTGATTATGACAATCATGGATTGAATATGGGTATTCCAAATCCACTTCTAAAATGTAGCCAATCTCGTCATCTTCATCCACTTCCATGAAGTCAATGGATTCTGGCTCGTTCACCCACATGAATCCACTTTCCGGCATGCTTTGTGACATGGCCCAGCCGTACAGGTTGTTCGCATCCAGGTACATCAGGTAATGGGTCGGTTTCGTGGGATCATACTCTGCTACGTAGGGGTTATTTGCTTTCGCATACTTGTGTGTGATGACAGATATTCCTCCACGTAAGCCTTGTTCAACCATTTGGTACATGTCAATGTCATTGATCAATTCCAATTTCACCTTTGTCGCTTTTAACATCGCATCCCACGACAGGCCTGGCGCTGTATAGTAGTGGGCAGGATCCAATTCATAGGTGTTGAGACATACTTGACGAAAGTTTTCAAACACGTCAGCCAGCAGTAACACATCCGATTTCAGGTACAAGTCATGGTAGTCGCCAAATGTAGTACAGTGGAATGTCTCCCACACCTTCTGTGCATGTGCATAATCCTCATCACTAATGCCTTCTTCACTAAGCTGACTGTAAAACTTGTCCTTGGACGGCAGTTGTGTTTCAGCAAACTTGGATGGCTCATCCACGTAATCGTAGGGGTACACTCCCTTTCTCAACAGTAATTCTTGCTGGTCGCTATCGTGAATGTGAGAGGTCATCTGATAAAAGTTCTCTTTCCCTTCTGCCGCCAGGTTGGAGACCAACTTCTGTAGAGACGTACTCATGAACTGAAAGCTGTCCGTAAATTTCAGATTGCTCATGGTGAATGCAATATATTTCTCAACGGTGTTGGGAATGACTGTAATCGTTTCATCTTTGAACTTTCCAATTTCCTCCATGATCAAATGACTGTCATAACCTCGCAAATTGTGGAAAAAGACAGGGATGATAAACGAATCTTTATCCCCCTGCTGATCCTTTCGAAATCGAAATTGTAAATTGCATTCACTATGTGCAGCTCCACGGTATTTGCCATTGATATGATCATGATCTCTTACACGATCTGCTCCTAGAGGCTCATGACAAATGTAGCAGTCGACCGCAGTCCTGAAATCCTCTTTGTCTGCGCGAGTCATCACCATCTCCTTTGGCTGTTGTAAACCGTGCACAATACGATCACGCTCAGTCACCATATGGTCTAAAAAGACTTTCACAACATTGTCTCCTCGATACAGGACTGGAGCGCGTGTGTCATACTGGCTCACAACCACATAGGCAAAGCTGTTTGGACGATGATGCTGGTACCTAACTTCTTCATGCTTTTTCGTGAAACATTCAAAGTCGGCATAAATCACAAAAGGGACTCGCTGTTGTTTGGCTACATTCTTAAACTTGATAAAGGGTTCCTTGGGAAATGATAAACGTTGCGCTCCATGCTTGCCACACACTTCGCGATGCTTGTCTAACAGATCTTGTCGTGTAAACCCGTGAAGACAGTTGAAACAATAAAACATTGCTCCATTATACTTGGTACGATAAGCCATCAGTCTGCTGAAATTCTTGATGAGACAATAATGCCTTGTCTTGTCATTGCTAATCAAAAGTAAGTTGATTTCTCTCACACTGTTGTTGGCGCTGGCGCTGTTGGTGTTTCGACTCAGTTGTATCGGAACAACGACATCCTGTTCATATCCAAACACGTTGATGGACACATCATTCTCCTTTTCAAACTTTGGAATGTCTGTAATCGGTGTGGGAAATGTCATACCTTCCACCTTCAATTCGTTCTCAAATACCTTGTATTGATGCACACGCTGTGGGTCATTGCTTGTTGAAGGGTGAAAGTGAGCCAGTACTGACCATAAGAAACACTTGTTGTCTTTATTCTTAATGTTTAACACAGCCTTTGTATTCTTCACTCTCTTCGGCAGTTTGATATAACTGCTCGCTTCCAGAGGTGCTGATGTAGCTGTATGCACTTCAATATACAGGATGTTATCCAACACTCAGCCAGACCCTTGTCGCTCATGTTCATCAAACTTGGTAAACAATTCTTTATAGGCTTCTGGCAAGTCCTGTTCAATATCCTCTGGATTGTAGGCTATAGGTGTTCGACTGCTGATAAAAGCATTATCCACTTGTTCTACCATCACACCTTCAGCATTCGGCGTCAGTTTCTTGAAGCGTGCATGCACGACAATGTACCATTTCATGCCATGGTTTAAGGTCTCCAACAAATGTCTCTTAATCCGATTCTCTTGTTGCCGCATTTCAAGTAATAAATCCGATCCATCTTCAGGCTCAAACCGTCTTTCCTGTGCATTTTCACCAAGACTCACTCTTCTCCCTCTCCCTACTTGTACTCTCTTTGGAAGCATCCTGCATACATGTGTGTCAAACGCATCCATAGATGGAAATATCTTTACACATTCACCGCAGAGGAACGGATCAGGTCTGATAATGCTATCTTCCATCACCTTTTGTCTCTTCACTTCTATCTGCTGAACAAGCTCTTCAATAGCACGTTTCAACCTTGCTGGTTTACATGTATGTGCCACATACAAGTCCAGAAATGGAAATGTTTGTTTGCACTCATGACAAAACACTGATGTGTCTGAATTCGTAGCCATCCTTGCTTGCTGTTGCTGCGCTGCGCTGTTGCTTGCTGTTGCTGCTGCCGTCAACTACTAAAGACTGATGTTTCCCCCCTTTTATATACACGCACACAAAGAGGCTGTTTGAAAGTAAAAACAATTTTTATTGTTGCTTCTCACATCTAATACTTTTCCACTTAACTATAAAATAAACCACAAATATTTTCATGCAGATAAAATATAACAAGTTAGCGTTAAATGTAAAAAAAAAAATATTAAACAATTTAACGTTAAATGCAAATGCTAAAAGATAACCAAAAACGTTAAACATAAGAGGTACACACAAGATGAACTCGCAACACTATAAACACATAGAGTCTGTGATAAAATATATTAAACAATTTAACGTTAAAATGCAAATCTCATTCACAAACCGCAATGTCTAAAGTTCACCAAAAACCCCCACTATACACAGCGCTGATGTACCCCCCCCCCCCCCCCCCCGTCCATGATGTTCACCAACACGTTGGCTCTCCGCAGTCACACTGGTAGCGGTAGAATTCGTTCATTGTAAACGGCCTCCTCGAGCATCTGAATGGGTGAAAGTTATAATAACCAAAGTTCTTCAGCGTTGCCCCGCACCGCCAGCAATCTGTGCACGACTCCTGTCCTAGCAATCTCGCTGTGAACTTGTAGGGTAGCAATCCACCACACGTTTTACAACAGTAATGTCGCGGGGCATTGTGCTTCACCGGGCAATTGTGCGGCTGCCCCTCATACTCCAACCACACCCAGCACTTGTAACACTCCGTTGTTAGCATCCGACCGTCCTTGCTCCGCACTATCTTCGTTTCCTCCACCGGAGCCACTGCCGATGGAAACTGTAAAGCTTCCTCCAAAGCATAGTTCATCTCAGCCTTTGCTTCAGCCTTTGCCTTCTTATCCGTCAACGGCATCACAATCCTAACTACCTCATTGGCTTCGAAACGGCTCAGGTCATTTATTGGCGAGTTCATCTTGTGTACCTCTTTGTGTGTACCTCTGGTAGCTTTTTTTCCTGACAACAGCCTCACTTATATATGAGTTCTGGGGGAGGGAGGGGGGTTGGTGGGGTGGTACAGCGCTACAGCGCTACAGCGGAAGCTGTTATTTCCAATCTCGTAATCACGCAACTGCACAAAATGACGTTTACACTGCCATCCATTTCGTCAAGAACTCTAGGGGAGGGGTGGGGGGGGGGGTGGTCGACAACACAGATTCTTGGGGAGGGGTGGGGGGGTGGTCGTCAATACTCTGTACTCTGTGTATTGACAAGGAGGGTGGTCTGACGTTGATCAGCTGCAGAGTATATATCATTCAAGCCTTTGCAAGCCTCTGCAAGCCTTTGCAAGCCTTTGCAAGCCTTTGCAAGCCTTTGCAAGCCTTTGCAAGCCTCTCCAGCCTTTGCAATGGATGCAACAATGGAATTTACAATTCATGTCGAAGATCAATCAAGTATCGACACCATTATCTCCACCCCGTCTCGGCACACCCTCGTCCACTCGAGACACTCACGCCTTCTTTTAAAAACTCTCTCTCTCTCTCTCTCTCTCCACACCCCGTCTCGGCACGGCACACCCTTTCACTCGAGACGTTTCACCGGAAACACACTTTCGCTCGCTATCGCAATCCTTCCATCAAATGACGTTTTCTTTCGTCATACTCTATCGTCCACTCTACCCTGCCGCACAACTCTTCACATACAAATACATGTGCGGCAGAACTCTTATAAGAGTTCTACCGCAAAAAGTGCGGCAGAACTCTTAAGAGTTCTACCGCAAAAAGTGCGGTAGAACTCTTATTTACACACTTCTTTACACGTTTTCAGTGACTGGAAGTTTCGGATAGTCTCGATTTTTTTTTAACCGTTGGTGTGGTACCGAATAAAAGGTTATATAAAAATTTCTCCATTTATTTAGTTAGCAATATTTCGCCTAACTTCAGAGAATGCCTTTGAAGGGGCTATTGGCAAGGCAGCGGTGAGGAGGAAGCAATATTAGACCTTACTTCAGATTTTTTTCTAACCCTATAAAGTTAACTGCAAACTACAGTCAGCTGTGCACTTAGTTTATAGCATTTTATGGCCTTGACCCAAATCAAAACAAAACCACGTCATTTTGGACAGATTCACCATTTTTACACCACAAACGTTCTCGACTCATATATTGACGTGAATTTCTGTGCTCAAAATTTAGTTCTACACGGAGGAAGCAACCCGGACGCAGCACAAGTAACCGTCGCATAAGTAAGCTTCTGAGTTATTTTTTAGTCTACTGTGGTAGCTCCGAGCCTGCTCTTCCTTAGTCCTAGATGACGCTTGCAGTCTTCCTGTGACAGCAAGGGTCATAGTTCCTACAATAGGAAATCTCATTGATGTCAATTTTCAAATCTCGGCGCACGACTGGGGCCAACGGCGTTATTTTAGAAACGGTGCATCACATAAATGGCCCAATTATAAATTATGGCGCACAAGTTTTATGGTCAGATAACAATTATTTACTGAGAAAAATATGTGTTTTCTTGAGATCAGGATATCAAATCCCTCATTATCGCCCACAACAACAGTGAATCCACAGTTGCAAAATCACGCTTTACTCTAGTTTGGAAGTTTCGCTGAGGTCGAAAATAATGCGCCAGGATACTTTTCAGTGTGCTTTTAAAGAAAAAGCCTGCCAGTTCGAGCCTCGGTGTACTTGAACGTGCGCCGAAAGATTCAGAGCCTCAAAAATTGAGATCAATGGCCATTTCTATTGAAGGAACTGTGACCCTTTCTGACCTAAGAAGATAGAAAGGGTCCGCTGGGACTAGCTCTTCCTGTGATATTCTTGCGGACACCTTCATGCAGTGCATTTTTCTAATCGGTAAAAACTGTTAAAAGAACTAACTTCCTCGCATGTGACAAGTAGGCCAAAATGTATGCAATCGGCACAGCAAAAGAAAAATACCCTGTTATATATTTGCTATAAAACCAGGAGAAACTACGAGTATGTGTTTTGCCCCGACGCTAGTCCCAGCGGACCCTTTCTATCTTCCTAGGACAGAAAGGGTCACAGTTCCTACAATAGAAATGGCCATTGATCTCAATTTTCGAGGCTCTGGAACTTTCGGCGCACGTTCAAGGACACTGATTCTAGAACTGGCAGGCTTTTTCCTTCAAAAGCACACTGAAGAGTACCCTGGCGCATTATTTCCGACCTCAGCGAAAGTCCCAAACTAGAGTAAAGCGTGGTTTTGCAACTGTGGATTCACTGTTGTTGTGGGCGATACTGAGGGATTTGATATCCTGATCTCAAGAAAACACATATTTTTCTCAGTAAAAAATTGTTATCTGACCATAAAACCTGTGCGCCATAATTTATAATTGGGCCATTTATGTGATGCACCCTTTCTAAAATAACGCCGTTGCCCCCAGTCGTGCGCCGAGATTTGGAAAATTGACATCAATGACATTTCCTATTATAGGAACTGCATATCTTTTATTTCTTCGTTTTAGTGCAGAAAAGTTAGCTTTTGTACTCACCTGTCATATCTTTGTTTGCGTTGTGGCTATTAAATGTCGTGACCAAAGTCATGTGCCCAGAAATTTGAATAAAGGGGTTATATAGATTATCTGTAAAATATAAGTCAAATCACACTGAGCCTTCCCCAAAAAAATGAGCAAAGAGATTCTGCGTTTCGAATAAAATAACCGGGTAAAAATGAAAGAAATGATAGAGAGATTTCGACTAAATGTCAAAATTATCTTGCACCAAAGTGCGATGGGGCTTTTAACAACCTGTGTGCTATTTAAAAAATTTATTAAAAGTTTTAACAAATCGATTTCTGCTATGGTCCCAGTATGAGCTATTTTGCGATATTTCTTTCATACTTTTCTATCATCTCTTTTACCCAGTTCTCTCGCAATGCAATTCAAAATTCTTGCGTATTTGATTCGAAAGCCCAACGTGTGGTTTGGCTTATATACTCAAATAATTGTGAGATACAAGATTAAGTATAAATTTTTTTTGCACACCTACAATATTTAACTTCCAGTTTTTCCATGCCTTTTAAAATATCAGTTCAAATTTTTTAGCGTAAATTTACAAAACTATACCCCCCGTATGCAAACAAATTTCAGTAAGCCAAATCACACCTGGGGCATTCCGAATAAAATGCGCAAAAATCCTGCGTTTTGAATACAAGCTAACAGCGCAAAAAATGTAAGAAATTTTTCTGCACCAAATAGCAATCGTGCTTTTTAACAACCCGTGTGCTATTTTAATTTTTTTTTTTTGAAGTTCTAACAAATGGTTTTAAGTTTCAATTTCTTTTACGTTTCTAGTATGAGCTGTTTTTGCTATATTTGTTCTGTCATTTCTTTCATTTTTTACCCGGTTTCATCGAGTTGAAATTCGAAATACTTGCGCATTCTATTCGAAACACCCGAAGTGTAATTAGGCTTATTATTGCAGGAGGTTTGTGATTATTTCCATATTCTTTTCTTTTAAAGAAAGTGTGACACAGAAGTTGTATATCATTACCGTTGTACTTCGAGGGTCTTTAGTAAATGCCAGTAAAGACTTGCGAGTAGTTAAATCTCGCACAAAGACACCTGAAAACGAGCTCAGTTGACTTGTATAGGCGTCTCATAGCGAGGAATTGAAGTGGTAAGCCAATAGCTCAGTAGCGAGGAACTTCTTTGAGCTGGCTCTGGGTGAGCCCCCTCCCCCTTTACTTTTACTCTGTGCGAGGGAGAGGAGATCAAATTGGTTACAGTAGATCATAATTGGCGGCGGCAAGATGTCCCATTCCGATTCCAGTAAATAAGCCAGTTGCAAATTTGACACCGCTTTGACTCCATTATTCCTTATTTCGTGATGCTTGACAAAAGAAATTTTAAATAACGGAAGATGTTCTTTTTCATTTCACAAATTTGGATCTATGGTAACCGTTCTTTCTTCTCTCTGTTGTATATCCGTCAAATCCCCAACAGCCAGTCGCTTCTTGGAGCTAGTCTAGTATGTAGTTGTACCAGGCTACAACACCCCTCCCCCTCCTTCCCCAGCGAGCCAACCACCCTACCGGTAAATCAATTTTTAATCTTCATCAGTTTCGACAATGAAATGAAAGGTCACAAGAATAAGGAATTTGACCTGGGTGGACTGTAACATGCTTTATTCATATTGTCTTGTACATCCTATCGTAACATAAAATAAACAAATAAATCTGTATCGGTGAAGAAAAAGGTTGGCAAAATTAGCTGAACTGATCGACTTTGTTTTTTTAGTCCCGCGTAGCGCGGAGCGGGGAACTATAGTATTTGGGTCTGTCCGTACGTCCGTCCGTCTGTCTGTCCGTCTGTCCGTCTGTTGAGCCGTCCGTCTGGCGACACTTGGAAGCACAAATTTGTGCACGCGATATCTCAGCCGCTATTCAACCCTGGCTTTTGATTTTTGCTACAGCGAAAATATATATATTGAAGTTGTGCGACGTCGCATTACTTTTCGATTCGACCAAAAACGACGAAATAGCGACTTGTTGAAAATAGGCAATGTTTTAGTATATCTGTTGCCTACACTGCAACTTTGTGTACGCGATATCTCAGCCGCTATTCAACCCTGGCTTTTGATTGTTGCTACAGTGAAAATATATATGTTGAAGTTGTGCGACGTGGCATTATTTTTTGATTCGACCATAGTTCGTGGCGGGGGACATTCAATAGTTTCACTGATAACTTGTTTTTTTTTTATATTTTTTTTTTTGCCATCTTGGTTCCTGTGAAATATTTTTGTATCATTTTTAGACGAGGTGGCCATGGGCCACACGGACTAGACCCGTAGTGTAGGCTCTATCGTCAATCCGTCTGTTAACTTTGATTTTTTGCTACTTTTCTTTCAGTTTTCATCGGATCGCAGTAGAGTTTTATGGAAAATTGTTCATTATTTTATTTTCGCAATTCGCCAGATTTTGCCAATTTGGCGATCTGATGCCCACCTTTTGGAAAAAAAATATCTCCTACAAATTTTGTTTAGTGTGCTCGAAATTGTGCATAGATTTGATGTAGATATACGGTAAAAAAGTACGCAAATCGATATTTTATCATTTCCAATTTGGTTCTTTGATGTAATTCTAAACTTGGGTGAAAAAATATTTACATTGTATAATATCCATTTTAGTACACAGTTACAGTAATAAAAATAATAATATCAATAACAATATAGTATGTTATATGTATGTATAAATATATATGTCAAGACAAATTCTCAGAATCTATAAGCTCAGTTTTTGACTCGTTACATAGTAAAAATATATATTTTGCACATGTAGAACGTCATTTTATATTGTTTTGAGCCAAGAAAAGATGAATTGGCAGTTTGTCAAAAATGATAAAAATTTACAGTTTTCCGTCAATACATGTATTCGACAGAATTGTCCACATAATTTCTCAGAAACTAACAGGGTCAGTCTAATGAAACTGCGCAGCGACAATGTCTATATTGTAAGTGTGCATCACTGTACCTATTGGGAAAAATCCATGCTGTGATGGCTTTCATTGAGAGTTGGACAATCAATACACCGAGGCTGATAGCATGTTTCGCAAATTTGTTTAGTCGTTTTTTAATTGAAAAATTAAGCGAATTTAAAAAAATACAGGAGGATCAGCTAGACATACTGAAGTTTATCATATCCAAATTTCATCTTTCTAGCCCTAACGGCCTCTGACTGGTTCCACGGACAAACTGAAAAAAAAAACCGGAAAAGCATGCCACAATTGCGGGTAAAATTTTCGTACAAATTCAATACACTAGGGAGGATTTTGGCAAATCCCCAAGTGTGATAAAATGATGGCTTTAAGAGAAATGAAAAAAAATGCTGTTCGCCACACAGATCCTGTCCCATTGATTTGGTTAGCAGTGTTTGCCATGGGGCCTTTTACCCAATTTAAATTTTATCAAAATTCGTTGATTTTTCCTTTCACCTTTGTAACGTCTTCGCTTTTACCGCTGGGCACAATGTTCATGGATATTCCTGTTACAGTGCACACCGTTAACACATAAATACAATGTAAGTGTGTGAGACTGTATTATTTTTTAAATGGGCCAAAACAGATTTATTGCACTGTGTGAAAATGGGTAAAAATTTGCAATTTTTGATCGAGACTTTTGTCTAGACAAGTACTCAGAAAGTCCAGTCTTTCGAAAGTTTACACCGGAAAATGTATCTAGATATTGCATAAGGCATTTTGTCATAGATTAAAAAAAAATGGCACAGTTTGTATTGAGATTCGTGGGTTTTCTTCAGACTAGTCTGAAACTATAAGGCCAAGTGAGACTATTTTTGCATCGAGACTTGGGGAAAAATAGTTATAGGCTCAGTTTTGAAAGTTTGGAAAAGTATCAGAAAATATATCAAAACAATGTTTTGTGGTGATTGCGCGACATGATAGCCGTAGTGAGCAACAAATAAACTGGCCATGTGGCTGGACAGTAAAGTTCGATTATATGTTTCCTCTTGTGTGTTGCATCTATAGTAAACAACGGAATTAAAAGAAACGACTCCATTATGGCACACACATTAAGTGAATTGAATAACAATTTCGTACTGACAAAACTATGTTTTTTTTCTTGGGTTCGAATATAAGACATACAGTTATCGTCTTGGGTAAGGGGGGACATTTTTCTCCAGTTGTTAAAAGGGGGGATTTTCTTGGGGGGCTTTTTCTCGGGGGGAGGGGTGGGGTTACGCGTACCTAAGACTCCTCACTATACGAGCGGGCCGGATTCGAACTGCTTGTTACTAACCAGCAATCTTTTGTCATTTATAGATTCTTCAAGTAAAGGATCATCGGGGAAAATTACCGACAACAACCAAGTACAGCATTTGGTACAGGAAACATCGCTTCAGCATAGCTCTGTATCAGTAGGTCTTGTAAGTATTGTAACATTACAGTATTGCAGTCACGTGACATTTTTTTCGCGCTTATGTTGATTGTAATCACAGATTTAAACTGATTATATAGCCTTTGGGGGGATGTGTTACTGGGATAAATTGCCACGTTAGTAGGAGACTACAGAACCTCTCCCTGGTACTGTGTACAGTGACACACCTTTAATACATGAAATGTTGAAGCCTTTATTGCAGAGCGTAGGCTGTAAAAATATAACCTTGAAAGTGCTTGGCATTGGGTCTTCGTTAAAACATTTAACACAGTGAAATATCAGTTAATGGTGGAGAAATATGCATGCCAGTGAAGCTTGTATATGGAGATTACAAAAACTAGTATAAATGTGTCATTATGGGCGATTTACTGTATATCGTATGAAAAATGTACCGTGTAAAGTGTCTCACAACAAATAAGCAAGCAAATTCTCGTTATATCACGTTTTTCTTTTCAGCTAAACATGATTTTCGATTGCGTGCTTGAAAACTATTTCATTAGTGTTTTTCCCCCTCGTAGTAGGTGAAAGAACCCTGTTATAAGAGCTATGACTAACGACACTACACGCCGAGAGGAGGAATAAACGGCATGGGGCAAATCTTGTACAAGCAACTCTCGACCCGGAGAGGCAAGTGTTACTTCGCACTCTTTTCGCACACAACTATTTCCCCACAAGCCTTACATATGAACGTTTAAAATTAATTACTTTGAATTTATGAATTCTAGCTGAAATTTAATACCGAAGTAGTCAACTGATACCCGGAACTGAACTGATGTCAGGTGAAACAGGTTTCACTTTATCACCGATTTATATACACAGGAAGTCTGTTAATTACATAGCCTATTTTCCGTGGAAAATTTTGCTTTTATCAAGTTTATGCAGTTATCAGGTATAGTTTATATAAAATCCCCGGGACTAAAAGAAAACAAGTCCGTTTAAGTATAGCCGAAAACTACCACCCAGGAGTACACTGTACTAGGGTCATTGATGTCGTATTAACCGATATGCCGAATTAAGCGATGTCGGTTAGAGCGTCATCACCAGACAAGCAAACTGTTTCCGTTGTTATTCCACGAGCTACTGCACTAAGTCCGTCTCAGAAGGTTCTCGCGTCACTGCGGAACTCACTCGTGCCCTAGCATGTCAAAAGCTCATCTCAACTAGCACCTCATTTCGCTAGCGAAATGTTAAACACTTGACAAAAATTAAAACGCAAAAATACTTCCTTCAGTGGGTTATTTCTTGAATAATATATTGTAAACAACACAGCTTGAATACATTTTATAAGCCGAGTAGTGTTTGGTTTTTGTTGACGTGAGGTTTTATTGTCTGATCAGGCATACGCCGCGTTATCTAATTTCACGCAGTTACAGCTCGCACAAAGCTGAGCAACTGTGTGTTCTGTGCTGCGCGTTAAATGCCCCGCATTTACTTGCAAAAAATACACTCTTTTTACATGGCGTTTTAAACAAAAATGAAAACGCAAAAATACTTCCTTCAGTGGGTTATTTCTTGAATAATATATTGCAAACAACACAGCTTGAATACGTTTTATAAGCCGAGTAGTGTTTGGTTTTTGTTGACTTAAGGTTTTATTATCTAATCAGGCATACGCCGTGTTATCTGTTTTACGCAGTTAGAGCTCGCACAAAGCTGAGTAACTGTGCTGTGCGTTAAATCTCCGCATTTACTTGCAAAAAATACACTCTTTTTACATGGCGTTTTAAACAAGAAAACGATATCGGAGGCGAAAATAAAAAGTGTCATGCACACGTTCATATTAGGTTCTACCTAAGTCCAAAGTTTCGTGGCCCTAGGGCCCGTAGTACCAGTGGAGGAGATGACCCAGGAAATCCGATCACTTGCAAGAGAAAAAAAAGATACCAACGGCTGCTCGCACAAATTCATATAACCCTTGCAAGCCAAAGGCTTGTCAAGTGTTAAGTATCATGTTTTTTATGTGCGGCGTTTATTTACAACACTCTTTTTTAATAAAAATATATAAAACTGACAGACTGAATGTCACAGAATCAGAGAAGTTGAATTGCTCTTAATTAAAGTTAGTTTTTTTCCGGTAACTTGACTAAAGTGCTTGATTTCGCAAATGACAAAATATGTGTGAATTTTTATCTGCTTAAAATGTTCTGATTTTAAAAACGGTGCGTTTTATCTGAAAATCAGATATACAGAAACAGTTATAGAGTACGATTGCCCGTTTAAGAACCAGAAATAAATGAATAAATAATGTGCTGCTATTTTGTGTTTATAAAAGCAGCTTCGCGCGAAGTGATCACAAAAAAACAATGAGGCGTTGTCTTACCTTGGCATACAGAAACCAAGGGATTTTTGTGATATTATGAAATTATCAAGAATTAGTCAAAGAAAGTGTCCGAGTTCGTTAAAAATCTGAAACTTTGTTCGCAGATGTCGATAACAAGGGGGCTGTACTGCCGAAAACTTTCCCTGACCTTCACAAGCTTCCCCCGGAACTAGCACTGCTGGTGTTGTCCCATCTGAATGCCACCGACCTGTACCTGGCCTCGTGTGTGTGGAAGGATCTAGCTGACTGCGAGGTGCTGTGGCATGGGTATGGTTACTCGTCGACTCTCTTTGTTTTTGTTGTTGATGTCTTTTACGTGTAAGCGCCCACGTGTCGGATCCTTTAGGAATGCTTGAAATCCACGACCGTTATCATTTGCGTTCACAGAATCGCATAGGAATCTGTGGGCCTAATTATTTATGCCCACAGTATCGTAGGAATCCATGGAAGTTATCATTTGTGGCCACAAAATCGCGTAGGTTTCCGTGAACGTTATCATATAATGTACACCAGGCATGTGTAGTGTAATATTATAGTGCTTTAAACTGTCATTTCCGATGGCCGCTTTCTCTACTTGAACGGTTTATTGCACAGCATCATGTGATGTTACCGGTTTGATTCCTAGAGAATGTACTTATCACCCAAGTTGACGGTTATCTTGTGTAGCCTGTGTGCGCATGTCTGAAAGTCAATTACAGAAAGTACTTGTAATACCCCAGTTCTAGGCACTTACTGATTGATTTCCAGGCTGTGCAGGAGTCAGTGGAAATACGTCACAATCTACAACAGATTCGGTGACGACGGATTTTCTTTTAAGTCTCTCTATTTGAAACTAGATGAAGCTACACTTACTTTTAATGCAGATTCGCAGCTGGTAAGTGTTGTCGTATAAAAAATCAATGCTTTAGACACAGTGAGAAAAGTAAGCAAGGCGTGTTGATGTATATTTAAAAATAACATTGTTTATACATTAAATAGGTTTTGCTTGGAGCAGGTAATTTATGTACCGTTTTTGTACATAACTTGGTCGCTCAGCCTGAAAAAAACGCTTTTTGTTGCATATCACAAAAAATTTCCAAAAGATTTTTTATTACGAAAAAAAATTTCCACAAGGTATTTTGCGAAGCAAAAATATTCCATAAACTGTGCCCGCATTGCAGGGATACGAGTATATAATCAAACACGGGCTTGTAGATGACACTCCCATGGAATGGGCGAGATTCATTCACGGTGCAAGAAATATTAATTGGACTCAACGGCGGGAGTTTCTTGCTAAAAGGCAAGGTTTTGTTGTTGTTTTTTTTTTTTTTTTGTTTTTTTTTTTAAGAGTACAATTTATGTGCACGTAGTGCTGTTCACCAGAATTAGAAGATTATCAAATTTCAACTGGCTCAGTCCGGGCACTTCGAAGCAAAATACCTGTCCAATAAATATTTTGATAAAAAATAATTGAAATTTGTGATTGAAAGTTTCATACAATTGCAGTAAGAATTTGAACCTGTTTGAGTCCAGCCAGACAAAGGAAAATATTCTGGTAAAATGAAATAATATAAAAGTATTAGAGTAGGCAGCGGCGTGTAATAATAACGCCTGAGGCGTGTAGACGTGTAGACGTACGCGTTGTTGTTCCCCGCAGACCTGAAGTTCTCGATGAAATTGTGAAGCTGCAGGATTTCGAAAATCAGTTTCTTCCGAATGCCTTGAGGAAGTTCTTTAATTTAACTACCCCACAAAATGAAAGGAACGACTACCTCAGCGAACTTGTCGACAAGTTCTCACAGCGATTTTGCGACTGTAACCCCAAACTGGGCTTTTCGAAAGGTATGCTGCTCTTTTACTTAGATAAACAGTGCGAGAAAGTCCCCAATTTTGCAACGAACCGAACAAAGCTAGTGCAGAGAGAAGCGAAGGCTTGGTTTATATGTGAAGAAAGAAAAGCAGGTTAAAGGAAACTGGTATTGGTTTAGTAAGTCTGTATAACTCATCATGCCTCCTCTGGCCGGTTATATTGGACAAGATATGTAGAGAATGAGACATATACTATTGTTCACGGAAACAATAGACATTTGTGACCAATCAAAGTGTGAAATGTAACATTTGTGTCAGGGTTGGCAAGTTTTGGACATGGTGGTTTAAACCATGGTTCGAAACCCGTTCTTAACTGTCCGTCCAAAATAGGTTTTGGACAGTTTAAGACAGGTTTTGGACTGAATCCGGAGCAGGTTGCTGAGATGCACTCTTTTATTCAGCAACGAACCCGAGTTTTGTCTCCGGCTTAATAGCGTTTGAGGGCAAGTCACATCCATTTCCTCAAGTCTACTTCTCAGAATCTGCATCAGAAATGCGCCCTGATACATGGTGGAAGGGGCTCCTGAGTTCTACACTGGATCCTGATTTTATTGCCATGGCCATACAGCTGTTGTCCACGCCGCCGTCGTTTGCCTGTATAGAGCGAATATTCCCAAACTTTGGATTTATTCACAAGAAACTCTGGAATCGTCTCGGAAATAAGACAGCGGTCAAATTAGTGTTCTGCTACCGAATGCTCACGGGCGATCGGGGCTTGGATTATTTAGATTATTGACAAAAATGTCGATGTGATTTGCAGATTTTTAATTTAAATGTGATACTTTTCACATTTTTAATAGCGTGTTGAGTTACAGAGATACACTTAAAACGTTCATTATATTTGTGTTCTATGTACTCGGTTTTGATCTACAGAAAAATAAATGCAATGATGAGCTTATTAGGTGTTTTACGGTTTTGGACAGTTTTTGGACGATTTGGACAGTTTACGTGTTTTACGGTTTTAGACAGTTTTTGGACGTTTTGGACAGTTTTAGACGTTTTTAGACGGTTAAGAACCAGTTTTAGACCATGTCCTGTCCAAAATACTTTTTGGACAGTCCAAAACCCAACCCTGATTTGTGTACACAGATGCTACTTTGCCGCCCTATTAATTTGTCAGAAATGAACGAATTCACACACCTTCTCTTGTGTCTGTTTTTAAAAAAATGTTGTCTCCTATTTAGGACCAAATTGGTGGTTGGAACCCTTCAGATTAACTATGAAACTTGCCAAATAGGTTTCTTTATTTCTTTTAATATTGCTAACAGAATTGTTAGTCGTAACGAATAGAGTAGTCCAAACCAAGTGAATTTAGTTAATGATTTTTTTTTTTCTATCATAAATCCTTGATGGAGGTGTTCCGTGATTTGGTAGAGCGTACGTTTGATACTGCTGGTAAAATGTGTTGTTTAAACGTGTGTGCTGTATCGTTTTTTTTCAGACACAGTATATGTCATATGCTTTTCACTCATCATGCTGTCCGTCGACTTGGCCAGCCCCCATGTCAAGAACAAAATGTCCAAGCGCGAGTTCATTCGGAACACAAGAGGCGCCACCGACGGAATCAACGATGATTTCGCCGGCCATCTCTATGACAACATCTATCTGATAGGCCACGTGGCACCGCGGGCTTAGAACGGATGTGACGTAATAGGAGTAATAACTAGTAAGAAGCAGTGAAAACAGTGATACTTAAAAACTTACGTCTTTTCTGCTTCGGCAATGCTATCAAATTTACGCCGGAGAAATTGAAAATGAAAAGAATGATGACTGTTATTGCTGTTGTTGAAGGAAAAATCGTCGATATCTATGCAACGACACCAATCAAAAGAAATGACCACTCGGTGCATGTGTTACACTGCAAGAGTTACACTGAGTGTATGTGTTATAGTAGGTGCATATGTTTCAGTGTTACATTGGGTGTGTTACATACGGCGCATGTATTACGGTAACGCTGCGAGTACTACGCTCCGTGCATGTGTTACAGTGTTACACTGCTGGTGCTACGTTGAGGCGTATGCATTACCTTACACTGCCAGTGTTACACTCGGTGCATGTGCTACAGTGTTGCACTGCTGGTGTTACATTCGGCGCATGTATTACGTTATGCTGCAAGTACTACACTTGATGCATGTGTTACAGTGTTACACTGCTGGTGTTACAGTGAGGCGGATGCATTACGGTACGCTGCGAGTGTTACACTCGGTGCATGTGTTACAGTGTTACAGTGTTCCACTTTATTTAGTTGAACGAACGGAGCCACCCAGCAACGCAGTGTTTACTGTTTACAGATTATTTTGTTGAACTTTAAAACACATGATATTAAATGTTAATGCCATGCATTTATATAACGACGTGTTAATATTTCTAATAATTTTACCCTTGGTTTGTTGTAGCATTTAGTATCAGAATAATTTATGACAACAAAACCGCATAATTTATAAACATTTCCGGCCATGACATCACATGGTGGTATAGGAAATCACGCTTGGTGTTATTCGATACTAGGGAGGGGAGGGGGGGGTGCGAGGGGGGAGGGGTAGCGGTAGGGGGGGGAAGGTTGTTGATGTATAAATGCTGAAGTGTGTGAGGTCACCGGCGCCGCAGCTTGCCAGGTGCGTCCGTGCCATGCCGCTCATTGGCTAGTGTAGTTAAATGTAAAGTTGCTGTGTTAAGTTGCGGGACGGAAGATGCTCGAGTTATAGCAGGATCGTAAAGAATGCCGATGTTGCTTATGGGGGCGGGCGATAACGGGGGCGAGAATGAATAAAAACATCCAATTGTTGACGCATGAAGTATATTCACAACCCTATATTATGCTTAGTTTCATTGACTGTATTGATGAAAAAATCTTGTGCGTCCCATAAAATGGAGAATGACCCATCAGTAGTAGTAACAGGGTTCGCGCTGGGTCCTCGTGAAAGTGAGTCAAAAAAGGAAATGTGACTCAGTTTGGTCTAGAAAGACTCGGTGAGTTCCGAAAAAGTGAGTCATTTCGTAAAAAATGCCCAAAAAGTGGACAAAAACCCCGCCAACGCGAACCCTGAGTAACATCATCGCTGTTGCTGTGTTGATCACCATGACATCTAATAATAAGTATGTGGGCATTCAGAAAGACACATCATCGTATACTACACATTTTGTTTGGAAAAGAATTGTGTACAGGTAAAGGTCAAATTACACTTTTTGAGTCTACTTTGATAAAAGTTTAACTGTAGACGATTTTTTTTGTGAAGTTTAGAAAATGAAATATCCAATTCTGATGCCCTAAGAAACGAGCGATTTGTATGGAATAAGGTCCATTTTGCTAGAGTGTTCAAATATTAACCAGTTTAATGCAGGGTGTAGATAAATCTAAAGTTAAGAAGTCAACCATGTATTTTGGAAAGAGCAACTGGTATTTTGAAAAAAAAAATACACCCAACTTTTATAGATATATGAGTGGATCGTCACACAGAGGCAAAAATATGCCCCAGCAGTGTTTTATTGAAACCTGCATTTTTTAATTAATTTATTATTTTTTTTTTTTTTTTTTTTTGGGGGGGGGGGGGCGGAGGGATGGCTATCTTTGGTTTCGTTTAATTTCTGTTCTAGAAGAAATAGTTAAGATTAGAAGAAAATGCTGTGGCAATACTTAATAGCTAACATCCTTACACGAAAACAGGGGAGGTTGATTCGCAAATTTTATTACAGGTTGTTTAACAGTTTGCGATTTGGAGAACTTGACAGAAGCTGTGCTTTGATTGTGTAGAATATCTGGCTAAATATATACACGTGTTTGTGTATGTTCATACTCACACATACGTGTCTATCGGTGGTTTATCGTGTTAGTTTTGCTCACACTTTTTGTTAGAATTTGTTCACCACAAAAGCTCTCTGTGATCATCTGCATAAATTGTTAGGAGTTTTGACCTGCGTTATGCCTATTTACGTTTGCTATGTATCCCGTTCACTGTTTACTATTATTAATTCTTTTAGTGTAGATATAAATATAAATACACAGAGAAATGGTGTCAGTTTGTAAATGTTGTGATTCTAACGAAATTCTGAAATGGCTAAGTATAAACGTCATCGTCAGATGTCGCATTTCAAACTAGTTAAAATACAGTGTGGTACTATAACAGGAGTGTTTATGGCAGTAATATGAATAATGGGGTTTTGACTGAGGGTTGGAGAAAAGGAGGGAAGCAGTCGGTAGGGTAAATGCCCGCACTTTTCTCGCACGATTCCTTATTTACATCTAAGTGTGTTATTACGTTCATCACATAATCTTTGCAGAATTTTAAAGGGAAAGAAAATGTTAAAAGAAATAGAAAAAAACTTTGAAAAGAATGAAATTTTAAAATATAATAAAGATTTTGTTTAAACCTCGAATGTGTCCGTTTCCTTTTTTCTTTTCTTTCCTTAGTGTCAAGTGGCTTCCGTACTAAAAGATTTTTTTCGTATTGTCTTGTAAAACCTTTGAACATATAAAAATCGGCAAGCATTTGTTATTATTTGGAGTCGTCATAGCTGTTATTATTAACATGTAGCATTGTTGAGCTCTTGAAAGCGAGTCCTGTTTTTATCAGCTGAGTTTCTTCTCATTTTAAAGTAATTTTAAATCAAACATAGTACATATTGCCTCGATATTTGCCTCGATTTTCTCAATACTTATTCAAATGTCTTTGAATTTTGTTCATGTAAAGTGGAAGTCTACTGAGAACAGGACCATGTGAATGCGTTCCTTTTGGCCAAGACGTGTGTTGGATCTTCACAAGAACGTGTTGCCTTAAAATGCCTGATAAAACGTCGACAGCCAAAAGGTCGACGGATAAAACTCTGACGATCAAAACGCCGACATATATGACAGCAGATTAAACGTCGACTAACTAATTTGATTGAAATGAAACAGACAATTCTGCAAATAAATGTAATTAACTGTAGAGCTTAACTAGTTCTGCAAGTAGCAACCTGTTATGCAGTCTTATATAGAGTTATTTATTGCTACTCCCGTCAAAATACGCGATGCCAATATATTGTAACTCTGAATGACACAGATATTTTGCCCGAATCACAATTCTGAACAATAGATCATCTGGAATCAAATAAACATCGGTTGCCTTCCGACAAAAAAAATCCAGACTTGATGTCTGTTAGCGAGTCTAGACACAACGTACGCCGATGTCAGTAGTGCCATAAATACACAGCGCATTACTTCTTAAATACGTTGTTAATTGGTTTCTAAATGTCATTAAATACTTCCAAGCAACACGAATCCTTGGTAGGCCTACTCCTTCCACGCCCGGTTACTTTCATAGCGGGGGAGGGGAGTGGGGGGAGACTGGGGCTGGGCTTGATGTAGCTGTTAACCAGACTGAACACTTCCTAATAAGATTTCTTAGGGAGAATATTTTGACACAGAATGGACGGCGTTTTAACTGCCCTTACGGCATCGGGACACTTTCCAACTGGACATTTTCCGACCGGACATTTTGCAACTATTTTCTAACCGGACATTTTCCAACCGCATCTTGTTATTTTTAAGAGTTGTTAATTACATTATATCTTTTCAATTACTTGAAATAGATCTGCGTCTTTTTCGCGTAAAACATTATTGCAGCAAGCTCTTTTTTGTAACTGAAGTACTTAATTTCTTAATACTCATTTTTATGAGTAAAATATCTTGTAGACGTAGAAGCAACCACTATGGGTTTTCCAATGTATTCAACATTGGTTATCGCGATCCATAATAATAAAAATCTTTTGTGGAAGAAATAGCACCACATGGGTACCCTTAACAGGTGCTCTGTCGCTAGGTTTACCATGCTTGGCAACCAACCGACCAATCAGCGTCGGTGCAGTTCCTGTCATGTTATCGAACCATACTCAACTTATCGTACCAGACGATCCCAATTGATGGGGAGGTGGGTGGGTACAATTCGAGTGTTGGCTTCTAAGTCCACAGGATATTTTACTCATAAAAATGAGTATTAAAAAATTAAATACTTCAGTTTTGATTTCGAAAATATCGGCGTGTAGACTACGAAGCCATCACTATGGAAGACTCGAACTGACGGTGGGAAATAAACACCCAATGCATACGAACCGGCTGACACGCTGCCTACAAGACATTGTGCCGGAAAGGCAGAAATGAAAGAAACTGAATTCAGTTTTATCTTAATTCAGCGAGGTCTCACCCCGAACCGCCCATTCCATAACAAATAACAATGTTAAGTATGGTTTCACCACGAAGTGTCCATCACTAACAAACAAAGTGAAGCTCGAGCATCTTGATACGAGCTAATGTCCTCTCTCCCCCCCCCCCCACTTTTTCCAAAAGAGAGGTACACATAACCGTCACAGTGGCGTGTTATATCATGTGCAAAAAACGCACAGTTGTATATTCTTGCAAATGATGTTTAATAAACGTGTTTGGCGAGGCCCAACAGACAACCCGTAACAACTCGCACATTGACCCACCATTAGCGATACACAAGGAGTGTGCAACATGTCTAACCTGATGAGCTTAATTGACAATCGCTTTTGAATTACATCTTCAGGTTCTCTAGTTATATCATCAACAATGTGGTTTTCCTGATATAATTAGCTATAGACTCTTTGGAAAGATCTACCATGATACTAGGCATGAAAGATGTAAATAGGCGACTCTGGCATAACGACGCGGTGTCGGGACTGCCACGTGACCTCACACCTAAGTCTTTGGTCACAGTGTGCGTCTTGGTCAGAAAAAACGGTAATGGTTTTAGGACAACTGCCTCCCATGAACCACTTACTTGCTTAATGTAGTTTTACAAGACGTGTACTTCCTCATGGCGTTTGCCCGACGTCAATGCCACGCTGGAAACACATTCCAAGGCAAGTAACTTGTCTGAAGTAATAGAGTGATGGATAAGTAGAGGCGCGATATATTTCAAGACCAGGGACAAATCCTCAGGCACCACTGACCTGTCGGAGAGAGTATGGTTCAGTTGAAAGGACCTGAGCAAAGCCGACAATACAACACAGGTAGACAACTCATAACCCGAGGAACGTGTGTGACGCTTGAATGATCAAATCGTCATCCGGAACACAGAAGAAGACTTGCTTAATGAATCGAGACAACATCGGTGAACGCTTGAACAAACAAGAGACCTCTGTCTAATTGTCCACCAGAAACTGAACGCGTGACCCTTGAAAAACATAGGGAATAGTCGACAAGCAACCAATACTACTTCCCTTTCCAGCACATTGATACGCAATGTGCGATCTTGAGCAGACCACAAGTGTTCTCTTGGAAAAAGAAACCCCTTTTTTCCAAGACGCATCGTTCTGGACTTGTCTTGATAGGGATGGAAGAGGGAAAATGCGCACCTTTCAGTGGAATGCCCTGACGCGACCGCCAGTCGAGATCCCTCAGTGCTAGTAAGGAAAGCCGTAGTCAACACTGTAGGGACCAGCCGCGACACAGCGCCCCAACACCACAAGCTTAAAATGGCAAAAATGGCACCTGCCCAACTTGAACGTCTCAACCGTCCAACTTGTTGGTACAAGAGAGACGACTGAAAAACCCTTGAGAACCCACACGCATCTTTCTATGGCTCTTTTGTCTAACAGTTACAGAATCATCGTATCTAACGAGAGGAAAGATCTGGTGACACGACTCGTCCCTTGCAAACGGTAAACCAAGGGACTATTAGTCCGAGTGATTGTCAAGCTCGCCAAAAACCTCTTAGCGTCGCTTCTACCTCTGCACTCGATCCAATTGATGGAGAAACGAGTTCTTCGTAAGAACGTAAAGAAGTATCTGTGCGAGATCGGTGCGCGATGTCGCCCTAATATTTTGAGTATTTGCCACCTCTGCTTCGAAGAAGCAGCCGGCTTTCTAGTGTTCACCTTGGCTTCTTGGCCTGGGGAGTAGATGCCACTGAAGACTCCAATCGCTTCTCGGTTGCTGGTATGGACGGCTAGGAAAACTGTCGCTGCCTTGGCCTGCTGTGCTGCCGTATCCAAGGCCCACACATGAGCGTCTTGTAACTTCACTCCAGCTGCCTCGATTGTCTGCTTCAACAAGTTCGGGAGGAAAAAGTTATGATTAACCTCTACTGGTGCAAATCGACATCTACAAATAGGTCGAAAGACGCCCCCACGCGTCTCCGTTTGTCTCCATTTTCACAAATTTGTGCAAAGTTTGTGGAAGGTCTCATCTTGAAACGAAAGTGTGCGCAGACGGCTTATCACTTTTCAAACGCTTACGTCCCTTAGCCCGCACATGAGCCTACTCCCCCAGCTTCAATAGGAAAGAAAGATTGAATTCTCAAGGTGCACCCGTTGGTCGCGATGATTCTCCAAAGTAAAAAGCTGTATGCCTGAGAGCGGTAGACATGCTGTGCAGCTCGTGTGCGGATCACCGGCCTGCTTACCGTAATATCAGGAGTCCGGGATCGACTGTTGGTCTACAACAGAAAGAAAGTCACATAAGTAAGCAATAACAACTGTTGTTGCAATAAGAATGCAATAAAATAAAACACGACCTAATCACTTTAAATTGCATAAAACATTCAAAAATGTGATATAAATGCGATACGGCAATCAGAAACACGTGATGGAGACCTTGCGCGAGTGACCCGTGACATGCTAGACTCTGCACTCCGTCAATACCCGTCACCGCAGCTCGAGTTACTACACCCCGACCCGCCGCATTGACGATCGGTCAGTCACGGGTGCTGACAACCTATCACATTTACGACCCTTTGCAGCGATGACTAGTTCCCGCGACTAGTCAGGACAGTCAGGACACGCCAGGTACATTGCGCGTGTAAGCAACGAGCGGTCACAAAATCGACCCGTCACCGCCACAAGTCGTGACAGTGACAACCCGTTGCATGTACGACCCGTGGCAACAACAACCCGTCGCATGATCTACCTGTCACTGCCATGGGTCGTGACAGTGATGACACGTTGCCACGAGTCGTGATAGTCACGAAAAATCACACACACACACACACACACACAACACGGCACAACCACGGGTCGTCACATTCACGTCACAGCATATGCGCGACTGACTGTGAAATAGAAGCAAGGCTTCACATGGTCAATTCTCTATCGCCAGGCGCATAGCTACCGACCGCATAATCGTTGCATATCCGAGTCGACACAGTGACAACGCAGCAATTGACATCGCAAAAAACCGTAACGGCAGCGTATGAATAGTCACACCAGTTCAGTGTTACGTGTCGCTGCAGCCAGAACATCGATCACGTAACGTGACGAAAATACAACCAGAATTTCAAGTAGTGCTCGTAGAAAACTGATACAAGAACTCCCCATTAAAGCTGTATGCTCTTGGCAACCCCGTACAATGATAAAGTGACGATGCATGCAAACTATCAGTGATGCAATCAACCAACAGAGTGTTGAGATGGTGTACCGATAAAGATACGTTGCCGCTGCGACAACCAGATGGACAACTCAATATCCGTACTACACGTAGCCAGCCAATCCACTAGTCGGCACTGTGTCAAGTCACTGCAACACGAGCACGCTTGCAGATTGACACAGAAAGAGACAATAGCTGCAACCTTTGCAAAGAAAAATTGAGGTAGTATTGACTACGCGTGTCAGCAGCAATGTTAACACGAGATAGATTGCGGATGCAAAACAGAAAGAAGGCTAGTACGTAAGCAATAACAACTTGTTGCTGTAAGAGTTGTTAAAATAAAATACAAAACGACCCAATCAATAACTATTGCGAAAAAAATATTAAAACAGTGATAACAAGCCATCGTCGAGGGTGCAGACCCTAACCGAACACTGGCAGTTACTAAACGACAAAATCACTGGAATATAGGAATCAGCAACCGGTAGGAATGATAGGAAGGAAAACACATTACTTGAACTGATAGAGAAGAGAGAACAGTGAAATAGTACCGTGTTCGTTGCGTCTTTGTGACAGAAGCTCAATAGATGATCAGATTAGCTACTGAAGCATTTGTCTCTCTCTTTCGACGAACTCGCGTACAAAAGCACCAAAGTGTTACACTCCAGTTATTTAAAAAATCACAATTTTTGACAAGTAGTTATTTTGACAATTTTTGACCAATTTGAAAAATAATACGACGTTGCACAACTTCAATATATATATTTTCACTGTGTAAGGTAGCATATGCCTAGGATAAATAGTTTCGGATATCTCGCGTGGAAAGCACACAAGTCTATAATTGCAGTTATTTCAAAATATCCTAATTTTTTACAAGTCGCAATTTTGGCAATTTTTGACCGATTTAAAAAATAAAACGACATTGCACAACTTCAATATATATATTTTCACTGTGTAAGGTAGCATATGCCTAGGATAAATAGTTTCGGAGATCTCGCGTGGAAAGCACACAAATCTATAATTGCAATTATCTCAAAATATAATAATTTTTGACCGATTTGAAAAATAACACGACGTTGCACAACTTCGGTATGTATATTTTCACTGTACAAGCTTGCATATGCCTAGTGTAAATAATTTCGGAGAACTTGCGTGGAAACAGAACAGCATCCAAAGTGTGACACACGGACGGACGGACGGACGGACAGAGGGCAATCCTATAGACCCCCGCCACGTTATCAGACGCTGCACTCGATACCTGTTGCTTCAGCGAGTGACCTATAACATGATCGACCCGTCACTGCAACGGGACTTGACAGTGACAGGATTCATTATAGTTGTGAGTCATCTCGATTGTTTAGAGTGCAGAATAAAGTCAATACAGCGTTGCTAACACGTGATCAAGACGCTTTTTCAGCGACCCGTGACATGTGCGAGTCGACACTACGTCGACACCTGTCGCTGCAGCAAGAGATGTGAAGTTGCCGCAGACACCACCCGGCACAGTGACGACCCGTCGCAGTCACGGCTTGGGTCAGGTACGACCCGTCACGTAGACAAGTCGTGATAGCACCGACCATTCCCAGCGAAAAAGATTCTTCAACCAAGTGACAGTGAACGGCTGGTCGTTTAGGTAAACCATACTGCAGCTTAAGGGCAAGTTTCAACACGTACGCGTCCGCACTTAGACATCGAGTCTCCTCCTACTGTCTATTTTGAGTACATCGTTGTTTCCCCACAACAAGGTTTTTTCAAACTTTCAGCATTTGCGATTTAAAAAGGTGTATGTTCTGTCGTTGGTTCTCAACACTCTATTATAAGACTTCGGTCTGATACAGGTATCTTCAGCTCAACAGAGTAAAAATCTTCAGGAAATGGAAACCTTTGTTAATGTACCACTGAAAAGCACCCCTGAACTAAATTTCTGTACAGAGGAGGAACTCGTACACGAGCTTAACATGTACGGAGTGACGGGATGCCGTAGACTCGGCTTTCGCGGGACCCATGTACTTACATTCCGGAGGTCATCGTTGCCATCAGACGTCAGAGTGGGCTACCTCAAGTTAGGCATTAAGCCATATATTCCCAACCCTGTGCGGTGCTACAACTGCCAGCGGTACGGACATGGTAGCAGCAAGTGTAAAAGATCGGAGATGACATGTGCAAATTGCGGTGAGGACAGCCATGACTTCAAATCTTGTACTGGTGATACCAAATGCACTAACTGCAAGGGAAACCACACAGCATCCGCAAAGGATTGCCCAATGTGGCTGGCGGAGAAGGAAGTGCAAAAAGTAAAACATGAAAAGACCATTCCGTACCCAGAGGCACGAAAATTGGTCTACAAGTCACAATCATCAAGCTGTTCATACGCTGCCGCTGCCAATATTGACACCCAAGAAGCTTCTTGCCAAACGGATATCACCTGGGTCAAACAATATGTCGCATAAAAACTACCCCCCAAAAGTCGAAAATTTCGACTGGCACCAATACTGACTCGGCAAATTGTAATACCACAGCAAGCAAGTCCGAACTGGAGATACATTCCATATCCGCTCGTGCATGTACTCCGTCACACAGTAAGCCATCACCTAGTTCGCCAACCAGGGGTAAAGTTAATACCCCAGACAAACAGACTAGATCAAAACTTAAGAACAAGGCCTGCCTTGCCAGAGAACGTGTGCAGCAGGCCTCCAACAAATTCCACCCGTTGATGGAGGTGGAGGGGCCTCAGGATGGACAGTCGCCACCGCAGCCACCAGTACAGCTGCACATATCAGACCAAAGAATGGCATCCCCTACTCCACTCCCCGCACAACCAAAACCAGCCAGGGTTTTTATACATCGGTCACGAGCTAATAGCAAGTAACATGGCTATAGTTCAGTGGAACATCAGAGGTTTTTGAACCAACCAGATAGATCTTTTAACTCTGAGCCAGCAATATAACCCGTCCATCTTTTGCCTCCAAGAAACATACGGTACTGATGTTTACCCACCAAATTTAACTGGTTACACTTCCCATAACAAAAACATCAATATTAACCGCGCCGCAGGCGGAATCACTACCTTAATCAGAAACAACGTCATTCAAAGTGAACTTAAATTAAATACAAACCTGCAAGCAACTGCAGTTCGTGTTACGATGAAGAAAACTATTCATTTGTAACATATACCTACCACTACCCTCCAAATCTCAACCGGAAGAACTTAGCGACTTGATTAACAAAATACCAAAGCTATTCTTTTTTAGGCGACTTCAATGCACATAGTGACCTATAGGGTGATACAAGCAACGGCAACCAAGATAAACTAATTGAAAACCTACTGAATTTCCACAATCTCTCACTTTATAACGACAAATCTCCCGCATACCTACATCCTGGCACTGGTTCAAAAACCTTAATCGACCTTACAATGGTATCTAGTAAATAGTTTTTAGATTTTAAATGGGAAGTCTTGGACGACAACTACGGCAGCGATCACTTCCCCGTTTTATTAAAACCACTAGATCCACAGCATCAGAAAGGAATACCAAAGTGGAAATTCCACAAAGCAAACTGGTCAATGTTCCAGGAACTATGCCAAAAGGCCATAAAAACCAACTACTTTACACATGATGACGACCCGATTTTATATTTTTAACTGCTCTAATCCAGGCAATCATGGAAAAAACCATACCTAAAACCCCCGAAAACCCTAAAAGCCACAGAAACCCTGGTTTAACGACGACTGCAAAAAAGCAATAGCTATGCGGAAAACAGCTCTTCGCCAATTTTATATCAGCCCAGACAATACTACCAAATTTGAACACAAACGGTTGCGTGCCGCAGCACGCAGAACCATCAAAGCAAGCGAAAAGCAAACCTGGGAGGAACATATTTCCACATTGAACAAAAGCATTTCAACCAAAAAAGTATGGGAGACAATTCGGAAAATATCTGGCAAAAACATCTCAAAACCTATAAACCACCTCACCACAAATAACCAAGCTATCATAAAACCTGATGAAATAGCAAATACCTTTGGCAGAACCTTTCAATTTAACTCTTCATCTGACAACTACTCCCAAGCGTTTCGTCAAATAAAAGAAGCAAAAGAATAAATACCAATGGACTTCACCTCAAATAACTTGGAACAGTACAATAGCACCTTTACCCTGACGGAGTTGAAAGATGCCATACAAAACTCACATGACTCAACTGCCGGACCTGCACTACCAGGTTCTAAAACACCTACCTGATGAAACCCTTGAAGTCCTCTTAGAAGTACTCAACCAAGTTTGGACTACAGGAAACTTTCCTGAAATATGGAAAAAAGCCACCATCATACCAATTCCGAAACCCAAAATCTACTAATCCTCAAAATTATCACCCAATATCTCTGACAAGTTCGTCGTGCAAAACACTAGAGCGAATGATAGCCACAAGACTAATTTGGTATTTAGAGAAAAAGCATCTGCTTACTGACATCCAAAGTGGCTTCAGAAAAGAAAGAAGTACCAAAGATCATCTGGTTAGACTCGAATCATTTATAAGAGAAGGTTTTATCAATAATGAACATGTCGTCATTCTTTTCTTCGATATAGAAAAAGCCTATGACACGGCTTGGAAACACGGGGTCATGCAAGACCTACAACCTTTGTATGCGAGGTCGTCTTCCTGAATTCATTGAAGTGTTTTTAAATGACAGGCGGTTTAAAGTCCGTCTCGATTCTATATTCAAACGAATCAAACTCTCAATGCAATATGCAATTAAACTGTACGCAAACAAAGAAAACTCCACCCATAAGGCAATGTTCGAAAAAGACCATTCAGAAATCCTAAACACACGCCCTAGGGTTATCGTACCCTTTGGCACTAGAATCGGCATATCGGGTAATGAAGCTGCGGACCAGGCAGCAAAAGAGGCGCTAAACTACGACATATCCGACCTTCTCATACCATACTCCGACTTGAAACCCCATATTTCAAGTTATGTAAAAGAACCTTTGGCAACAAAAGTGGATCGAACAAAGTGGAACCAAACTCTTTAAAATTCAACCAACAGTTGGACAAACGCAGCTAGCTCTTGGCAATATTCGTTATGCATAGAGCTCGAATCGAGCATACATACATCACCCACGGATATCTTTTAAGGGGCGATGCGTCTCCAGAATGTATTGGTTGTCAAGAACGTTTGACTGTAAAACATATTCTACTCAATTGCGTAGATTTTCAAAACATTCGTTCATGCTACTACAGCGTGAATTCCATGAAAGACCTTTTTACAAAGGAGCGAGAAGCAAAATTATTTCTTTTCTGAAAGAAATACACCTTTACAGTAAGTTTTAAATTGAATTTAGTTGGTTTTAGATGTATACACTACTTTTTTGTCTATTTTAACTGATCTTAGTTTCAGCTGAGTCTTGTTAATGCAACAGAACCGACACAGTATGACCCTAAAGGGTTGCTGCTGTCGTTAAACTAATCAATCAATCAATCAAACCCAGCGAAGAGTGGTCCTAATCACGACTCGTCACAAACACAATGCGTGAATCACGACTCATGGTATTATCGATCGGTCACTTAATGGATACCGTTACAGGTCGTGACAGTAACAACCCGTAGCAAGCACAGTCGTGATAGCATTAGCTCATCACCTGATTGAACCGTCACTGCTACAGGTCTTGGCAATGACGACCCGTAGCATGTTAGGTGGTCTGGCCCACTGCATTTGCTTAGCTGAGGCAAATGGAGCGAACGTCATACCTGCTTACCCACCCGAGCTGGAATCGAACTCGGGACCTTGGGATTAGCAGCCTCACGCTCTACTCAATGAGCTCACCGTCACTCCTTTGTCACAAACTTTGTCAGGGTCATATCATAGAAAACCAGAGTTATAATACAGTGATATGCCTTTGTAGACACAAGTGACATGATCTAGTCATTTAGAAATGGTGACAGTTGCGCATAGCAGCAACTCAGTCACGTGACTGTACCTGTGTCGTGACTTATGCTCACACCATGTTTTTGACAAGGCCTGTCACACTCCCGTAGCTGTCACGACATCGGCTCGTACTCGACCACGTGATCGTACCTATGTCGACCTAACACGTGATCCATGCTGACACCGCGTTGGTGCTGCATGTATATAACTCGTGACAACATCGAGTCGCTGCCAACGCAACCCCTGACAACAGCGAGTCGCTGCAGACACGATCCGTGATAACCGCGAATCGCAGCAGGCATGACTCGTGATAACAGCGAGTCGCCGCAAACACGACCCGTGATAGCAGCGAGGCACTGCGGACACGACCCGTGATGACAGCGAGTCGCTGCAGACACGAGCCGTGATAACAGCGATTAGACGCACGAGACCCGTACAACGCCGCTATGCCGACCACATGTTCGATCTCTTACCGATTCATATGTGGCCAGCAGCGGCTAAACTATTCAATGCCGTGATAAAGCGTCACACCACTCGCTGCAGCCGTGTCTATCAACAGAAAGGGATAGTGTATGCAACTCCCCAAAGAGAGTTGCCGCAGTATCGAGCCAGTGGAAGATATGACTTCCTAAAAATGTGATAGCTGTGTGTCTGACGGCCCTACAATGCCCAGTGCTGGCAGAAGGGAAGAGGGACGGTGGAAAGTTGATACTTTCCTGTTTGCAGAGCCGACTCAATGCAAACTGTTTGCTGACGATGAGGGAAACCCTCGAAATGGCCACTGAGAAAATCTTCCAGAAGCCATCTCACTGTCTATTACACATAACCTGCACTACATTCTTGATGACATCACAGCATTTATCGAACGAAAGTCGGTCTGATAAAACCCAGAACTGCTACGTGTAGGAATCAGCAAAGTCAGCAAAACCGATCAAAACGTACACCGAACAAGATAACACTTACAGTATACGTAAAAATAATATCCAAGATAAATAATATCCAAACGGTATGCATTTACCTTGATTTTGATCCGAAAGTTTCACAAAAATTTAAACGGAGAAAAATCTTCTGTTATTCGGATCGCGATAAGCTGGGAATAGCTCGATCACATGACAGGAACTGCACCAACGCTGATTGGTTATTTGTTTGGCAAACATGGTAAACATAGCAACAGGGCACCTATTAAGGGTACTCATGTTGTGCTATTTGTTCCACAAAAGAATTTTACTATAATGGATCGCGGTAATCAATGTTGAACACATTGGAATATCATAGTGATGGCTTCGTAGTCTACAAGGCGTTATTTTCGTGTTGGGGTCGTATTTTGATATTTTCATGTGTGGGTTGCTCGAATAAGAAGACGAATAATAACGCAAGAGCAGTATCTAATTTCTATACTTCTTTATTTACACTCCGCTATTTTCCAGACTAACACACACCAAAACGCAATAACTCCAAACCAAAATTAAAATCAATTCCTTTCTTACAGAACTTTCTTTTTCTTACTCGGATTCTCATTCCAGGGTTGCGTGATATTGCTTCCCCCATTTCGTTCACATGGGTGATGGCGCAATATCAGCCACCGCCCAGTTTAACGTCGGGAGACGGAATCATGAGGGGGGAGCAAACCGTCCCACCAGGTTGGGGCGAACACAAAAGCACGCACTCTTTGTTTATCAACACAGCATAAAGCACCACCATGGTAAGGGAGAGATACCCATTCACTCGCCACCAAACAGCAATGTGGGAGCGTGCAGCTTCATCTCTCCAGCACACAGCAAAATGGGGGAGCGAAGCTATACTTCGCCTCCAGTGCTAGGTGAGGGCGTACACTCACGTGTTCGCCATGCACTAAAGTGAGGGAGAGTACCAATACCTCGCTACCAAAGTGCAAGGTGGGGGCGTGTACTCACATCACCACCACAAAGCAAAGTGGGGGAGAGCAGCCAAACCTCACCACCATTCAGCAAAGTGGGGGAGAGTAGCCACATCTCGCCACCGTAATGCGAGGTAGGGGCGAGCTGCTTTACTTCACCACCATGCAGCGAAGTGGGGACATGCACATTCAAGCATTGGCGAATTGTGTGTCCGTTCCCACTGCACAATCACGATTAATTACTGACAAATTATTGCCCAAAATATTAAACCAACATTCGAAATTTAAAATAAAGGCTAGACAGTGGTAGAATTTTTCTCTCTCATTTCCTTTTCATACACTTCTTGCAACGACATAGCTGGGATAGAAAAATGTCGTTATATCCCATATTTCGCTGTAACGGATACTTTTTAAGAGCGAAAAGCTATACTAGAATCTCAAAATTGTGTCGGTACCAGCACTATGTTATAACCGATGTCCTCCTAATGATTTTGTAACATATTCAGGTTCTATATTTTGAGTAAATTTAACGTGCTGTTGACACTCGATTGTAACTAACCTAACCTCCCCCGGGGTGAGGCTGAGGGCATGAAATCATGGGCATATGGCATTTCTGCTTGTGACGGAATTATTATTATTAATTTAGTAATTTTTTTATAAATTACGAGTACGCTTAATCTTGTGCAATAATAACAATATCTTAATATTTATGCGGTCTTGTTTACACACCAAGACAACAAACAAGCCTCCCGTTAAAAATCTTACTTCCACAACTGTTATACCACTGTCCGGTGGAGGAATACTGGCAGACCGTGGTTTAATGAACATGACCTACAAAAGTGTGGTTGTACGAGATATATTCCAATGAGAGTTTAATGGCAGCGTGACAATGGTGTTGTTCCTTGGTATGCTGGTAATCTGGGAACTTCTAAAACATTTTCTGACCAGTAGTCTTCAGACACTGTACTTCCAGAAATGACATATCTTTGCTATGAAATGTGAGTGATTTACATGGATGTTTGGCCAAATTGTAAAAAAAGGTTAGATAAGTCAATGTGCTTTTTTTCAATTGAATCAGTTTGGCTTAGGTTGATACTGGAAGCCCAGACTTGGCAGAAGTATTCAATGTGAGGGTGTATTATAAAATTTTGTTATGTCTTTGTCACTGGCTTTTGCTTTTTTGAGCTGTTTAAGGTAATATATTTTTGATATTGTTTTTTGCTGTTATATGGTTCATATGTTGTGTCCATTTCCGCTTTGGATCTTTATTCCGACTAGTTTTGTTGTCACAGTTTGTTGTATTTGTCTGCTGTCTATCACAAGTGGGGTGAGGTTTGGAAGGGTTTTTGATGCTGATATCAACATTTCATAAGTTTTTTCTGTGTTTATTTATTTTTATATCGTTTCTTTTAGTCCATCTACAGCAAATTGCAAGTTGCTGGTTTCAGAGCTTGAATTAATGATTTCGTATGTTGCTCCGCAATCAACGTATTAATATATTGGTGTTACGGTTTTTAAATCGTTGATCATGGCTATGAAGCCCTCCATGCCAAAGGTGGTTCCTTGGGTTTAGTGTGCTTTCCGATGATAGTGTCGAATTTACCTTGACCCTTTGGGCAGGTTTGGTGAGGAATGATCTGATCCAGTTCATGGTATGTTGTGATGCTCCTAGGCTGTGCAGTTTATCCATCGTTATATTGTGATTAACCCTATCAAATGCCTTTGAAAAATGTCAGAAAATCACTCTGATAGATTTACCTTCGTCAAGGGCTTGGTGCCATTTGTGCATCAGTTCAATTAATAGATGTGGGGAGGAGACTTCTTTCTTGTTACCAAAATAAAGGTTTTTTATATTGTTCGAAATTTCTCGCCTTAGTGAAGTGACCACTATTCGTTCTAGTTCTTTTGCCAATAGTAGTGTTAGGGATATGGGCCTAATGTCTTTGGTGATATCTGTAGGAGGTAGCTTTTTAGGTATTGGGAACACAATTGCTTGTTTCCATTTATCTGGTACATATCCTTCTTGTATTGAAGCATTGAAGATGGAATATATGGGTGGTGCTGTGTTCTATATGCCAGGTTGTTACGTGGAAACACTAATTGAAACTAAATAGACGCTAAGTTTCCGCAATCTGTTTTATTTACAACCGGAAGTCTCGCACTTGCTACACACATACACAACATTACCCGCGTACCAATACAAGACTTACTGTCTAGATTAAGGCTTAACTATGCTTTAACTGCCATTTTGCTACCATCATTCAGTTGAACACTTTATCTGATCATCAATCAAAGAGATACAAAGTCTATAAGTATGCTAGGCTGAATATATCAATTAATTTACCTGAAAATTGCAGAACTTTTACTTTTTCCACTTTTTTACTCTGTCTTATCGCTATTACTGCGATTCGACGTTTTCTGATTATAAACTTGATCCATGACTTTAAGAATTACTTAACAGGCATGGAAAATGAAGTTAGAAATAATTATAAAAAAGAGACAACGAATAAGGAAAATAATTACTTCAGTGATATCTAAACCATGAGTTTAAACTTGCCACTTAGTTCAAATATGTTATAAGCAATTAAAAGCAAAAGATAAATCTAAACTTCTCTTTTTTACCATACACAAGTATAGCAGCTGAAATGATGATTAACTGCAAAAATTGTCAACATTACAGCAACACTATCAGCATTTTAACTGAACTGCAACCATCCATCAAATCAGCACCTGTACAACATTAAAAATCATAAAACGTTAATATTGACTTAGAATAAATAAATAATCATTAAATATAGCACAATATCTTAACTGCACGACATTTGACTAAAAATTAGTCCTCGAAACTGTACTTCTTTAGTGGTCTTACAGAATGACCTGATCGTGATACGCGACTAGCCACACTAGAAATTTCAGTTTTTGCTTTAACAGGTAATATATTGACAGAAGACTGGAATTTTAACTGTCATAGTTTTTCGGCTAGAAACAACGGGTTTCTCTTTTGAAGTCATGGTTTCACTAGATGTAGATGGCGCTATGCTATACAGAATAGCTGTACGGTCTACTGTTGGGTTAGATTCAGTGGGCTTGGGTAAAACGGTTAGTGGTTGAGGGATATTATCACTCTTGATAGGTTTTTCTTCAACCAAGTGTTGTGAACGACAGATTTCGCCAAATTGAATTGTCAACCAAAACTTTGTACATTAACGTTCCGATTTTCTCGAGATAACTGCAAATGTCCATTTTTCGTGCTTTTGCCGATAGTCCCTCACAAGCACTTCATCAGCCACACCAAAAGAACGGCGCTGAAATTCGTCTTTGATGTTAACATATCTGTAATGATGTTACGTAAATTGGGTTTTGCCAAATCCAGCCTTGTTTTGATTTCACGTCCTAGGAATAACGATGTCGTGATCTCGTTGGTAGTTGGGTTTTTATTTGAGCGATACATCAGTAGAAATTTGGCTACTTTCTCGTGCATGGAACGAGGTTCGAGCTTCATCGATTTGAGACTAAATCTTAAACCCTGAACAATACGCTCTGCTAAACCGTTTCGCGAGGGTTTAAAAGGGCACGTAGTTTTGTGAATAATTCCATGGAGTTTTAGAAATTTTTGCAAGGCTGCTGAATTGAATGCTGTATCATTGTCTGTACAGATAACGTCACAAATTCCGTAGGCGCTAAACGGTTCTTGAAGTACTTTCCGGGGCAGTGATTTTTTCCATGATCGTACCTTTGGCCATCTGAAATGTGCGTCGACTATCATGATGAATATATGGCATTGAAAAGTTCCTGCGAAATCAATGTGGATCCTTTTCCATGGATGACTTGGCCATTCCCAGGGGCGAACTGTAGCCTTTGTTGGAGATTTGCTTATCCCTAAGAAACTTGGGCATATTTTCGCTTGTTTTTCGATATCTCTGTCGATATTGGGCCACCAAATGTACGATCTAGCCAATTTTTTTCATTTTCGCCATACCAGGAAGGGCACTATGGAGTTTTTGTAGGAAGGTTCTCTAGAACTTTTCCGGAATAACAACTCTACTTCCAACGAGCAGATACTCTTGTGAAATGGATAATTCTGATTCATGTGAATGATAAGGGGCAAGATTTTCTTCCCTTTTTGCAGGCCAGCCATTTGTTGTAAATTCGTAAACTCGTGACAATACCTGGTCTTTTGATGTTGCCTGGGCAATTTGCTTGAATGAAATCGGAAAGTTGTCGAGTAGGGCAGCGTAGAATATTGGTCTTTCTTCTGATGAATTTTTCTGACTTACCGGAAGGGGTAATCTGCTTAAAGAGTCAGCGTTGGCGTGTTCACTTGTCTTTCGGTATTCAATTTCATAATTATAGTCAGTAAGGAAAATAGCGTACCTTTGCATCCGCCATGCCGTAGTTGTTGAAATGCCTTTCTTGGGATTGAAGATAGAAACCAAAACTTTGCAGTCGGTAACCAGAGTAAATTTTCGGGCAAACAAGTACATGTTGAATTTCTTGATGCTCCAAACAATGCTGAGAGCCTCTCGGTCGATTTCAGAATAATTTTGTTCAGCTTTTGACAGGATGCACACCTGATGGAGCGTTCGCTTCCATCTCCGTAGACATGTGAAATGACACCAGAAATACCTTTTCTATGACGCGTCACAGTGCAGTCGAAGGGGCAATTTCGGATCATAATGGGCTAAAACTGGGCAATGGATGCAGTAGTGTAGACAAGTTAGGTAGGAAGCGGTGGTTGTAGTTTACCAGGGCGACCCAGCTTCGTAGGTCAGAAACATCTCTTTGAGCTGGTGCATCTGTAACTGCCTTGATTTTTGAATTGGTCTTGTGGATTTCGTCTTTGTCGACGATATGAGCACAAAACTCAACGGAATCTTTGAAAAACTCACATTTGTTGGGGTTGACTTTGAGACCGTATTCTATTAATCGCTGAAAGACTGTCTCGAGGGTACATTGGTGATCGTCATTGTCTGAACCGGTGATTATCATATCGTCCAAAACACATTTTTGATATCTTTCAAAATTTGTTCAATTGCGCGTTACCAAATGGATGCAGCTGGGGGAAATACCATACGCCAGCCGGTTGAAAACAAGAAGTCCTTTCTGGGTGTTGATAGTTAGGTATTTTCTCGATTCCTCGTCCACTAGCATTTGAAGATACGGCGTTTTGAGGTCTATCTTTGAAAATTTCTCTCCACCTGCCAATGCTGCTAACATTCTCTCAATCGTAGGCAATGGGTACGAGTCAACGTTGAGCTGTAGATTGACGGTGACCTTAAAAGGGCCACATATATTGACAGAACTGCCTTTGTTCAGAATCGGGACTATAGTTGCAGCTCAATCACTCCATTCTACTGTTGAAAGGATTCTTTTACTCACCATGTTGCCGAATTATTTGTTGACCTTGTCCTTCATTGCAAATAGGACCTGTCTGGGTTTGCAAAATTTAGGGGTAGCTCCTTCCTTGAGGTGCCACTTCGCAGTTATTCCTTTCAGCTCAAGTCTTTGCCGAAACACTCACTGTATTTTTTCAGCAGATGGTCTAATTTCTTCTTACCTCGAGTCATCCGTATGGACTTGATTTCGTGCCAGTTTAACTTGATGTGTCGGACCAATCTCTACCGAACAAAGGTGGACCACCCCCGTGGAGAATATACAGCCGTAAATGATGTTCCTTACCTTCGTGTTCCACCAGGTAATTCACGTATCCCTCTGGCCTTACACATTCTCCAGTGTAGGTTTTAAAAACAACGTTTGTTCTCCAAAGATGTGATTTACCAAGATGGCGCTGATAATCCCTTTTCGATATTATCAAAAGCGCATACCCTTATCAAGCTCCATTTTGATAACTTTACCGTTTACTTTTTGGCTGATCGTAATGAATGCACATTTCTTATCGCCAGTGTTGCTTACATCGCAAACAACTTCCGTATAGCCGAGATCTGAACAGGAAGTGCTGTCGCCATTAGATTCCTCACCATCAGCGGTCACTTCTTCGTCGTCAGCATAGAAAACTTTCTTCTTTGGCTTTCGCTTCTTAAACTAGTCTGTTCCGGTCTTTTTGCCTTCGGAGATGACCTACCGGATTTCTTCACCTTACATCTTCTCTTAATGTGGCCTTTCTTACCGCAGTTGTGACATTTCTCGTCCTTAAAACGGCAATGCTCAGGACCATGGCCATTCGTACCACACCTGAAGCAACGATTTTCAGCTGCCTTCTGCAGCTTGTTGCCGATGTTCCTTGGATTTCTGATACATCCTTCATAGCCATTTCCATGGCGATGGTTATCTCCTTGGCCTTCTGGTAGGTCAAATTCTTCTCCGACAACAATCTTTTCAGGACATTTTCGTTCTTTATACCACATATCAGCTGATCTCTGAGATGTTCTGCCAGACGCTCTCCGAATTTACAATGCTCACTCAACTTCTGGAAGAAATCCAATCTGCCACGACTCACCCGTCTGTTGTTGACTCTTGTAGAACCGGTATCTCTCTGCTATCATGTTGGGTGTGGGACTGAGATGCTCCTGCAGCAACTCACCAACTTGCTCGAACGTCTTTGTCGATGGCTTGTCCGGTGAGCACAGGCTATGTAGCAAGGAATAGTTTTTCCGACAATCAGACTAAGAGTTACAGCAACTTTTTTCTCATAGACCACGTCGTTGTCAATGAAATACTGCTCTAACCTCTCTTTGAACAGCTCCCAGCCACCAACAGTCTCGTCAAAGGGCTCCAGTCGTAAGATCAGTGATGCCATAATTCAGCAGCCAACTTTAGCAAACACTCACTTTTCCATTATTTTCGGCACTATCCCCTGCGTCTTACTTCTCCACCAGATGTTCATAACCTCCTTGGTACACCGCAACACAATTTGCTCGTCACCATTTGTTCTGTATGTGATTTGGTTACGTGGAAACACTACTTGAAACTAAACAGACGCTAAGTTGCAGCCATATGTTTTATTTACAACTCGAAGTCTCGCGCTGGCTACACATATACACAACAGTCTGATAAACCGGCTAAATCACGTAACGTCCGTGATTGAATATTGTCGTGGCGGGCAGTCTTACCTTGTTTTACGGAGAGAAGTTGTCTTTCTACATCATGTACGCTAACGAGATAAGAATCTGGAACCAGAGTTGCATATTTATCATTTTCCGCAATCGGTGTGAGGTCATGCGAGACACCAGTGAAGAAATTGTTGATTTCCGTTGGTCAACTGATTTCCCATTCCCTGAAAGACATTTGAGTCGCTTTTTGAGATAGATTTGTGATTTCTTTAACATTCTTCCACCAGGAGTGGCAGTCACTTTTGAGGAGTTGTTTCATTTTTGAATTGTAATATTTAGCTTTCAATTTACCCGACATTCTGTTAATTCTGTTTCTTAGGATCTTGTGGTGAGGGGTTTTTTCTCAACTGACATGGCTTGTTATATTTGCTCTATTAGCTTCTTAAATTCTTCAGTTATCCACAGTTAATCACGTTTGTATGTTTTGATTGTTTACATTGGGAAGTGCTTTTTCTATAAGTTGCTGCATGATACTGTCAAACAATTCAAATTTTTCTTTACATGTGTCCATTCTATAGAGAGGTTCCCATCATCTTGGTCAAAAGATACCCGATACCATCTGGGATCCGACCAGTGGTTCCTCGCACGAAAAAGCGAATATTTTACAGTCGCTGCAAAAGATGCAAACAGTGACAGCCACTAATTGGCTTGAATATTCATGGTTTCCACTGTAGTCAGTGGAGCACAATTATGACTCATATAGGTAATTCCAGTAAGGAATCCCCATTTCCCGGTAAGGGAAAGCCCCAAAAAGTTTTAGAAAGTGGGGAAGAATTTTTGTCCTCCAACGCTGGGCCAGAGGTTACGTTAAGTTCTGTTTTTCTTTTAAGATAAATACATCACGATGTAAGACTAGTCCTTATGACACTGTGATTCACTGTGCTAAGAACTAAATCTAAGATAAGTTGACGCGCGACTCAGTATCAGGTAGCTCCGGAGTAAGCTCCGAGTCAGCTCTGAGTTGAATAACATATCTCTGTGGGAGCTACGAAGCCTTACATTGTTCTGCTAATGAGGGGTCAACTTCATCTCAACTTTCAAACATTTACTATAAGTTCGTGCACAAAATACCCTTTTGCAAAACAGGCTCAATTTTTTTATGGGATGCATATGTTTCTTCGTTAAAGTGTAGAAAAGTCGGCTTTCTCAATCACCTGTGAACTGTTTGTTTACATTCTTGGCTTTGAATGTCATGTGACTGAAAGTCAAATGACCAAAAATTTATTTAAAGGATTAATTAATTTCTGTAAAATATATACTGAAATAATTGATAGATGCAGAATTATATGTCTCCTCCGTTCGTCTGTCCGCAGTGAGTTCTTATGAAATTAATGAGTCGATTTTTCTCAAAACATACATATTGCGGCACATGTCTAGATGATGCCCGTTTATTTTTTTTTCGTTCCTTCAAATATACTATTTTTGGCAAATTTTTGAACATGGGGAGGGGCTCGTTTTTTTTAAGCCCCAACCCTTCGGATTGGGGCCTATAGGTTTGGGGTGTCCGTCCGTCTGTCCGTCATCGCTTTATACCCCTATGAATTTGGGGGACGGTTGGGGCCTGCGTGTGTTTCACAAATACTTACTTGTTCACTTTGGCAGGCTATTTCTCCAAAACAGTTCGTTGGGAAAGGCTCAGACGTCGCAAGAAGAACACACATATAACGCAAATGCATACTGCAAGGTTTTTCTTCATTTCCGTTGAAAATCTATTTTTGGCGAATTTTTTAATTTTTGATTTTCAACTTTTTTGGGCCATATTGTTGCGATATCTCCGAACAGTTTGTTGTAATAGGCTGAAACGTGGCAAGAAGAACCCACATATAATGCAAATGTTGCCTGCAAGGTTTTTCTTCATTTCCGTTGAAAATGTATTTTTGACGATTTTTAAAATTTTTTGGCCATATTGTTGCGATATCTCCGAAACAGTTTGTTCGATTAGGCTGAAACGTGGAAGAAGAACCCACATAGAGTGCCAATGTTTACTGCGAAGTTTTTCTTCATTTTCTGTAAAAATCAATTTTTGGTGATTTTTTTTTTGGGGGGGGGGGGGGGCTCGCCAGTGTTGTGCTTTTAAGCAAGGATTTTTTTCCACGTGACTGATTGGGGGCGGGGGAGACATCCGTTTTTCTTAGGCCCCAACCCTTCGGATTGGGGCCTATAGGTTTGGGGTGTCTGTCCGTCAGTCCGCGTCTGTCCGTCATCGCTTTATACCCCTATGAATTTGGGGGGCGGTTGGGGCCTGCGTGTGTTTCACAAATACTTACTTGTTTTAGCAAAAACACTGGCCAGTCTAGTTAGGTTTGAATTTATTCCCACAGTATTTCACTTTTAGTTTCTTCAATGCTTTTTGAAATACCAATTCAAAGTTTTTGGCGGGCAATGACAAAATTTGTTGTCAATTTTTAAAGTAATAAACTACTCCCTGTATGCAAACAAATGCGAATTATTGCGAGTTATTTGTGGGTATTTTCGCATTTTTTTTCTTTAAAAAAAGCGCGACACAGAAGTTGTATATCAATAACGCTGTACTTTGAAAGTCTTTAGCAAATGCCAGCAAAGACTTGTGAGTCGTTAAACTCGCGCAAAATCGACACAGAAGTGCCTCAAAGCGAGCTGACTTGCAGTTGACTTGCATATCATTATCTAGCGAGGTATAGAAATGACACATTGAAACCCTGCAGCTTCGTGGAGCGAGCCACTTTGATTTCTTTATTGTGTTCTTCCAACAAATAACATATGGCAACTAATACTTATTGAAGCAGGCAGAAACGCAGTAGGGGTAGATAGCGGGATGAGTAGGTAGAAGTAGTAGAAGCAGGAGAGACGTAGCAGAAGCAGTAGGACGAAGTAGTAGTAGTAGTAGTAGATTAACTGAAAAACATCACAAACAAAAGCAACATAAATACGAAACAAGCCACAGGTAATTGGTTAAACTAAATCCACATAAAAGATGACAAAAGAAGGGAAAACGAGTAGCATAAACGAAAGCACGAATAAGACAATTAGTGGTGCACTATACACAACTATTGCTAAAGGTGTGGGCTAGAAATACCGCTCAAAAGTTTCTAAGGCACATACACTTGGTTGAGAAAGCAACTCAGCGGTTGCACCAAAGTTAAAGTCTAAAATTACGACAACTAACACGGTGACATTTACATTTACGCAAATAAAAGGGATCACAAAAACTTTTATGAACAATTGATACTAAATATTACCGACGATATGACTTCTAAAGTCTTAAATTTGTTCCCATAATTTGTCCCTTTAAAGTGACGATACCGAGCACCGGACACCTTTAGATTGCTGCTGATTTATTGACATAACCCTAAAAATCCGGATCCCAGTGGTTAGTCTAAAATCGCCAAACAGCCCGGGATGTCAAATTTTCAGTGTATTTGTATCTTACAGGTAACAGAATAATAATTTTACTTCAAGCGTACTTGGCCTTTTCGCAGTTCCAGCAACAGCCATTCGTATTCAGTCGAATCACATTTTTGTGTTCCGAATGAAAGGCACAAAAATTGTGTTTTGATCGCAAACCAGCTGGATAAAAAGGGAGGAAAAGTGGAAAGATTTCACTTTAATATTAAAATTCCTTGCATCGAAGAACAGTTGAGGTTTTAAACAATTAACGGATGCTTTTTCAAAATACTTTCTTGAAGTAAAAAAATAGAATTTGGTCCTTTTTGCTTATATATTCTTGGTAAAAGCTATTTTTGCTTTAATTCGTACAAGGTTGGTTTGGAGTCAGACTGCAATTTTTGTCATTTTGTCCTCAAAGTGTGAATAGGGAAAGCGTGGAGCAATAGGTAAATGGTACAACGATAGAGAAATGGACCAAATCGAGATATTTTGACAACGTTGACACAGCCAAAGTATTTCAAAACTTTCTTCACTGAAATATAGCAAATGTCCATTAAAACAAACTCAAAGTTTCATCTTGTAGCAAAAAAAGTAAAATAAACGTTTAAAAGCGGGCGCCACAGTGGGCGCCACATGATATATCAGGTTGATAAAAATGCGTTTCTACCCCCAAACATTTTTGTTATTGCATATGTATTATTTGCATGACATATGTTACAAGCAAACTGTCAAATAATAACTGATAAATAATTGCCATCTAAGTTAATTTTTGTTATTTTTTTTTTGTAAGTTTTGGAGTCTTGAAAACCAGACACTGCTGACAATGCTATGCAGTTGAATCCGGGACAGAAGGGCCCTGGACAAAAGGGCCTTGGACATAAGGGCCTTTCCCAAAGCGGCCTTTCCCAAAACGGCCCTAAATGAAAAGTTGGACAAAAGGGCCTTGATAATTTTTTTTGGATATGGTTCTCAAAATTATTTTTACTTTTTGTGTAATAAAATAACTCCAGAAACAAAGTTTATTGATTTTATTGCCTGATTCATCGAGAGAAATTTTTGGCTGTCCTTTATTACTTTGTCTTATATCCATTGCTGTTGGTCACAGTTCAAATAAAGACCTCAAATTCAGAACTCATAAATCGACAAGACACTGACACACCAACATCATCCGGCTTAGCGCGTCTGTGCAAGCAGCACACTGCAGAGGAACGAAACAAAAGACAGATTATCTTTTGTGGCACAATGACTCAGAAATCTGGCATCTAAAGACAGTGATGGGAAGTAACTGAAAGAGTCTTTACAATGAGTAAAACATCAAGGTAGTGATTGGGATTAACCTGTGCCACAGTATTTCGGAAATCTCAAGAGAGTGATGCGGAGAAACTTAAACAAAACATCAAGGCAGTTATCATTAAAACCACAGTGAAGTTTGTTTTTTACTTGTTATTTTATTACATATTTTATTAAACCATTAAAACTCAAAATCCTAGAAAAAAATTCTCAAGGCCCTTTTGTCCAAATTTTCATTTAGGGCCGTTTTGGGAAAGGCCTTTATGTCCAAGGCCCTTTTGCCCTTCTATCTGGATACCTATGCAGTTTACAAAGTGGCTGACCGAATCAGGCAGTTTACAAGCTGCCTGAAATTTTCAGACCCTTGCTAAACTGCCTGATTTCACAGTTTGCTTTTAACATACACATTAATTGTGATAGATCTCTTAAAATTGTGATTTTTTAGATCGGAGGTCAGATAGTTTTGCGTGGGAGTTTCTTGATGAATAGGAATATCATCCCCCGTGGAACGGAGGGATATAGTTTTGAACTTTTCAGTCTGTCTACAGGCCACATTAATACATAGATTCCTTTCAAATTTTGTACGCGGCTTCTGTGGACCCTTCCGCAGTGTAGTGACCAAGAATTTTCCGGATCGGGCGAAAATTGACAAAATGGCGGACTTTTGAAAATCGGCACTGGACTTAGCGTATATACGGCAGTCTCACGCGCCTACAGGCCACATTAGTACATTGATTCGTTTCAAATTTTGTACACGGCTTCTCTGGACTCTTCAGCAGTGCAGTGACCAAGAATTTTCCGGATCGGAAAAAATTGACAAAATGGCGGACTTTTGAAAATTGGCACTGGACTTAGCTTATATACGGCAGTCTTACCCGCCTACAGGCCACATTAATGGATGAATTCGTTTCATATTTTGTACACGGCTTCTCTGGACCCTTCCGCAGTGCAGTGACCAAGAATTTTCGGGATTGGGCAAAAATTGACTTTTGAAAATTGGCACTATACTTAGCGTACCTACGACAGTCTCACGCGCCTACTGGTTAATGGATTGATTCGTTTAAATGTTAGACATTACGTCTACCTATCCTTCCACTTTTAAATTTTGCGTTGTCAACACGCAACAGCCTTACACACACCATATCTCCCACGGGGGATAGACGTACTCCTCGAGATTTAGTCAAGTTCTCTATTGTTTTACTTACTTCATCCTTGCCATAAGCAGGTTCTTCGTCCTGGATTTTCCCTATGGCTCTCCATGATGGATACTATCCATACCCTTCGTAGGCTAATTGATGAAAAAAGTTGAACATGTCCATACTGATCCTTTCTTTTTTAGATGCACTCCGTGACATTTCCTCATGTGCGAGCACACTGAGAATGGATGTTCTGCATGAGAATGGATAACTCGCCTGGAGAAGAACGTGATGAAGTAAAGAGATACATAAAAAAATCATGCGGGTTTTTTGGATCAGTACGAACGTGTTTAGTGCCAAGTACAGGGTTCAAATCTAGTCCTCATTTAGAGTTCGAATATTTCAAGAAGAAACAGTATGCTCCAACTGGTTGCCGCAGAGAAATGCCTAAACCGGAAGAGCCCGTCACCTCTTCCAACACTGCCAAACAGACACAAAAACATCTCGGGGACATAAAACCGGTGGGGAAAGAAACGGAAGAAAAAGCCTTCGGGGCTGACGACCAAACAGCTGCTAAGAAACGATACGTGTTCAGAACGATGTCGCATCCAGAGCTTAAAGCCACAAACACTAAGGTAAGGACATTCACTGCTCTGTGGATGGATACATTTGTCTAGAAAGCAGTGATCACTTTTTAAATTTAATGTCTTTGCAGAAGTATAATGTTTCTGTTTTTAAGAGAGGTATTTTAAATTGCGGTACCGAATCCGGTTCTAGCGACAGCAGTTGCGACGCATGCGTGACACATCAACACATTTTCAGGTGTAATTCTGGCTTACGCCTTGTGCGTTATGGCACGTTCATTTTCTGTACGGGGCATAGAAATTTCGGTCGTGCGTCTCAGCTGACTCTCGTCGCTGCTGTATATACTCATCACTTGTGGGGACTTTGCTGTCTGTGACGTGTGTGTGTGTAAACACTTTTTCAAAATGATACTCTTTCTACATGTCTTTGTACATGTCATGATTATTTTGATATTTGGCAGGGATGTTCCTTTGGGTAATCCTCCATGCAGCGCGTTTTTTTTTTTAGCGATATGGCTGAAATAAGCCAAAATATTGAGCAAATGTGCGAAAACACAAAAAATGCTACTCTTCCTACAATCCGGCGTTAAAATTTGATTGGAATGTTCTCGTCAAGCTCCTGCATCACACAGGGCTGGTAAAAATCAAGATTTTTTTTTTAAATCATGATTTTAATTTTTATGATTTCAGTCGAATCAAAATATTAGAAAGCAAAGAAAAACACACACATTCTTACACTCGTTTTCGAGATACTTTCGCTTCGTGCTACTCGCAGATTGAAGACTTGAAATCATCTTCACCAGCGACGCCCAGTTATTGCAGTAATAATGAAGCGTATCATGCAAGGATGAGGGGAGGGGGGGGGGGGGGTGTTAGAGGGTAGGCGGGAATGAAGGCGGTGTCACCTTACACGTCACTTATTATTGCATAAATAAATAAAGATGTGTTACTTTTTTATCGGAAACATTATTTTACCGGTGAATGCTTGTCGTGACTTTTCCAATTCTTCAGCATATACACCATCCAGGAGTGGACCTGCCACTTCATGTCTTTCTACCAGGTGTATTCCTGCTCGTAAGATGTTATAGAATTTGCGAAATTTTGGATTATTCACAATGCTAAAGGAAGAATTTGTTGCAATTATTGCTCTGGTCATTTGTAAATTAATTTCTTCCCAGGTTCTGACAACCATTTTCCCCAATATTTCCATATTTAGGCTTTTTGGCATGAGGAATAACCTCACTCTCTTGCTGTAACTCTTCAAGCTTCCTTTTAGGTTTTTGCTGTGAAACAGTTTCTTTCTCTATAAATGAACGGTTGTCGGACAAAATGGCAACGGTTATAATGGCAACGGACATAATGGCAAGCGGATATAATGGCAAGCGGACATAATGGCAAGCAGACAAAAGGGTGGACTGCCAATGCGGACAAAATGGCAACTGAAATAAAAAAAGACGATATTTCAACTGAAATTTTATTCAACCCAATGGCATTTAATTTTAATGACATCATAAATAAACATAATTGAATTCCTGTGTAATGCATCTATTTAGATAGTCATTAGCCAATCAGTTCACAGTTCTCATTTACTGCTCTGGAACGTAGGCGCACCACTTCTCGACCCACTTCGTCGTGACCATTAACCCTCCTGTGGGAACCCGATACGTAAGTCGAATCGAAGTAGTCCAGCAAAGGCTCCACGCTCTCATCTGGAATATTGTCCTTGAGATAATCCATACCTATAGGTACATCCTCGATTGGCAGTGGTGCCAAAGAGTCAATCATGCCACAGAACAACTTCACGGGTTCCGAATCGCGATAAAGATTGGTTAATAGCCACGCTCACCCAGCCAGAGTGCATGACGTCTACAACTTCGGATTACCGTCTGTTTGTTTTAGTCTAAATTCAGGACCATACGGCGACCAGATAGGGGTATCCTACTCGAAAAGAGTCCATCGGCTCTTCGCCACACCTTACAGGAAGAAAGACCATGTAGTGCACATTTGTGCTGAGGAATTATTTTCATTTTTGCCGAAAAATTTTGACGAATTTTAGAAATTTTCACTTAGGTGTTTTTTAACTGTTTTCACTTTGTTTGCGCGATATCTTCATCCAACCTTTTAGAAAGAAAGAAAGAAAGAAAGAAAGAAAGAAAGACCGTACAGTGACGATCATCAGTAAAGTGTTATTTTGTATTTTTATCAAAAATTTTGCAAACTTTACGCAAGAAATACATGTTGCAAATGTGTAACGTTGTATTATATGTGGAATTGTACCTTATCTCGAGGAAGCAGCTATCATCGTAGATTCTCTTGAAAACTATAGGGGTCCCAATCGTCATAAGTGAATACTAGCGAAGACTATAGTTTTAAAAATCCTTTAATACTTCCCTAAAAGAGACCACAAGCCCTTGCGAATTTCTGACAAATTTACAGAGCGTTAAGAGCTTTACAAGTATTTTCACAATTTGTAGTAGATGTCTCTGAACGATAAAGCAGCAGCTTCAGTAATTACCCAAATCATCAAGATTAGCCTTTTGCAAAGCGTTGCATTGATTTTATGTCGGTACTGCAGGCAGTTGAAAAATTTCAAATATTAAATGTTTTAAAATTAGAACTTCTACAGAAACACGATGATGCTTTCAAGGCTGGTGAAGAAGTATTTTTCTGTTGGGTTTCAAGTTATGTAGAAATTCGAGGTAACGAGATAGCTGATAGACAGAGCGGCCAAGGAGGCGCTAAACGAGAACTGTTCCGATTCCCTTATCCCATACTCAAACTTCAAATACCATGTCTCAAGATATACAAAAGATCACTGGCAACGGCATTGGACAAAGGAAGAACAAGCTTCTTGAAATCAGGCCTATTATTGGGCGCATACTGTCTTCCCTCAGTAATGTTCGGGACGGCGTTGCTGTGCACGGAGCAAGAATAGGACATACGTATGTGTCATAAACATCTCTAAAGAGGAGAACCTGCTCCCGAATTGTCGGATGTCAGGAAAAAATGACACAATGAAACGTGTTAATAGATGTATCGCTCTCCGAGACGCCCGCTGACGGCATTTCAGAGCTGACTCTTTGAGGCAGCTGTTTGATGAAGTAGAGCAGTAAAATTATACAATTGAGAAGGAATAAACTTTTACCAATATTTCTAGAAGCTATGCTGATTTTATCATTTGAGAACACGCACGGTTTTCACTAACCTGGATTTTAACTGATAACATTGTTTTCTAGTCAGTCTTTAACGTGTATTGACACAATGTAACCCGCTAAGGGTCGGCCTTGTCGTTAAACAAACCATGTAACTAGCATCAGCGGAATAACTGCAGTACCATTGAACTCTGTTGGGTTATGGTTTGTATTGTTTTATGCACCAAACAATGAGCACAGTAAAGCTAACCTCATTTCAGTGAATCTGTAAATGTCGAAGACTTAAAATCAGTGACTTTACAAAGTCACTGAAATTTTCATTGACTTTGTAATGTCACTGATTTCACACACACATAGATATATATATATATATTATAAACCGGCTTGAGCAAAATTATATGATAATATCAGTACACTGTTCCTTTTGTGTCTTCCTACCTCCTCCCATTTCTCCACCCCAATTAAATCTTCAGTTTTGTTGTATTTTTGTTATCGGTTCTCCCAATAAAAATTGCCAAATATACGGCATTTTGCCCCACAGATCTAGTCCGATTACTTTTGATAGCAATGTTGGCCATGAGACCTTCTACCAAATCTTAATTTTGTCAAAATTGGTCGGTTTCCTCTTTCACCTTAGTAGTGTCTTCTCATTTACGGATGGGTACAATGTCCATGGACATTCTTTTTTCTGCTTCCACGTACTTAATGCTTTGTTATTCCTCTATTATTAACAGATAACAGTCAATCGAGTGAGCTGTTCTATGACTTCCACGGAAGGAGCGGGAAATTTTCCAGAAGGTGATTTTTTCTTAAACTTTTCCATACACACCGTGTTTTATATTGCTTTAGTGTGTGTGAATCTTTTTTTTGGAAAAGTGTATGTCTTTCTTGCGGTCGCATCCGTAGCACCATGTACAGTTTCCATCATTGAAATCTGAATATGAAATACATGTACCAGTCTGCGTTTTAGCCTTCGCTTGTAACTTTGGTTTCTTGCATACCCAAGACGTTTCTACTTTTACGTGTATAATACATATTGGACGTCCCGCTGCTTTATACCAGTATTTCGTACGGGTGTTCTTGAAAAAAAAGTTAGTCACTGATTGGGCTGTTAATTACTTCTTGGCGATCCATAAAACATTAGTGGAATGGCGGAACATCCAGAATATTTCACGTCAAGGTTTTTAAAATGCTGCCAATGGCTCAGTTGCGGTCAAGGTTGTCAGGAATATGTACCAGTTGTATCACTCACTGCCAACTACTTCATCTGGCTATCCACCAGAAACTGGCGGAACTTTTCCTTTCAGCATTTTTAAAACGCTATGGCTAATGACACCTCGAATATCTCATGGAGTAGTCATTAAATTTTATAGGTCTGTCCTGGGTGGGTTTTTTTTCGAATCATACATCTAACTTTTCATTCATACAATCACTCTTATCGGTAATGTGCAAACTTCTCAAGTTTCACTGCCAGATGTACTAAATCCCGAGGGTCAAAGACTTGGTCAAATCGCTGTCGAATTTTATACAGTTATCTTCAGGATGGTCCAGTCTCTTGCACTTTGGTCGATGGGACGACAATTGGCCGAATGGGATGTAGCGTGCCGTTTCCCGAATAGAATTTTCGAAGACTGAGACTCACCCTTAGTTAGGATCGCTTTTATTCACTCGAAGTCTCTGCTTGTTATAATGTTTCTGGACATTGTTTTTACTGTAATCATTGGTCAGGATATAAATGCAGTATTACTGCATCTAATCTTAAGGATGCACCGATAAATAAAGACCTTGGCAAGAGTGTTTAATTATTATGTATGTATTTAATTTTTAAAGTTGGGATGCATGAGAATCATTTGGATGCATTGAAAATTTGGTGAGTGTAACATTGCTACACATACACACATTCTTGCTTCTCTAAACCACTGCTTAATGTGTTTGTTGCAGAACAAAAATCTCCGCCACCAGATGTCGTACCCAAACCACAAAACCTGCCTGGGCCAGATCCCTATAACCCAGCGACAGACATCTCGGAGAGGAACCTGGACAGCTTGAAAGGGTGAGTATTATAAACACTGCATCGTTGCCATTATGGTTATGATCTTTCGTGGTGTTCTCGTTTCTACTTTCTTGAAAAAAGGCTACAAAGTGAAGTTTATATCTAGAACCTCACTTTGCTAGCGAAATGTTAAACACTTGACAAAAATTAAAACGCAAAAATACTTCCTTCAATGGGTTATTTCTTGAATAATATATTGCAAACAACACAGCTTGAATACGTCTTATAAGCCGAGTAGTGTTTGGTTTCTGTTGACTTAAGGTTTTATTGACTGATCTAGCATACGCCGTGTTATCTATTTACGCAGTGAGAGCTCGCATAAAGCTCACTGAGCAACTGTGTGTGATGTGGGTTAAATGCTACGCATTTACTTGCAAAAAATACACTCTTTTCACATGGCGTTTTAACAAAGAAAACGAAATCAAAGACGAAAATAAAAAGTGACCTGCACATGTTCAGATCAAGCTCTTCATAAGTCCCAAGTTTCATGGTCGTAGGGCCCATAGTGTCAGAGAAGAAGAAGACACAAAAAATCGATAAAAGTGTCAAGAAGAAAAAAAAAAGGACGAATTTTGCTCGCACAAATTCATATAACCCTTGCAAGCCAAAGGCTTGTCAAGTGTTAATTAAGAGATTCGGCCTGTGTTTCTTTGCCAACCATTTTGTTCTTATTTTCACCAGTTGCTGATGCAACAGGTTATGAAATTTCCTGCCATGGTTTGACAGAAAGGCATATAACCGCTTAAATGTACTATTGAGAAAGCGAAATTCTGTATTCGCAGTAAAAGAAGTTCCCATATATTTTTACGCCTCTGCGTGTGTCCTTTGTTCTAATGAATTTTGAAAAAAACTTGCACATTTCAATGTTTAGCGACCGTATTTATTTCGGTTGTTATAAACTTCTCTAGCTGGATGTTTTTTTATTGGGGCTTCAGTTTTTTAATCTGATGTTATGCATTACGGAGTTATTTTCGTGGTACACCTGTTAGAGCGCATACACAAACTCGAGCGGGGGTGGAAACGGAGGGGGGAGGGGGTTGAGGAGGGAGGGGATGCTGTTGGGGGGGGGCACTTATTGTGGAGGGGGTTGGTGATGTTTCTGGATCCGGATAAAAAGACGTACAGCAAAACCCTTTTGCAGTGACTTAATTCCAGACTTGAATAAAAGATGCGTCCATTAAACCGGTTTGTTGTGACCACTTTCCAGATCCGGATAAAAAAATGTCAGAAAAGTCGCCTGTCATGACCACCTTTAAGGCCCCGAAAAAGGACACAATAAAACCTCTTTGTAGTGACCACTTTCCAGACGCCGGATACACAACCGACCGTAACTCCTTGTGTAACTGACCACTTTCCAATCGTGTGTGGTAACCAACTTCCCGATCCGGATACAAGACGAACAGTAAAATCTGTTTGTGTCTGCTACTTTCCAGACATAGAGTAAACATGAGTGACCGTTTTTTAACTCAGCCGACTTTGTCGGACTGGGTTAGTGGTATCACTATAGGGGGCTTAAATGTATGTGCGTATGTTAAACTTTTTCTTTAAAATGCTACTCCTCCTACAGTTAAGCTCCAATCGTTTTGATATTACGCAGGAATTTTCCCTTGGTGGTCCCCCACCTGAGTATTTTTTTGACGATTGAAGAAAAACTGACAAAATGGCGGCACTTTTTGTGCCTGTTTTGACCCATTTTCAAATGCTACTCCTCCTACAGTTTTACTCCAATCGTTTAGATGTTACGCAGGGATGTTCCCCAGGGGTTTGCCTACCAGGCTATTATTTTTTCGCGGTTCGCTAAAAACTGCCGAAATGGCGGAATTTTGAAGTTTGACAAAAACTGGAATAAATGGTAGTATATAACTGAATTGTCAAACCATTCATTTCTTTTTCAAATTATGAAATAGTCATTTAAAATTTTAATTGAAAGTTTCTTAGGTGCTTCTCCACCTGGATTTTGCTTTTTTCGCAAATGACAAATAAAAAAAATGCCGAAATGGAGGAATTTTAATTTTTTGTTGTTGTAAAATTGTGTAAATGTTGGTAAATACGGGAATCGTCAAAACCCAACCTCTACAACATCCCTTTCCATCCGGGAAAACTGGTTTTTTGTGTATTAAAATTATGAGAAGTTACGTTCAGAAACAAAGTTCTTCATTTTTTGGCCTAACAGTATTCGTTTCAGAGTTTTTCTCTCTTTTCTTGTTTGGTAACTCGGCTGGGTCATGTCCTTGGACATGCTTGTTTTTATTATTTTTATTATTTTTCTACAGTTTAATGGCAAAATAAAGCGCTTTGATAATGGAATACTTTTCAGCGTTCTGCCTGTTCCTGTCTGGAAATGCGATAGCAGAATCGGCGAAGGAACGAACCAACAATGTTAAGGATACATTACTCCAATGCAGCACATTCCCAGTGATAAACAATGACTGATTGCAATCCAAAGTTATAACAGGTTGTTGAATGAATTGCAATTGTTTTTTTTTTCCAGTTCCAGTAACAGCAATTCTGATGACGACACTACAGGCGTAAGTTAATAATCGACATTTATTACATATTTACTTTATGCTAGAAAGCGAATGGAGCAGTTTGTGTTTTTTTTAAAAGTTTTTTGTCCATTTTTCAATGAGTTAAAGAAGGTGGTTGAAGGCATTGTCTGTAATGTTTGGATTTGCCCTGTACCCCACGAGGTAGTTTCACGGAATGAGACGGTGATGTCACTGATTAGACAGATTCACTTTACTATATAAACAGCTACAGCTGTGGGTCCTTTTTGTGGAAAAAGAAGCGGTGTACCTCGTCCAGTGAAATGAACCGTTCCGTGCAGTTTGATGAAATGAAGCGCCCCACCTTCGTGTCCTAAAGGTCCTAATCATTATGATGTATGTGTTCATTTTCATCACCTTAAAACTCGTAAAAGTCAACTCATTAGCTGCAGGGTTGGTCGGTTGTTTTCGAAGGCGAAAAAGCCGCTGAAATAACCGCGCTTTTTACCCCCCGCAAAAATAATTTCTGACAGTCAGATGTGGAAAAAAAGCCTGTTTGCCTGTCGGCTGTTCTCCGTCATAGCTCACTGTGCTTCAGGCACCAAGTGGCATATGTCCTGCATTAACATTTGCTTTCGTTGGTGAGATATGACCAGTGGTGAATTACTACAAAGTCGTTCAGTAGAAACGCTTTCCTGACTTTGAATAAATCTCAAGTTGTATAAAAATTATTTTAATTACCAAACGGTAGACCTTATTTTTTATAACCCCTGTAAATTAGAGATATTTCAGTGTTGCCACATCATCCTTTTTTAAGGATTATCCTTTTTTTGTTTTTTTTTTGAAAATCCCCAAATCATCCTTATTTTATCCTTAAATCCTTTTTTTTTATCCTTTTTTAACTCAGCCGACTTTGTCGGACTGGGTTAGTCTTATCACTATAGGGGCTTGAATGTATGTGCGTATGTTAAACTTTTTCTTTAAAATGCTACTCCTCCTACAGTTTTGCTCCAATTGTTTTGATATTATATTATGATATTATTATGTTCCCTGAGTGGTACCCCACCTGGCTATTACTTTTTTTGGCGATTGACGAAAAACTGACAAAATGGCGGCACTTTTTGCGTCCGTTTTGACCCATTTTTAAAATGCTACTCCTCCTACAGTTTTACTCCAATCGTTTAGATGTTACGCAGGGATGTTCCCCAGGGGTTCGCCTACCAGGCTATTATTTTTTTCGCGGTTCGCCAAAAAGTGCCGAAATGGCGGAACTTTGAAGTTTTGGAAAAACTGGAATAAATGGTAGTAAATAACTGAATTGTCAAACCATTCAATCTAAGTTTCTTAGGTGCTTCTCCACCTGGACTTTGCTTTTTTCGCAAATGACAAAAAAATGCCGAAATGGTGGAATTTTAAAAAATTTTCTGTAAATTTCTGTAAATGTTGGTAAATACATGAATCGTCAAAACCCAACCTCTCCAACATCCCTCAGGGTTTTACCTCAACTTAAAAATCTTTGTGTCCCAGGGACGCCACGATTTCATGTTTTTACATCCCCCGTGATTTTTTTGATTTGTTTGTATCCCCTTATTTGAATAAACACAAAGGGTGTGTGCTTGGATGGGGGGGGGGGGTAAGAGGTAACGCGTACAGTTGCAGTTCACACTATCTATTATTACCAAACCAAGAAAATTCTAAAAGCAATGAATTGTCATCTAACCAGGCCTTCTTTTTCGTATTCTTAAACAATTTGGCAGGGTCGGGAAAATCAAACTATTCTATGACTGGTCCTTACAGTTTAATGAACATTGAACGGTCCAACCGCTCAGGGTTTAGTCTGTTTGTTTTTATTGCGTTTTAAACCAAACATCTTCTTTCACATGGAACAGACGAAACCGGTGTAACCAGAGCCAGTTTGCACAGCAACGCAAAATCGGGAAAATGAATATGGAATCGTTAATGAGCATTTTTGCAGAAGCGGGGCTCGAAATTAGCCAGGGCCCTTGGTCCTGAGGCCCCATAATTTCTGACCGGGTCCCACGATTTTCAAGACTTGGGGTCCGGCGGGCCCCTTAATTTTTTCGGAAAGGCCCATGTTAATCGTCAATATAAACGATTTTCACAGAAGAGGAAATAGGGGTGTGGAAAGCAATCGGACTCAAAGTATAATAAAAACCATAAAAAGACAAACTGAAGACTGTGTATTACCGGTATGTGTACGAATAAAATAGTTAAGAGAAATAAATTACATTTATGGGAATATCGTCATTTTTCTAATGTATAGCCTATACAGGGTTCGCGCTGGGTTCTCAGGAAAGTGAGTAAAAAAAGGAAACTCGATGGGTTCCGAAAAAGTGTCATTTCGTAAAAAATGCCCAAAAAGTAGACAAAAACCCCGCCAACGGGAAGCCTGCTATATCTATCCGGGCCCAAAGATTTTCGGCCGGGCCCCAAGAAATTTGGTAAAAATGGTTAATTTCGAGCCCTGCTAACCCCCTCAAAGGCCATCGTGTTTTTGTAGGACTGTACAAAGTGCTTAAGCTGTAGGTAGTTTTTTCAGTAATAATGCACGTGTGAAGACAGATTTTTTTGTGCGTCCCCTGGGACGCAAGCCCCAAATTTTTTTGCGTCCCTCGCCAATTTTTTTGCGACATTGACGCGCAAATCTGCGTCCCGTAAATCCCTGAATTCCCTTTTCGGGTAGCGTCCATCCGGGAAAACTCGTTTTGTGTATTAAAATTATGAAAAAGTTACGTTCAGTAACAAAGTTCTTCATTTTTTGGCCTAAATGTATTCGTTTCAGAGCTTTTCTCTCTTTCCTTATTTGGTAACTCGGCTGGGTCATGTCCTTGGACATGCTTGTTTTCTCTACCAAAATAAATTTTGACTTCAAAATTTACAGTTTTATTCTTTTTTCCGTTCTTTTTTCCCTAAAAATCATCCTCAAAAATCCCTTTTTTATAATTTTTTTCCCTAAAGATTATAGGGAGTGTCACCCTAAAGATATTGTCCCTGCTTCATACACCAGCAACTGCCCACATATTGTCGTTTGGGAAAAGGATTTTTTTCAAAGATTATGTCCAGATATGACATGGAGGTTTAAAAAAAGAAAGCTTAGTTTTAAAAAGATTTACAGTTTTTGGTTCGATTTTTGTTGTTATTGTCAAGAAGATCGACTTTTAAGGGGCTGACGGTCACAATTTGTAGCTGGCACAATGTTACGCCAGGTGGTAGCACAAGGCTGTAGTCGGAAGGCGTGTGTTTCGCATTCATGCACAAGTTGTTTTTTTTTTCAGGCTTCTGGTAGTACAGCAGGAAATGGATATCAGCCGCCTGTCAAGCCCATATACCAGAGGCTGTGTAGCGAGCCGGCGCAGCTGTCTCAGGAAGTTCTACAGGGCATGGTCAGCCAAACGCCGAGCTTCTCAAGGTCCAAGAGCTATCATTTACAGAGACAGAAGACCCCGGTACAGTGCGATTTTACGCCAGATGATAAAAGAGCCAAACATAAACGCTATTCAAGCAGTGGTTATGGGACGGAAAGCAAAGATTCTAGCACGGACAGAGCAAGCATGGATGTGCCAGACCAGCCAGAACAGTCTGTGTTCCTTCATCAACAGTCTGCACCCGTTGTTCAACCAAGTGTGGCGGTACAAGAAGCGCCCTTGCCCACCATTCTTGAACTATTCCACGATAGTTTGGCAGTGGTTAGGCCAACGTCGTTTCCGTTAGTAGCTGAAAACGAACCCAACCCCGCACAGATCCCTACCATGGTGTGTATGCATAGTGTCAGTCCTTTGAACTCCCACCAAGGAGCCAGTCTAGAGTCTGTAGAATTACCTCAGGAATTTTATATTGATGACATCAGCATCAACGAGATCCCCATTGATTCTAATGCTGAAACGATATCGACGAGAGAGATCGACCAGTTTGATATCTCGCAAATCGACCAAGAAGCTTTAAGGCAGCATCAGGAAGCTTCGGATAACACCGTTCATGACACGTTTGCATTGAGTATTATCGAGACCCCCACCCCGAGCATGGCGAGTAGGGGCTTTTATTACGACGAACAGATAAGTGAAGGCGTTGGGGTTCCTGAGGAGGAGTTGAATAGACGGCTAAGGCAGGGCTTTCAAAATGTGCGCTCTAATTGGATCACAGAACAGATTCAGGTTAGCTGTCTGCTTTTGGTATCAAATGTTGCACCTGAGCCACAAGGGACCATCCCCAAGTTTTAGGAAGTACAAGAGGGGACGGGGGGGGGGGGTGAGTTAGCAACTTCGAAATTTGTCGTAACTACGTTATGGATTGTTCCTGATAAAACATGATTGATAAAAATATAACCAATGTATCCCTTAAAAAAAGAAAAAAAAAAAACAACCAGGGAACTATGATTTATTATCATAGTCGGTTATGAAAAACGCTTCTCAGCTCGATCGTTGACCACACCAGCAATAATCAGCCCGACGGCGCTGAAAGTTACACTAGTGGAAATGCATGCTATCTTAATTAGTTTACAGAACATTTTTACCATCTTCTTACTCATTATTACCATAATATCACCTTGACTTTACGAAAGCTCCCCAGTAGCACAGCTATAAAAGGCTGGCGAAACGACAGTATTGTAAGCTGAATCCGGCGTTCGACTGTTCAATTTTGCAAACGTGTGAAATATTCAAGTAACAAGTGTTTTATTTGAAATTTTGTTTAGATGACATGACTCTTTATCCGCCGGGAACCGGACGGATATAGTTTTCATTCTGTCCGTCTGTCTGTCCGTCCGTCTGTCCGTCTGTGCAATTTCAGTCTCACGCGCCTACAGCCCGCATTAGTGGGTGGATTGATTTCAGATTTTACCCAGGGGTGCTCCTAAGCATCCTGCAGTGCAGTGACCAGGATTCGACGGGATCGGAGCAAAATTGCCAAAATGGCAAAACTTTAAAAAATTGCAGACACTGAATAAGGACTTTGCATAACACACATCAGTCTCACGCGCCTACAGCCCGCATTAGTGGGTGGATTGATTTAAGATTTTACCCATGGCTGCTCCTAAGCATCCCGCAGTGCAGTGACCAGGATTCGACCGGATCCGAGCAAAATTGCCAAAATGGCAAAACTTTAAAAAATTGCAGAAACTGAATAAGGACTTTGCATAACACACATCAGTCTCACGCGCCTACAGCCCGCATTAGGGGGTGGATTGATTTCAGATTTTACCCAGGGGTGCTCCTAAGCATCCCGCAGTGCAGTGACCAGGATTCGACCGGATCCGAGCAAAATTGCCAAAATGGCAAAACTTTAAAAAATTGCAGACACTGAATAAGGACTTTGCATAAGACACATCAGTCTCACGCGCCTACAGCCCGCATTAGTGGGTGGATTGATTTAAGATTTTACCCATGGCTGCTGCTAAGCATCCCGCAGTGCAGTGACCAGGATTCGACCGGATCCGAGCAAAATTGCCAAAATGGCAAAACTTTAAAAAATTGCAAAAACTGAATAAGGACTTTGCATAACACACATCAGTCTCACGCGCCTACAGCCCGCATTAGTGGGTGGATTGATTTAAGATTTTACCCATGGCTGCTCCTAAGCATCCCGCAGTGCAGTGACCAGGATTCGACCGGATCCGACTAAAATTGTCAAAATGACAAAACTTTAAAAAATGGAAGAAATGAATTAGGAATGAGCATAACACATATCGGTCTCACGCGCCTACAGGCCGCATTAGGGGATGGATTGATTTAAGATTTTACCCATGGCTGCTCCTAAGCATCCCGCAGTGCAGTGACCAGGATTCGACCGCATCCGAGCAAAATTGCCAAAATGGCAACTTTAAAAAATTGCAGAAACTGACTAAGGACTTTGCATAACACAAATCAGTCTCACGCGCCTACAGCCCGCATTAGTGGATGGATTGATTTCAGATTTTACCCAGGGCTGCTCCTAAGCATCCCGCAGTGCAGTGACCAGGATTCGACCGGATCCGACTAAAATTGTCAAAATGACAAAACTTTAAAAAATGGAAGAAATGAATTAGGAATGAGCATAACACATATCGGTCTCACGCGCCTACAGGCCGCATTAGTGGGTGGATTGATTATCTTCACACCAAATCAACCATGTACCACTGGCTCTACAAACCTCTACTTCACTGACCACAAGGCTGTATGGTGTTCTTTGGAACAGTTGTTCACAGGAACATCATAATCAGGTATACAATTTGCGCGAACCCGGCGGATTCATGCTTCTCGAGCATCTAGTTGGTTTAAAACTCGCCCCCCCCCCCAAAAAAAAAAAAATTAAATAAATAAATAATGTAACATAAAGTAAAATATTGAAATCAGTGACTCACATTTGAGCGGACCAATTTGTTTTCGAGCGAAGGGGGCCTACTTTTGATTCGAGGTAGCTTTTCTCGCTGGCATATCTTCAGCTGTCAAATGTTTAATGTTAAAGCAATATTGTTTGTTACTTGATGATGCAGAATGGCGCGAGTCTGGCGGACATCGACGAGAGGCTGAGCTTCCTACTCGAGGGGGACATAGAAGAGGACTGCGCGGACGGCCCGGCCGGCTGGATTGGCATCCCTGAAACCGTGGTACGTGCCTCGTTGCCATGCACCTAGTCACTGTGGCCAAGCAACTTTTCTTAGTAATTTAATAAGTGAATTAACTCGTAGTTTCTCCGAAAATTTTCTGCAAAAACTCACATAGAATGCTCATAAAATTGACAAAATTCATGCACAAAATTCGTGTTTCCTATCACATTCACGAAAGAAGGTAGACAAAACTCGGGTCACGAACGCCCTCCCCTGCCCTCGATGCTTGCGTGCTTAATGCGTGACCCGTATTAACGGACAATAATGCGTAAGCACGTTGATGGTTAGCTGTTTTTTCGGGCAGAGGACAGTAGCAGTGCCGCATGAGATTCGCTGCATCGAGATGGCGTCGCAGTGCCCGGTGGCTGAATGCACCAGCAGCGATTGCCAATTCGTGAGTATATAACATCAAGGATCTAACTATTACCGTACACTTTTACTTTGCATATAAAGAGAACAAAAGTAAGAAAAGTTTGTTTTGCTGCTTTGTACACTTGTTTCTCCTTCGATCGTAAAAAAAGAATAATAAAGAAAATTGTTGAATTAGTCAACGTCTTGTTTATCAATTTGAAGTAGTTAATGGCTGTGTGAATGCCTGCGCCACACCCAAATATTCCGCTACAGGGGCAGTACCTTCTGGAGATCTTGGGAAAAACCTACAACTACTCATTAGAGAACGACAAGTCAATATTCTGTCGCGGGATACTCAAGAAAATCTACGACCATTCTTTTTGCTGTGATAAACCGAATTGCCCCGTGCCGTGGTGTGGATTCTTCCACTCTTTGTAAGCTTTTCCCCTACATCTTTCATTTTTTCTGTGCGATGTTTTTTTATCTCTCATTAGAAGCTGCACTATTTAAAGAATTTGTGTAATAAAAAAGGTTAACATGTTTCATAAAGAGTATGTAGCAGTGAGTAGTATTGGTGTCGTCTGGGGGAGCCGTCGATTTTTAGCCAAATTCTCCTGTCTGTAAAAGTAACCATGTCCTCAAACCTATTGCTCAAGCTGACCCGATGCCGCTACACTTCACCTTAAAATACTTAATCCACAACACATGAAATTGAAACTTCATTAGTTGCAAGTGTAGCTGCAAAACTGGGTTGGCCCCTTCAAACCAGGTCCTTACCCAGTGAACCGCCTCACATTCTGTGCTTCCTTTCAGGGAGGAAAGCGACAGTTTTTCAGATGTTATGCAGTTGTTCAAAAAGGAGTTTTTCCCAAGCACTTTAGGGTACACGTATGCGCTTATTGATGAAGATAATGCACAATTCATCCAGGTAATTTCTTTGTGTTCTGTTTGTTTGTATTTTTTTGTGGAATTGTAAGTGGAATGTTTAAAATTGTGTCAGTGAGTCACCATCGTCTTCTTATCCACATTTCAATCACTGGATAAACTGTTCACTAATTCTGAGTTATTTTGCAGAAACTGTTTGTTCACTGGTCTATGTGCGCTTGGAAATCAAGAACCGGAAGCTGTGCCAGTAAAAGAATATAAATTGCGTTAAGTTAAGGTTTAAGGAACGTTAGTATGTATACTTGTGTTTTAGTGCCAGGATGAAGGGTACGACTCATTGCCGTCACAGGACACGGATTACCACGTGTGCACCCGGCTGTGTCCTTATAAAGACGCCTTCTTGGCCCTCGGCATCGACAACTCACTCATAATCCTCAATCGGGTATGTTTCGCGCGCGCGGAGTGTATTCAGCGAACTGTTTGGCCAGCAAACAACAAACGAAATGTAAAAATGACACGTGTACTTGAATTTTAATCTATGCCTAGATGTCCGCGTACAAAGAAATGATAGAAAAAAAACGAGCATGCAGTTTTCATAGGCCAGATTGAATGGTTCCCCCCTATAGGCATATTCACAATGCGATCAGATGTAAACAGTAAACAAAAAAAAAAAAACAAAAAAAAAAAAACACGTGTTTTCGGACTTGAAAGTGAAGAGAAAGTTGGTCACAATAAACTGCAACCGTGCTCAAAATCGATACATGAGCTATTACTTTGACGATATTTACAGCGCAGCCTGAAAACGAAACGTCATCTAATTACAAATGCCGTATAATTACGCCATTTGTGTATTTGTTGCGTTGTTATTTCGCGATTTGAGTTGAAATGAGACACTTCCGTTGAACTGACAAAAATAAGAAGGAACGTTCGAAAGGGAGAAAATACTTGTTTATGAGGCGGGCTTGTGAGGTTACTTCATAAACCACACGCGTTTAAAGCACAAAAAATTAAAGTGTACTATCACTGATGACAGAAAGGAAGGCATTTTTGAAGGTAAATATTTATTTTAAAGGGTAAATTGTTGGTAATTTTACACACGTCCTCCGGGTGATTTTGTGTGCATTGATTTGAAATTAATAAAGATATAACTGATATAATGCCGCGGTTAGGGGGGTGGGGGGGGGGCGGGTATAACGTCAGAAATAATCATTACACGTAGCAAATAAATACTTAATATTTATTTTCTTGCGTGCAAAAACCGAGTCAAATATCAATGCTCGCTGACCGCAGTACCGATTACGCGTCACCCCATCTGAGCATACTGAGTGCAAAAAAAGTGCGTGGTAAAATTTTGAAGAACGACATAAAAATAGCAAAAGTAGGCATACAATAAAAGTAATACATCAATCTGAGTCCGTACGATATTGTTTTTTGCCTTCAGCCTACGGGCGTGTACGGACCTACGGCTTCAGGCAAAAAACAATATCGTACGCACTCAGAATGAAGTATTGCTATTTTACGGTCTTTTTTTTCCCTTTTTTCAGGGGATACTCACTGTTTGTATTGATGTAACTTTTAACAATATTGGAACAATGTTAACAGGCACCTCAGTTCACATTTTCATGAACAACAGGTAAACTCTGTCCCGTGTTCCAGAAACACAAGTTTTCAAAATGTAACGAAAACACTGAAAAGTAGCAGAATTGTAATTGTCTATTTTCTATGCGCTTGTAGAAGAAGTTCAGAAGAGAGAGTGTTACGGTTTTACATGAGCTTCGCAAGATGAAGAATAAACACCTCATCCCTCACCTCTGGGCAGCAACGACGATGAATATCTCTCCGTGCGTCATGCTTACGAGCACTCCAGATCAAGGTATGACGCCTCATACTTCCAGGCACACCAGATCAAGGTATGACGCCTCATGCTTCCAGGCACTCCAGATCAAGGTATGACGCCTCATGCTTCCAGGCACACCAGATCAAGGTATGACGCCTCATGCTTCCAGGCACACCAGATCAAGGTATGACGCCTCATGCTTCCAGGCACTCCAGATCAAGGTATGGCGCCGCATGCTTCCAGGCACACCAGATCAAGGCATGACGCCTCATGCTTCCAGGCACACCAGATCAAGGTATGACGCCTCATGCTTCCAGGCACACCAGATCAAGGCATGACGCCTCATGCTTCCAGGCACACCAGATCAAGGTATGACGCCTCATGCTTCCAGGCACACCAGATCAAGGTATGACGCCTCATGCTTCCAGGCACTCTAGATCAAGGTATGGGGCCTCATGCTTCCAGGCACACCAGATCAAGGTATGACGTCTCGTGCTACAGGCACTCGTACTCAAGTTACGGCTTCTCATGCTTTCAAGCACTCGAGATCAAGGTGTGACAGTACATGCATAAAGCACTCCAGATCAAGATATGACTTCTCATGCCTGTAAGCTTCTTATGCTTACAGGCATTCGTGATCAAAGTATGGCTTCTCATGCTTATAAGCACTAATGATCAAGATATGACTTATATGCTTGCCAGCCAGGGCTTTACGTTAATTTTTTTCGGCACCTCCCAAGTGGGGCAAGTAGATTTTAAATCTACCTGCCCCACCAGCACTCTTACCTGCCACACCTTTTGTCTCTTCTGTTGGACTTTTTAAGTTTTAACTTTGATAATTTTACGTATTATTTTTCAATTATCGTGCCACAATTGACGCGACGCTATATTTGGCGCGTGTCCAGGCACAGTCCAACATCCACATAGAAACTGACAACGTGCCAGTGGCTTGTATGTAGGTCAGGTACAGCTAGCGGACACCGATCAGTAACTACAGTCGCCTACTTGACAAGTATGTTGTAAAGGTATTACAACACGCCACGTTTCCCCGAACGGATCTACCTGCCAGGTGGGACAGCTAACCGGGCGAGTTTACCTGTCCCACCATGCCTTTCACCTACCCTAGCAGGTTGGGCAGCCGTTAATGTAAAGCCCTGTTGCCAGCCCTCCTGATCAAGGTGTGACTGCATATGCATAAAGGCGCTCCCGATCAAGGTGCGGCTTATGCTTACAAGTACTCCTGATCAAGGTACGGCTTATGCTTACAAAGTACTCCTGACCAAGGTGCTGCTTTTCATGCTTACAAGCACTCAAGATCAAGGCATGACTTCTCAGGCACGAAGCAAGCCTGATCAAGGCGTTACTTCTCATTCTGCCCCTGTGGCTTGTGTAAATCTTAAGAATAGACCCACTGGTGTTTGTTCCATGCCTGTCGTAGGACGTGTTTAATCGGAATTTCTTTCTAGGTCTTCTTTTTTTTTAGTCCCCCGCCGGGGGAATATAGTTTTCAGGTTTGTCTGTCCGTCCGTCTGTCGACACCTTTTTTGTTAACACACTCAAGCCTACATTTTTGCACCGATTATTAAGATATTGTATATATGGGTAGTACTGGAACGAACTTCTTTCCTCAATTGTACGCATTTGTTTCTTTAGCCACTTGTCGTAGGAGGTGTCTAAATCGGAATTTTTTCTTTCTCGGTTTTCTTGATCAGTTTCTTCATTCCTTAATTCTGCCCATTTGTTTCTCCAGCTGTTAGTGGTAGGTGGTGCTTAATCGGAATTTCGTTCTTTCTAGGTCTTTTTTATCTGTTTCTTCATTCTTTACTCAATTTTACCCATTTGTTCCTTTAGCAGTTGCGTCCCACAGTAGCATTCATTGTTGTTGAACAGTCTATGAAACAACAACCAATCTTTTTGCGCTTACACACAACTGATCCAGGTATGACTTCTCATGCATATAAGCACTAATTCGGATCAAAACATGAGTGGTCAGGCTGACAAATTGTTTTGATTAAAGGCTTCACTTTTCATCTTAACAAACATTTCTGATCAAGGCATCGTTTCTATTGCTTACAAGCATTCCGTTTCAAAGCTTGACTTCTTCTGCTTACAAACACTGTTGATCAAGATATGACTTTTGATGTTTACAAGCACTCCTGGACAAGACATGAATTCTGATGTTCACAGGCTGTCCTAATGAAAGCATGACTCGTGATTTGGATCACACCTAATTAAGACATGCCTTCTTATGCATACAAGTACGTCTGACTAAGGCATGACTTCTTATGGCTGCAAGCACTCCTGATACAGGCATGACTCCTTATGCTTTCAGTAACATTTATTCAAGACATGACCTCACCTGTTTAGAAGCAAGCCTGATCAGTGCATGAGTACAGGCACAATTAAAGACTTTCTTCGCAACTTTTCTTTTGACTGTTTTTTTTTTTTAATTTTTCGTACTTTTTCCCACTTGTTCCGTTAGTAGGTGCGTCCCAATGTAGCCTTGATTATCTCACGAAAGAAACCAACTTCTCTTGAGTATAAGCACATCTGATTAAGATATGAATTTTCATGGTGACAGACATTATCGAACAAGACATGACTTTTCATGCTTACATTCACATTCAATAAATAAATGATTTTTCATACTTGAAAGCACTTCTGATCAAGTCATGAATTCTCATGCTCACAAGTACGTCTGTTAAAATCATCTCTTTTCATGCTTATAAACACGACTTATGAAGGCATGGCTTTTCATGTTTACCAACACGCTTGATGAAGACTTGACTGCTCATACTCACTGGCACTCCTTAGGAAGGAATGCCTTGTCATATTCACAAACACTTCTCAACAAGACATAGTTTCCCATGCTTACCAGCTGGCCTTATCAAGGCATGATTCTAGTGGTTACAAGCAAGCCTGATCAAGGCGTTACTTCTCATTCTTCCCCTTTTTTGGTTGGGGGGAATATTAAGAGTGGACCCGCTGCTTTCTGTTCCGTGCATTGTGTAAGAGGCGGCTAATCGGAACTTCTTTCTTTCTAACTCCTCTTTTAGTATTTCTTCATTCTTCCTTGTTTTTTTTCAGACTTGTTTCTTTATCAAGTGCGCCCCAATATACACATCATAGATGCTGAACGGCTCGTTAAACATCAAACAAACAAACAAACGAACTTCTCATTCTGCCCCTGTAGCTTGTGTAAATCTTAAGAATAGGCCTACTGCTGTGAGTTCCGTGCCTGTCATTCTAGGTGTCTAATCGAAATTTCTTTTTTTCTAGGTCTTCTTTATCTGTTTCTTCATTCTTTCCTCAATTGTACGCATTTGTTTCTTTAGCCACTTGTCGTAGGAGGTGTCTAAATCGGAATTTTTTCTTTCTCGGTTTTCTTGATCAGTTTCTTCATTTCTTCATTCTGCCCATTTGTTTCTCCAGCTGTTAGTGGTAGGTGGTGCCTAATTTTAATTTCTTTCTTTCTTGGTTTTCTTGATCAGTTTCTTCATTCCTTAATTCTGCCCATTTGTTTCTCCAGCTGTTAGTGGTAGGTGGTGCCTAATTTTAATTTCTTTCTTTCTCGGTTTTCTTGATCAGTTTCTTCATTCCTTAATTCTGCCCATTTGTTTCTCCAGCTGTTTGTCATTGATGGTGCCTAATCGGAATTTCGTTCTTTCTAGGTCTTTTTCATCTGTTTCTTCATTCTTTGCTCAATTTGACCCATTTGTTCCTTTAGCATTCATTGTTGTTGAACAGTCCATGAAATAACAAACAATCTTTTTGCGTTTACACACAACTGATCCAGGTACGACTTCTCATACATATAAGCACTAATTCGGATCAAAACATGAGTGGTCAGGCTGACAAATTGTTTTGATTAAAGGCTTCACTTTTCATCTTTACAAACATTTCTGATCAAGGCATCGTTTCTATTGCTTACAAGCATTCCGTTTCAAAGCTTGACTTCTCCTGCTTATAAACACTGTTGATCAAGATATGACTTTTGATGTTTACAAGCACTCCTGGACAAGACATGAATTCTGATGTTCACAGGCTGTCCTAATGAAAGCATGACTCGTGATTTGGATCACACCTAATTAAGACATGCCTTCTTATGCATACAAGTACGTCTGACTAAGGCATGACTTCTTATGGCTGCAAGCACTCCTGATACAGGCATGACTCCTTATGCTTTCAGTAACATTTATTCAAGACATGACCTCACCTGTTTAGAAGCAAGCCTGATCAGTGCATGAGTACAGGCACAATTAAAGACTTTCTTCGCAACTTTTCTTTTGACTGTTTTTTTTTTTTAATTTTTCGTACTTTTTCCCACTTGTTCCGTTAGTAGGTGCGTCCCAATGTAGCCTTGATTATCTCACGAAAGAAACCAACTTCTCTTGAGTATAAGCACATCTGATTAAGATATGAATTTTCATGGTGACAGACATTATCGAACAAGACATGACTTTTCATGCTTACATTCACATTCAATAAATAAATGATTTTTCATACTTGAAAGCACTTCTGATCAAGTCATGAATTCTCATGCTCACAAGTACGTCTGTTAAAATCATCTCTTTTCATGCTTATAAACACGACTTATGAAGGCATGGCTTTTCATGTTTACCAACACGCTTGATGAAGACTTGACTGCTCATACTCACTGGCACTCCTTAGGAAGGAATGCCTTGTCATATTCACAAACACTTCTCAACAAGACATAGTTTCCCATGCTTACCAGCTGGCCTTATCAAGGCATGATTCTAGTGGTTACAAGCAAGCCTGATCAAGGCGTTACTTCTCATTCTTCCCCTTTTTTGGTTGGGGGGAATATTAAGAGTGGACCCGCTGCTTTCTGTTCCGTGCATTGTGTAAGAGGCGGCTAATCGGAACTTCTTTCTTTCTAACTCCTCTTTTAGTATTTCTTCATTCTTCCTTGTTTTTTTTTCAGACTTGTTTCTTTATCAAGTGCGCCCCAATATACACATCATAGATGCTGAACGGCTCGTTAAACATCAAACAAACAAACAAACGAACTTCTCATTCTGCCCCTGTAGCTTGTGTAAATCTTAAGAATAGGCCTACTGCTGTGAGTTCCGTGCCTGTCATTCTAGGTGTCTAATCGAAATTTCTTTTTTTCTAGGTCTTCTTTATCTGTTTCTTCATTCTTTCCTCAATTGTACGCATTTGTTTCTTTAGCCACTTGTCGTAGGAGTTGTCTAAATCGGAATTTTTTCTTTCTCGGTTTTCTTGATCAGTTTCTTCATTCCTTAATTCTGCCCATTTGTTTCTCCAGCTGTTAGTGGTAGGTGGTGCCTTATTTTAATTTCTTTCTTTCTCGGTTTTCTTGATCAGTTTCTTCATTCCTTAATTCTGCCCATTTGTTTCTCCAGCTGTTTGTCATTGATGGTGCCTAATCGGAATTTCGTTCTTTCTAGGTCTTTTTCATGTTTCCAACCATCCCCCCTCCCACCACTTTATCATCTCAACAACATCCCCCCTTCTACCTTCCAAAAATATCACTACTTTTTAGTAACCAATAATATATTCAATAACATATACCTATAATACTTAAATAATTACTTGTCTCTACCATTTTCATAGCGACTATGAAACCTTTATAATATCTACACATTAAAATAAAATTAACAGTAATGCACAATAATTTCGTTTCAACAATAAACTTTCCACTGCCTCCTAACTAACTCCTAACTACCAGTTCCTAAGTACTACACATATGGACAACGTTTCCTGGCTAATCGCATAAAAGCCAGGCAGTCTGTTATGCGTCCTTCAGGATGGTTTACAGAACCTGGGGTCCACTTTGCTGTGAGCACTCCAGGCAAAAATAACGCATGTTGCCGTGGACTGCAACCCTAACGGGCAGGAGCGCGGAGTCCTGGCCATTGAGGAAGCCCCACTCTCAGGTAGGCTGCTTACTACTGGGGGATCTGCAACCAACACATGACTTTGGTCCGTTTCTTCGACCCAAGAAGGGCGGTCATGAATCCAAGGCCCGTCATGACCATTAACGGCAGGTCGTGAGGTTCACCAAACTGCGGCCAAATCGGGTCAATCGCGGCATTCGTGACTGGCTGAGCCGTCACGTCTGCCAAGAGTATCCCAGGTGTCCTAACCCTAGGCGGGCAACCCCCGCTGCCGACATTGGTGGTCACAGTAAGGCCGGGGTCGGCAGACCTGGAAGAAAATTTCAACTTAACACATGGAGAAACTAAACTTAGAAAACGAAAAAGGAAACAAAAAAGAAAAAACAAAACATAGTGAATTTAGAACCCCACAAAAAAGAGCACACGTCATGATTGAGTCACCCCCGGCAATATTTCCGGAATATATTATAATCGCGGCACAAGAAGGTTCATTGAAACTGTCCCCCTTTGCAATAGAAAAGGGGGTATCGTCAATCGTTGGCACACGACACAACATCAAAAGACTGAGGTCAGGGGACATCCTCGTCCAAATTTTTGAAGAACGCCACAGCAAAGCCTTGCTCGCCACCACATCTTTCGTGAACATCCCGATCAGATGCACACCCCATAGAGCGCTCAACTCCTCAAGAGGAGTTGTTGCCCACCCAGAGCTTAAATTTTGTTCAACGGATGAAATCTTATCAGAATTGGAACAATATGGTGTGACCGAAGCCAGATTCTTAGGACAAAAAGGTACCGTTGTACTCACCTTCTGTAGGGCAAAGCTACCACAGTCAATCAAAATTGGCTACTTACACATCCCAGTCAAAGCATATGTTCCAAATCCGATGCGCTGCTTTAGATGCCAACGATACGGACACACACAACAAAGGTGCCGAAAACCCATGGCAACATGCGCCAAGTGTGGCGAGGAAGGACATCAGACAGATACCTGTACAATTGGAGTAACTAGGTGTATTAACTGCGGGGGAAGCCATCTGGCATCTTCACGGGAATGCCCTAGATGGCTCCAAGAAAAGCAAGTACAAGAAGTTAAATCGAAGAATTCCATTTCCTACCCAGAGGCCCGGAAACTGGTGATGCAGAGACCCACAACAGACAACTTATACTCTGCCGCCGTTAAAGTAAACAAATACACGAGCACTGGGTGTCAGACAAACATCACATGGCTTGGTGACCAACAACGCACCTTGCCGCAACCAAATGTTCAGAAATCTACCCTGCCTAGACAGACTATGGCTACTCAAACACCATCTCCGATCGCAAAACCTAAACAGTCAAGCCCTTCCTCGCCCACAAGACCTAAATCCTACATAAGCCCTTCCTCACCGCTGGATAACGGCACGAGAAAGAGGCTTAAAGACAAGGCAGATAAGGCCAGAAAACGTATGCAGCAGGTACTTAAAGAGGCTGAATACAGTCCATGTATGGAAACGGATGACGCGGTTGCTGCCTGCTCACCGCCACAGCCTCCATCGAAGAAAGTCACATCCGATGAGAGGAAGTCGTCCCGCCACGCGCTCGTCAGGCAAGGGAGAAGTACCAGAGTCATCCAAATTTCCCACTTAACTTTGAATTCGTGGGAAACCGATACTCGGTACTCCAGGATGCAGAGGAAGGGGGTAACGCAACAAAGACCCCCGAAAAGCAACCATCCTCTCCCACAAGAAAAATAACAGAGGCAGAACAAGATAAAGTGGCAGCAAAACCGCAATTAAGACTACCTAAAGTGACAATACAAAGGCCTCGGGCCTATAGCAAGTAAAATGGCAATAGTCCACTGGAACATCAGAGGTTTTTGGACCAACCAGATAGATCTTTTAACTTTGAGCCAGCAACATAACACATGCATCTTTTGCCTCCAAGAAACATACGGCACTGACCTTCACCCACCTAATTTAACAGGTTATACCTCCTATAACAAAAACGCAAATAGTAACCGCGCCTCGGGCGGAATAACCACCTTAGTCCTCAACAATATCATTCAGAGTGAGGTCAAATTAAATACAAAACTACAAGCAACTGCAGTTCGTGTTACGATGAAGAAAACTTTTTCCGTCTGTAACATATACCTCCCACCACCAGCCAAACCTCAGCCAGAAGAATTGAACGATCTGATCAACCAAATACCAAAACCTATTATATTCGTAGGCGACTTTAATGCACACAGCCCCCTATGGGGTAATACAAGCACCGATCACAAAGGAAAGCTCATCGAAAACTTACTAAATTCCCATAATCTTTCACTCTATAACGATAAATCTCCCACGTATGTACACCCTGGCACTGGTTCAAAAACCTCTATCGATCTCGCAATGGCATCTAGTAATCTGTTTTTAAATTTTAACTGGGAAGTCTTGGACGACACCTACGGTAGCGACCACTTCCCCATATTATTAAAACGACTAGATGCCCAACATCAGAAAGGAATACCAAAGTGGAAATTCCACAAAGCAAACTGGTCACTGTTCCAGGAACTATGCCAAAAGGCCATTAAAAGCAACAATTGCACACATGATGACGACCCGATTTTACTTTTTACTGCTATTATGCAGGCAATAATGGAAAAATCCATACCCAAAACCTCAGGCAATCCCAAAAAGCCACAAAAGCCTTGGTTTAACGACGATTGTAAAAAAGCAATAGCCATGCGGAAAACAGCTCTACGCCAATTTTACATCAATCCGGACAATACTACCAAACTTGAATACAAACGACTACGTGCCGCAGCACGCAGGACCATCAAAGCAAGCAAAAAGCAAACCTGGGAGGAATATATCTCCAAATTAAACAAAAACAGTTCAACCAAAAAAGTATGGGAGATAATTCGGAAAATATCTGGCAAAAATATCCGAAAACCTATAAACCACCTCATCACAGACAACCAAACTATCACAAAACCCGATGAAATAGCAAATGCCTTTGGCAGAACCTTTCAATTCAACTCTTCATCTGACAATTACTCCCAAGCGTTCCGTCAAACAAAAGAAGCAAAAGAACAAATACCAATGGACTTCACCTCAAATAATTTGGAACACTACAATAGCACCTTTACCCTGGCGGAGTTGAAGGACTCCATACAAAACTCACATGATTCAGCTGCCGGACCAGACGACCTGCATTACCAAGTTCTAAAACACCTACCTGAGGAAAGTCTTGAAGTCCTCTTAGAATTACTTAACCAGGTTTGGACTACAGGAAACTTTCCTGAAATATGGAAAGAAGCCACCATCATACCAATTCCAAAGCCGAACAAGGATCCTACTAATCCACAAAATTACCGCCCAATATCTCTGACAAGTTCATTGTGCAAAACACTAGAGCGAATGATAGCCACAAGACTAATTTGGTATTTAGAGAAAAATCATTTGCTCACTGACATTCAAAGTGGTTTCAGAAAAGAGAGAAGCACCATAGATCACCTGGTTAGACTCGAATCATTTATAAGAGAAGGTTTTATCAATAACGAACATGTCGTCACCGTTTTCTTCGATTTAGAAAAGGCCTATGACACGGCATGGAAACACGGGGTCATGCAAGACCTCTACAACCTAGGCATACGAGGTCGTCTTCCTGAATTCATTGAAGCGTTTTTAAATGACAGGCGGTTTAAAGTCCGTCTCGGTTGTGTTTTTTCGGACTATTTTGAGCAAGAAGAGGGTTATCCTCAAGGATGTGTTCTATCAGTTCTGTTGTTTCTAATCAAAATCAATAGTATCAAAGGCGCAACTAAACAGGGAATAGACAGCTCACTCTTTGTAGACGATTTTGCTATGTCTGTCAGGGGTAAGAATATGAATCTCATCGAGCGTCGCCTCCAGCAAAATATAAACTCTCTTCAAAAATGGGCCGACCAAAATGGTTTCAAGTTTTCCCAAACCAAAACAGTCTGCATGCACTTTTGCAACAAGCGAAAGCCACACGACGATCCTATTTTATACTTATCAAACACTCAGATACCTGTAGTAAAGGAAAACAAATTCCTTGGTCTAATTCTAGACTCTAAGCTTAATTTTATTCCCCACATAAAAGAGCTGAAGAGGAAATGTCAAAAGGCACTCAACCTGCTGCGAGTCGTCTCCGCCCAAGACTGGGGAGCAGATACCAGTACTAAATTAAAACTGTATAGATCATTAATAAGATCAAGAATAGATTATGGTAGCATCGTCTACGGATCAGCAAGACCTTCGTATTTAAAAATGTTGAACCCAATACAAAACCAAGGCCTTCGCCTTTGCCTAAACGCTTTCAGAACGTCACCTGCGGCAAGCCTTCAGGTTGAATCAAATGAACAACCATTAGATATCCAACGAATCAAACTCTCAATGCAATATGCAACTAAACTATATGCAAATAAAGAAAACCCTACACATAAGGCAGTGTTCGAAAAAGACCATTCAGAAATCCTAAACACACGCCATAGGGTTATCGTACTCTTTGACACTAGAATCCGTAACCACCTTAACAATGCTGGAATCCTAGTTGAGCAAATTGCAAACCTGAAAGTTTCAAAATACCCAACATGGAAAATACAAAGGCCAACCATAAACAAAACTCTGACAAACTTTTCCAAAGACACAACAAATGCTGAAGAGTTCAAAGTTAGGTTTGCCGAGATAAAGGAAACCTACCCTCACCATCATTTCATATACACGGACGGATCTAAACTCGATAACCAAGCTGCTGCCTCAATAGTTACAAAATCAAATACCCTGAAAACAAGATTACCAAACGGCTCCTCCATCTTTTCCGCGGAGGTTCGGGCACTCCAACTAGCCATGGAAATTGTCAAGATTAGTAGGTACAAAAAATTTGTTATCTGTGTCGATTCCTTATCGGTCTTACAATCACTAGAAAACCTGCAAGTGTCGAATACAATGATTTTAGACCTAATAGAACGTTATGAAAGGGCCACTAAACAAGGCAAATCCTTAGTGTTTTGCTGGGTGCCAAGCCACGTCGGCATAGCGGGTAATGAAGCCGCGGACCAAGCAGCAAAAGAGGCTCTAAACTACAACATATCCGACCTTCTCATACCATACTCCGACTTTAAACCCCATATTTCAAGTTATGTAAAAAAACCTTTGGCAACAAAATTGGAACGAACAAAGAAATAACAAACTCTTTCAAATCCAACCAACAGTTGGACAAAAGCAGGTAGCTCTTGACAATATTCGCGACAAAACAGTTTTGCTTAGAGCTCGAATCGGGCATACATACACCACCCACGGATATCTTTTGAGAGGCGAAGAGCCTCCAGAATGTATTGGTTGTCAAGAACGTCTGACTGTAAAACATATTTTACTCAATTGCCTAGATTTTCAGAACATTCGTTCACGCTTCTACAGTGTGAATTCCATGAAAGACCTTTTTACAAAGGTAGCACCAAGTAAAATTTTTTCTTTTCTGAAAGAAATACACCTGTACAGCAAGGTTTAAATTGAATTTAGTCGGTTTTAGATTAAACACTACTTGTTATGTCTACTTTAATTGATTTTAGTTTCAACTGACTCTTGATATAGCAACAGAACCGACACAATATGACCCTAACGGGTTGCCGGTGTCGTTAAACAAATCAATCAATCAATCAATCAATCTTTCTAACTCCTCTTTTAGTATTTCTTCATTCTTCCTTGCTTTTTTCAGACTTGTTCCTTTATCAAGTGCGCCCCAATATACACATCATAGATGGTTAACGGCACGTTAAACATCAAACAAACAAACGAACTTCCCATTCTGCCCCTGTAGCTTGTGTAAATCTTAAGAATAGGCCTACTGCTGTGAGTTCCGTGCCTGTCATTCTAGGTGTCTAATCGAAATTTCTTTTTTTTCTAGGTCTTCTTTATCTGTTTCTTCATTCTTTCCTCAATTGTACCCATTTGTTTCTTTAGCCACTTGTCGTAGGAGGTGTCTAAATCGGAATTTCTTTCTCGGTTTTCTTGATCAGTTTCTTCATTCCTTAATTCTGCCCATTTGTTTCTCCAGCTGTTAGTGGTAGGTGGTGCCTAATTTTAATTTCTTTCTTTCTCGGTTTTCTTGATCAGTTTCTTCATTCCTTAATTCTGCCCATTTGTTTCTCCAGCTGTTTGTCATTGATGGTGCCTAATCGGAATTTCGTTCTTTCTAGGTGTTTTTCATCTGTTTCTTCATTCTTTGCTCAATTTGACCCATTTGTTCCTTTAGCATTCATTGTTGTTGAACAGTCCATGAAATAACAAACAATCTTTTTGCGTTTACACACAACTGATCCAGGTACGACTTCTCATACATATAAGCACTAATTCGGATCAAAACATGAGTGGTCAGGCTGACAAATTGTTTTGATTAAAGACTTCACTTTTCATCTTTACAAACATTTCTGATCAAGGCATCGTTTCTATTGCTTACAAGCATTCCGTTTCAAAGCTTGACTTCTCCTGCTTACAAACACTGTTGATCAAGATATGACTTTTGATGTTTACAAGCACTCCTGGACAAGACATGAATTCTGATGTTCACAGGCTGTCCTAATGAAAGCATGACTCGTGATTTGGATCACACCTAATTAAGACATGCCTTCTTATGCATACAAGTACGTCTGACTAAGGCATGACTTCTTATGGCTGCAAGCACTCCTGATACAGGCATGACTCCCTATGCTTTCAGTAACATTTATTCAAGACATGACCTCACCTGTTTAGAAGCAAGCCTGATCAGTGCATGAGTTCTGATGTGTACAGGCACAATTAAAGACTTTCTTCGCAACTTTTCTTTTGACTGTTTTTTTTTTTAATTCTTCGTACTTTTTTCCCACTTGTTCCGTTAGTAGGTGCGTCCCAATACAGCATTGATTATCTCACGAAAGAAACCAACCTCTCTTGAGATATAAGCACATCTGATTAAGATATGAATTTTCATGCTGACAGACATTATCGAACAAGACATGACTTTTCATGCTTACATTCACATTCAATAAATAAATGATTTTTCATACTTGAAAGCACTTCTGATCAAGTCATGAATTCTCATGCTCACAAGTACGTCTTTTAAAATCATCTCTTTTCATGCTTATAAGCACGACTTATCAAGGCTTCGCTTTTCATGTTTACCAACACGCTTGATGAAGACTTGACTGCTCATACTCACTGGCACTCCTTAGGAAGGAATGACTTGTCATATTCACAAACACTTCTCAACAAGACGTAGTTTCCCTTGCTTACCAGCTGGCCTTATCAAGGCATGACTTCAAGTGGTTACAAGCAAGCCTGATCAAGGCGTTGCTTCTCATTCTTCCCCTTTTTTTTGGTTGGGGGGAATATTAAGAGTGGACCCGCTGCTTTCTGTTCCGTGCATTGTGTAAGAGGCGGCTAATCGGAATGGCACGTTAAACATCAAACAAACAAACTAACTTCTCATTCTGCCCCTGTAGCTTGTGTAAATCTTAAGAATAGGCCTACTGCTGTGAGTTCCATGCCTGTCATTCTAGGTGTCTAATCGAAATTTCTTTCTTTCTAGGTCTTCTTTATCCGTTTCTTCCTTCTTTCCTCAGTTGCACCCATTTGTTTCTTTAGCCACTTGTCGTAGGAGGTGTCTCCATCGGAATTTCTTTCATTCTCGGTTTTCTTGATCAGTTTCTTCATTCCTTAATTCGGCCCATTTTTTTTCTCCAGCTGTTTGTCGTAGGTGGTGTCTAATCAGAATTTCTTTCTTTCTCGGTTTTCTTGATCAGTTTCTTCATTCCTTAATTTTGCCCATTTGTTTCTCCAGCTGTTTGTCGTAGATGGTGCCTAATCGGAATTTCGTTCTTTCTAGGTCTTTTTTATCTGTTTCTTCATTCTTTGCTCAATTTTACCCATTTTTTCCTTTAGCAGGTGCGTCCCACCATAGCATTCATTGTTGTTGAACAGTCCATGAAATAACAAACAATCTTTTTGCGCTTACACACAACTGATCCAGGTTTGACTTCTCATACATGTAAGCATTAATTCGGATCAAAACATGAGTGGTCAGGCTTACAAATTGTTTTGATTAAAGACTTCACTTTTCATCTTTACAAACATTTCTGATCAAGGCATCGTTTCTATTGCTCACAATCACTCCTTTTCAAAGCTTGACTTCTCCTGCTTATAAACACTGTTGATCAAGATATGACTTTTGATGTTTACAAGCACCCCTGGACAAGACATGAATTCTGTTGTTCACAGGCTGTCCTAATGAAAGCATGACTCGTGATTTGGATCACACCTAATTAAGACATGCCTCCTTATGCATACAAGTACGTCTGAGTAAGGCATGACTTTTCATGGCTGCAAGCACTCCTGATACAGGCATGACTCCTTATGCTTTCAGTAACATTTATTCAAGACATGACCTGACCCGTTTACGAGCAAGCCTGATCAAAGCATGAGTTCTGATGTGTACAGGCACAATTAAAGACTTTCTTTGCAACTTTTCTTTTGACTGTTTTTTTTTAATTCTTCGTACTTTTTTCCCGCTTGTTCCGTTAGTAGGTGCGTCCCAATGTAACCTTGATTATCTCATGAAAGAAACCAACTTCTCTTGAGTATAAGCACATCTGATTAAGATATGAATTTTCATGCTGACAGACATTATCGAACAAGACATGACTTTTCATGCTTACATTCACATTCAATAAATAAATGATTTTTCATACTTGAAAGCACTTCTGATCAAGTCATGAATTCTCATGCTCACAAGTACGTCTGTTAAAATCATCTCTTTTCATGCTTATAAACACGACTTATGAAGGCATGGCTTTTCGTGTTTACCAACACGCTTGATGAAGACTTGACTGCTCATACTCACTGGCACTCCTTAGGAAGGAATGCCTTGTCATATTCACAAACACTTCTCAACAAGACATAGTTGCCCATGCTCACCAGCTGGCCTTATCAAGGCATGACTTCTAGTGGTTAAAAACAAGTCTGATCAAGGCGTTACTTCTCATTCTTCCCGTTTTTTTTTTGGTTGGGGGAATATTAAGAGTGGACCACTGCTTTCTGTTCCGTGCATTGTGTAAGAGGCGGCTAATCGGAACTTCTTTCTTTCTAACTCCTCTTTTAGTATTTCTTCATTCTTCCTTGTTTTTTTTTCAGACTTGTTCCTTTATCAAGTGCCCCCCAATATACACATCATAGATGGTGAACGGCACGTAAAACATCAAACAAACAAACGAACTTCTCATTCTGCCCCTGTAGCTTGTGTAAATCTTAAGAATAGGCCTACCGCTGTGAGTTCCATGCCTGTCATTCTAGGTGTCTAATCGAAATTTCTTTCTTTCTACGTCTTCTTTATCCGTTTCTTCCTTCTTTCCTCATTTGTACCCATTTGTTTCTTTAGCCACTTGTCGTAGGAGGCGTCTCAATCGGAATTCTGCCCATTTGTTTCTCCAGCTGTTTGTCGTAGGTGGTGCCTAATCGGAATTTCTTTCTTTCACGGTTTTCTTGATCAGTTTCTTCATTCCTAAATTCTGCCCATTTTTTTCTCCAACTGTTTGTCGTAGATGGTGCCTAATCGGAATTTCGTTCTTTCTAGGTCTTTTTTATCTGTTTCTTCATTCTTTGCTCAATTTGACCCATTTGTTCCTTTAGCAGGTGCGTCCCACAATAGCATTCATTGTTGTTGAACAGTCCATGAAATAATCTTTTTGCGCTTACACACAACTGATCCAGGTATGACTTCTCATACATATAAGCACTAATTCGGATCAAAACACGAGTGGTCAGGCTTACAAATTGTTTTGATTAAAGACTTCACCTTTTCATCTTTACAAACATTTCTGATCAAGGCATCGTTTCTATTGCTTACAAGCATTCCTTTTCAAAGCTTGACTTCTCCTGCTTATAAACACTGTTGATCAAGATATGCCTTTTGATGTTTACAAGCACTCCTGGACAAGACATGAATTCTGATATTCACAGGCTGTCCTAATGAAAGCATGACTCGTGATTTGGATCACACCTAATTAAGACATGCCTTCTTATGCATACAAGTACGTCTGACTAAGGCATGACTTCTCATGGCTGCAAGCACTCCTGATACAGGCATGACTCCTTATGCTTTCAGTAACATTTATTCAAGACATGACCTCACCGATTTACAAGCAAGCCTGATCAGTGCATGAGTTCTCATGTGTACAGGCACAATTAAAGACTTTCTTTGCAACTTTTCTTTTGACTTTTTTTTTTTAATTTTTCGTTCTTTTTCCCATTTGTTACGTTAGTAGGTGCGTCCCAATGTAGCCTTGATTATCTCACGAAAGAAACCAACTTCTCTTGAGTATAAGCACATCTGATTAAGATATGAATTTTCATGGTGACACACATTATCGAACAAGACATGACTTTTCATGCTTACATTCACATTCAATAAATAAATGATTTTTCATACTTGAAAGCACTTCTGATCAAGTCATGAATTCTCATGCTCACAAGTACGTCTTTTAAAATCATCTCTTTTCATGCTTATAAACACGACTTATGAAGGCATGGCTGTTCTTGTTTACCAACACGCTTGATGAAGACTTGACTGCTCATACTCACTGGCACTCCTTAGGAAGGAATGCCTTGTCATATTCACAAACACTTCTCAACAAGACATAGTTTCCCATGCTTACCAGCTGGCCTTATCAAGGCATGACTTCTAGTGGTTACAAGCAAGCCTGATCAAGGCGTTACTTCTCATTCTTCCCCTTTTTGGGGTTGGGGGGGGGGGTGAATCTTAAGAGTGGACCCGCTGCTTTCTGTTCCGTGCATTGTGTAAGAGGCGGCTAATCGGAACTTCTTTCTTTCTAACTCCTCTTTTAGTATTTCTTCATTCTTCCTTGTTTTTTTTTTAGACTTGTCCCTTTATCAAGTGCGCCCCAATATACACATCATAGATGGTGAACGGCACGTTAAGCATCAAACAAACAAACAAACGAACTTCTCATTCTGCCCCTGTAGCTTGTGTAAATCTTAAGAATAGGCCTACTGCTGTGAGTTCCATGCCTGTCATTCTAGGTGTCTAATCGAAATTTCTTTCTTTCTACGTCTTCTTTATCCGTTTCTTCCTTCTTTCCTCAATGGTACCCATTTGTTTCTTTAGCCACTTGTCGTAGGAGGTGTCTCAATCGGAATTTCTTTCTCGGTTTTCTTGATCAGTTTCTTCATTCCTTAATTCTGCCCATTTGTTTCTCCAGCTGTTTGTCGTAGGTGGTGCCTAATCGGAATTTCTTTCTTTCACGGTTTTCTTGATCAGTTTCTTCAATTCTAAATTCTGCCCATTTTTTTCTCCAACTGTTTGTCGTAGATGGTGCCTAATCGGAATTTCGTTCTTTCTAGGTCTTTTTTATCTGTTTCTTCAATCTTTGCTCAATTTGACCCATTTGTTCCTTTAGCAGGTGCGTCCCACAATAGCATTCATTGTTGTTGAACAGTCCATGAAATAATCTTTTTGCGCTTACACACAACTGATCCAGGTATGACTTCTCATACATATAAGCACTAATTCGGATCAAAACATGAGTAGTCAGGCTTACAAATTGTTTTGATTAAAGACTTCAATTTTTCATCTTTACAAACATTTCTGAGCAAGGCATCGTTTCTATTGCTTACAAGCACTCCTTTTCAAAGCTTGACTTCTCCTGCTTATAAACACTGTTGATCAAGATATGCCTTTTGATGTTTACAAGCACTCCTGGACAAGACATGAATTCTGATATTCACAGGCTGTCCTAATGAAAGCATGACTCGTGATTTGGATCACACCTAATTAAGACATGCCTTCTTATGCATAAAAGTACGTCTGACTAAGGCATGACTTCTCATGGCTGCAAGCACTCCTGATACAGGCATGACTCCTTATGCTTTCAGTAACATTTATTCAAGACATGACCTCACCGATTTACAAGCAAGCCTGATCAGTGCATGAGTTCTCATGTGTACACGCACAATTAAAGACTTTCTTTGCAACTTTTCTTTTGACTTTTTTTTTTTAATTTTTCGTTGTTTTTCCCACTTGTTCCGTTAGTAGGTGCGTCCCAATGTAGCCTTGATTATCTCACGAAAGAAACCAACTTCTCTTGAGTATAAGCACATCTGATTAAGATATGAATTTTCATGCTGACAGACATTATCGAACAAGACATGACTTTTCATGCTTACATTCACATTCAATAAATAAATGATTTTTCATACTTGAAAGTACTTCTGATCAAGTCATGAATTCTCATGCTCACAAGTACGTCTGTTAAAATCATTTCTTTTCATGCTTATAAGCACGACTTATGAAGGCATGGCTGTTCTTGTTTACCAACACGCTTGATGAAGACTTGACTGCTCATACTCACTGGCACTCCTTAGGAAGGAATGCCTTGTCATATTCACAAACAATTCTCAACAAGACATAGTTTCCCATGCTTACCAGCTGACCTTATCAAGGCATGACTTCTAGTGGTTACAAGCAAGCCTGATCAAGGCGTTGCTCTCATTCTTCCCCTTTTTTTGGTTGAGGGAATATTAAGAGTGGACCCGCTGCTTTCTGTTCCGTGCATTGTGTAAGAGGCGGCTAATCGGAACTTCTTTCTTTCTAACTCCTCTTTTAGTATTTCTTCATTCTTCCTTGTTTTTTTCAGACTTGTTTCTTTATCAATTGCGCCCCAATATACACATCATAGATGGTGAACGGCTCGTTAAACATCTAACAAACAAACAAACGAACTTCTCATTCTGCCCCTGTAGCTTGTGTAAATCTTAAGAATAGGCCTACTGCTGTGAGTTCCGTGCCTGTCATTCTAGGTGTCTAATCGAAATTTCTTTTTTTTCTAGGTCTTCTTTATCTGTTCATTCATTCTTTCCTCAATAGTACCCATTTGTTTCTTTAGCCACTTGTCGTAGGAGGTGTCTAAATCGGAATTTCTTTCTCGGTTTTCTTGATCAGTTTCTTCATTCCTTAATTCTGCCCATTTGTTTCTCCAACTGATTGTCGTAGATGGTGCCTAATTCGAATTTCGTTCTTTCTAGGTATTTTTTATCTGTTTCTTCATTCTTTGCTCAATTTTACCCATTTGTTCCTTTAGCAGGTGCGTCCCACAATAGCATTCATTGTTGTTGAACAGTCCATGAAATAACAAACAATCTTTTTGCGCTTACAAACAACTGATCCAGGTACGACTTCTCATACATATAAGCACTAATTCGGATCAAAATATGAGTGGTCAGGCTGACAAATTGTTTTGATTAAAGACTTTACTTTTCATCTTTACAAACATTTCTGATCAAGGCATCGTTTCTATGGCTTACAAGCACTCCTTTTCAAAGCTTGACTTGTCCTGCTTACAAACACTGTTGATCAAGATATGACTTTATATGTTTACAAGCACTCCTGGACAAGACATGAATTCTAGCACTCCTGATACAGGCATGACTCCGTATGCTTTAAGTAACATTTATTCAAGACATGACCTCACCTGTATACAAGCAAGCTTGATCAGTGCATAAGTTCTCATGTGTACAGGCACAATTAAAGACTTTCTTTGCAACTTTTCTTTTGACTGTTTTTTTTTTTAATTCTTCGTACTTTTTTTCCCGCTTGTTCCGTTAGTAGGTGCGTCCAATGTAGCCTTGATTATCTCACGAAAGAAACCAACTTCTCTTGAGTATAAGCACATCTGATTAAGATATGAATTTTCATGCTGACAGACATTATCGAACAAGACATGACTTTTCATGCTTACATTCACATTCAATAAATAAATGATTTTTCATACTTGAAAGCACTTCTGATCAAGTCATGAATTCTCACGCTCAAAAGTACGTCTGTTAAAATCATCTCTTTTCATGCTTATAAGCACGACTTAATGAAGGCATGGCTTTTCATGTTTACCAACACGCTTGATGAAGACTTGACTGCTCATACTCACTGGCACTCCTTAGGAAGGAATGCCTTGTCATATTCACAAACACTTCTCAACAAGACATAGTTTCCCATGCTTACCAGCTGGCCTTATCAAGGCATGACTTCTAGTGGTTACAAGCAAGCCTGATCAAGGCGTTACTTCTCATTCTTCCCCTTTTTTGGGTCGGGGGGAATATTAAGAGTGAACCGGCTGCTTTCTGTTCCGTGCATTGTGTAAGAGACGGCTAATCGGAACTTCTTTCCTTTAGTATTTCTTCATTGTTCCTTGTTTTTTTTCAGACTTGGTTCTTTATCAAGTGCGCCCCAATATACACTTGATAGATGGTGAACGGCACGTTAAACATCAAACAAACAAACAAACGAACTTCTCATTCTGCCCCTGAAGCTTGTGTAAATCTTAAGAATAGGCCTACTGCTGTGAGTTCCGTGCCTGTCATTCTAGGTGTCTAATCGAAATTTCTTTCTTTCTATGTCTTCTTTATCTGTTTCTTCATTCTTTCCTCAATTGTACCAATTTGTTTCTTTAGCCACTTGTCGTAGGAGGTCTCTAAATCGGAATTTTGTCTTTCTCTGTTTTCTTGATCAGTTTCTTCATTCCTTAATTCTGCCCATTTGTTTCTCGAGCTGTTAGTGGTAGGTGGTGACTAATCTAAATTTCTTTCTTTCTCAGGTTTCTTGATCAGTTTCTTCATTCCTTAATTCTGCCCATTTGTTTCATCAACTGTTTGTCGTAGATGGTGCCTAATTCGAATTTCGTTCTTTCTAGGTATTTTTTATCTGTTTCTTCATTCTTTTCTCAATTTGACCCATTTGTTCCTTTAGCCGGTGCGTCCCGCTATAAAGTTCATTGTTGTTGAACAGTCCATGAAATAACAAACAATCTTTTTTGCGTTTGCACACAACTGATCCAGGTACGACTTCTCATACATATAACCACTAATTCGGATCAAAACATGAGTGGTCAGGCTTAGAAATTGTTTTGATTAAAGGTTTCACTTTTCATCTTTACAAACATTTCTGATCAAGGCATCGTTTCTATTGCTTACAAGCATTCCGTTTGAAAGCTTGACTTCTCCTGCTTACAAACACTGTTGATCAAGATATGACTTTTGATGTTTGAAGCACTCCTGGACAAGACATGAATTCTGATGTTCACAGGCTGTCCTAATGAAAGCATGACTCGTGATTTGGATCACACCTAATTAAGACATGCCTCCTTATGCATACAAGTACGTCTGAGTAAGGCATGACTTCGCATGGCTGCAAGCACTCCTGATACAGGCATGACTCCTTATGCTTTCAGTAACATTTATTCAAGACATGACCTCACCGGTTTACAAGCAAGCCTGATCAGTGCATAAGTTCTCATGTGTACAGGCACAATTAAAGACTTTCTTTGCAACTTTTCTTTTGACTGTTTTTTTTTTAATTTTTCGTACTTTTTCCCACTTGTTCCGTTAGTAGGTGCGTTCCAATGTAGCCTTGATTATCTCACGAAAGAAACCAACTTCTCTTGAGTATAAGCACATCTGATTAAGATATGAATTTTCATGGTGACAAACATTATCGAACAAGACATGACTTTTCATGCTTACATTCACATTCAATAAATAAATGATTTTTCATACTTGAAAGTACTTCTGATCAAGTCATGAATTCTCATGCTCACAAGTACGTCTGTTAAAATCATCTCTTTTCATGCTTATAAGCACGACTTATGAAGGCATGGCTTTTCATGTTTCCCAACACGCTTGATAAAGACCTGACTGCTCATACTCACTGGCACTCCTTAGGAAGGAATGCCTTGTCATATTCACAAACACTTCTCAACAAGACATAGTTTCCCATGCTTACCAGCTGGCCTTATCAAGGCATGACTTCTAGTGGTTACAAGCAAGCCTGATCAAGGCGTTACTTCTCATTCTTCCCCTTTTTGGGGTTGGGGGGGGGGAATATTAAGAGTGGACCCGCTGCTTTCTGTTCCGTGCATTGTGTAAGAGGCGGCTAATCGGAACTTCTTTCTTTCTAACTCCTCTTTCAGTATTTCTTCATTCTTCTTTGTTTTTTTTCAGACTTGTTCTTTCATCAAGTGCGCCCCAATATACACATCATAGATGGTGAACGGCACGTTAAACATCAAACAAACGAACTTCTCATTCTGCCCCTGTAGCTTGTGTAAATCTTAAGAATAGGCCTACTGCTGTGAGTTCCATGCCTGTCATTTCAGGTGTCTAATCGCAATTTCTTTCTTTTTAGGTCTTCTTTATCCGTTTCTTCCTTCTTTCCTCAATTGTACCGATTTGTTTCTTTAGCCACTTGTCGTAGGAGGTGTCTCAATCGGAATTTCTTTCTTTCTCGGTTTTCTTGATCAGTTTCTTCATTCCTTAATTCTGCCCATTTGTTTCTCCAGCTGTTAGTGGTAGGTGGTGCCTAATCGGAATTTGTTTCTTTCTCGGTTTTCTTGATCAGTTTCTTCATTCCTTAATTCTGCCCATTTGTTTCTCGAGCTGTTAGTGGTAGGTGGTGACTAATCTAAATTTCTTTCTTTCTCAGGTTTCTTGATCAGTTTCTTCATTCCTTAATTCTGCCCATTTGTTTCATCAACTGTTTGTCGTAGATGGTGCCTAATTCGAATTTCGTTCTTTCTAGGTATTTTTTATCTGTTTCTTCATTCTTTTCTCAATTTGACCCATTTGTTCCTTTAGCCGGTGCGTCCCGCTATAAAGTTCATTGTTGTTGAACAGTCCATGAAATAACAAACAATCTTTTTTGCGTTTGCACACAACTGATCCAGGTACGACTTCTCATACATATAACCACTAATTCGGATCAAAACATGAGTGGTCAGGCTTAGAAATTGTTTTGATTAAAGGTTTCACTTTTCATATTTACAAACATTTCTGATCAAGGCATCGTTTCTATTGCTTACAAGCATTCCGTTTGAAAGCTTGACTTCTCCTGCTTACAAACACTGTTGATCAAGATATGACTTTTGATGTTTGAAGCACTCCTGGACAAGACATGAATTCTGATGTTCACAGGCTGTCCTAATGAAAGCATGACTCGTGATTTGGATCACACCTAATTAAGACATGCCTCCTTATGCATACAAGTACGTCTGAGTAAGGCATGACTTCGCATGGCTGCAAGCACTCCTGATACAGGCATGACTCCTTATGCTTTCAGTAACATTTATTCAAGACATGACCTCACCGGTTTACGAGCAAGCCTGATCAGTGCATGAGTTCTCATGTGTACACGCACAATTAAAGACTTTCTTTGCAACTTTTCTTTTGACTGTTTTTTTTTTTTCATTCTTCGTACTTTTTTCCCGCTTGTTCCGTTAGTAGGTGCGTCCCAATACAGCATTGATTATCTCACGAAAGAAACCAACTTCTCTTGAGTATAAGCACATCTGATTAAGATATGAATTTTCATGCTGACAGACATTATCGAACAAGACATGACTTTTCATGCTTACATTCACATTTAATAAATAAATGATTTTTCATACTTTAAAGCACTTCTGATCAAGTCATGAATTCTCATGCTCACAAGTACGTCTGTTAAAATCATCTCTTTTCATGCTTATAAGCACGACTTATGAAGGCATGGCTGTTCTTGTTTACCAACATGCTTGATGAAGACTTGACTGCTCATACTCACTGGCACTCCTTAGGAAGGAATGCCTTGTCATATTCACAAACACTTCTCAACAAGACATAGTTTCCCATGCTTACCAGCTGGCCTTATCAAGGCATGACTTCTAGTGGTTACAAGCAAGCCTGATCAAGGCGTTACTTCTCATTCTTCCCCTTTTTTGGGTTGGGGGGAATCTTAAGAGTGAACCGTCTGCTTTCTGTTCCGTGCAATGTGTAAGAGGCGGCTAATCGGAACTTCTTTCTTTATAACTCCTCTTTTAGTATTTCTTCATTCTTCTTTGTTTTTTTTAGACTTGTCCCTTTATCAAGTGCGCCCCAATATACACATCATAGATGGTGAACGGCACGTTAAGCATCAAGCAAACAAACAAAACAAACAAACGAACTTCTCATTCTGCCCCTGTAGCTTGTGTAAATCTTAAGAATAGGCCTACTGCTGTGAGTTCCGTGCCTGTCATTCTAGGTGTCTAATCGAAATTTCTTTTTTTCTAGGTCTTCTTTATCCGTTTCTTCATTCTTTCCTCAATTGTACCAATTTGTTTCTTTAGCCACTTGTCGTAGGAGGTGTCTAAATCGGAATTTCTTTCTTTCTCGGTTTTCTTGATCAGTTTCTTCATTCCTTAATTCTGGCCATTGTTTCTCCAGCTGTTTGTCGTAGATGGTGCCTAATCTTAGTGTCTTTCTTTCTAGGTCTTTGTTATCTGTCCTCAAGATCTCTTGCTTATAAGGTCTCCTTACAAGTTTTGACTTCTTATACGTGCAAGGATCCGGAGTAAGCTGTAGTCTGTCATGCTTTGAAACAGCCTGGTCTTCGCATGACGGCTTATTCTTACAGGAACTCCTTTCAAAATTTGACTTCTTAAGTGAAGGCGCACTCTTAATCAAGGTATTAGTGCTCATGCTAACAAGCACACAACCCATCAAGGTATAACGTCTCTTGCTCCCCGTGTGAGTTGGGGAGAATGTTTAGAATAGACCCATTGCTTTTTATTCTGTGTATATCGAAAGAAGCGACAAATTGCTTTTTCTTTTAGTTTTGCTTTTTCTCGCTTTTGTTTTTCTGTTTCTTCTTATTTCTATTTGTCACAGGTGATCCTTTTGCAGGTGCATCCAGATATAGCCTTCATAGTCGCAGAATGGGAAGTTAAACATAAAACTGAAGGCTATCCCTGATGAAGATTCTTTTTATTCTTCGTTCTATTTTCCTTGCATGCTTGTTTTGAAAGTTCGTCTAAGTATAGCCCTCATTATTTCTCGACGGAATGTTGAATACTAAAGAAAGTAACTTCTCGTGAGTACAAGCACTAATGGTCATAACATGAATTGTCATGCTTGCGAGCACTCTTAGTGAAAAATGTGACTTTTCATGCTTACAAGAACGCCGTGTTCATGGCGTGACTTCTCATGCGTACAGGGACTCCTGAACAAGATATAACTTATCATGCATACAGGCACCCAGGATCACGACATAGTTTCACATGCCTGGGAGCACTCTTGATTAAGTAATGACTCGTCATGCTTGCAAGTACTCCTGATAAAGGCATAACTGCCCATGCTTTCCATCACACTTCGTCCCGGGCATGACGTTAAACTGCCTGATTTGGGTCCGACCCTTTATTTTTAAAGGAGCCCCTTGACCCAAAGGGAGGCCGGAGTTGATATTCCGACCCCCCTCGGGGTACCAGTCTTACTGGGTATATCTCAGTTCTACTGGTATCTCGCCCCCCTCCCAACCATACCCTCCCACCATTTCATCATCTCACCATCATTTCCATTTTCATAGGTACTATAAAACTTCCCAAAAACACACATACCAAAAAAAAAAAAAAAAAAAAAAAAAAAAAATTAACAACAATGCCCTTCCACCTGATAATATCCCTTTTTTGTTAAATATGATGTCGTTAATCGCAATAAAGAAATCTTTCCTTACCTAATTGTTTCACATTCACTCCATTTTTTTTGTATTATCATCTGGGGTCTACTTAATTGTAGTACTCCAGATACGGTATTAGCTCTGTCACACCCTTGGCAACGACTACTAGCAGCCAACAAAAACCTGCGTTACACCGTTCCCACGCAAACCGCATAAAAGCGTGGCAACCTGTTGTGCGTCCACCAAGATGTCCTACAGTAGCTGGTGATAATACCAGTCATAAGAACGTACTTTGCCGTGGGTTGCATCCCGTAGTGGAAGGAGAGCGGTTACCTGGGTATTGAGGCTTCTTGTCTCTTAGGCAGGCCTTTCAAATACACATTCTGCTGAGGGACTTGTTTGCCAATACATGCCTTTGGTCCTTCTCTTCGGCCCAAGAAGGGCGTTCGTGAACTGGCCCGTCACGATCAATAACGGCTAGTCGTTCAGTTTAACCATACTGCGGCTCTAGGGTCAATCGAACGGCGTTGGATGGAGAATACCGCCGCGTCTAGTACAGTATTCCAGGTGTCCTAGCCCTAGGCGGGTAACCCCCGTTGCCGAAATAGGTGGTCATAGTAAGGCCGGGGCCGGCAGACCTGGAAGAAAATTTTCAAAAAAACACTTAATGGATAAGACAAAAGAAAAACAAAATACATCACCGACACCCAAAAGACCAAGGATTGAGGTGGGGTCTCCCCCTGCTTCATTTCCACAATACCTAATTATCACACCGATAGAGGGAACGTTCAAACTATCCCCCTTCGCTATCCAGAAGGGGGTGGCATCGATAGTGGGAAATCAATTTAACATCAAAAGGCTCCGCTCGGGGGACATTCTAGTCCAAATAGCCACTTTACAGCAATGTAAAAACCTCCTGAAAATAACATCTTTCGTAAACACCCCAGCTAAGTGCTCTGCCCACCGAACCTTAAATTTTTGCAGGGGAGTGATCACCCACCCTGAACTAAGATTTTGCTCAGATGAAGAATTAGTCGACGAACTACAGGACCAGGGTGTGACAGCAGCGCGACCTTTGGGCCAACGAGAAACATTTGTCCTTACCTTCTGCAAGCCTACTTTGCCAGGCAATATAAAAGTTGGATATTTAAGCCTACCAGTGAAAATATATATTCCGAACCCTATTCGTTGTTTCCACTGCCAGAAATACGGGCATAACAAAGACAAATGCAGAAATCAAAAACCCACCTGCGCAAAATGCGGGGAGGAAGGGCATGAATATAGTTCATGTACCTCTCACAACCCCAAATGCATAAACTGCATGGGCAGCCACCCGGCTTCATCCAAGGATTGTCCGCGGTGGCATGCTGAAAAGAAAGTGCAACAGATAAAATTTGAAAAATCGGTGTCTTATCCCGAAGCCCGAAAACTGGCTGCTACCCTCCTCCCATCAAATGCGAAAACTTATGCTAGCTCAGTAAGACCCAAGTTTCAGGATTCTGCCTGTCAAACTGACATCACATGGATTACGGAACAAAAGATTCTTTCGCCACCAAAGCAACAACGGCCTTCTAGAAAAACAAAAGAAACTAAAACTGAAACGAACTCCAGTCTTTGTGAGTCTTTACCAAGCACATCTCCTGAGCTGTCAGGGAAGAGAGACGGGTCTTGTACTCCAAGCCCCCAATCCTCTCAGCTGGGCCACGAAACAAAGGCAAGACTCAAACAAAGAGCTCAACTCGCCAAACAGAGGTTGCGCACAAACCTTACGGAGGAAATGAGTGGAAATAGATACTCCCCTCTTATGGATGCTGGCGATGGGAGACCTGCAGGCAGAACCTCCCCTAAGCCACCCCGCTCAAATGAAAAGCCTCCAAAAGTAACGATTAACAGAAATCGAGCTCTTAGCAAGTAACGATGACAATAATTCATTGGAATATCAGAGGTTTTTGGACCAACTACCATGAATTGTTAACACTTATGCACTTAAATGATCCGGCAGTATTTTGTCTTCAGGAAACATTCAGCAAAAACGACAATCCACCAAAACTTAGAGGATATACGTCATACAACAAACCCTCATCGGATGACAGAGCGACAGGTGGAATCGCTATGTTTGTTCGAAGTGATCTCTTACAAAGCGAAATTAAACTAAATACGCCTTTCCAGACCCAGGCGATTCGTATCACGCTTGGCAAAACTTTCACAATTTGTAATATTTATTTGCCACCACATTTGAGACCTCAACCAGAAGAGTTGAATGACCTAATAAATCAGTTACCTAAGCCAGTCCTATTCGTGGGCGACTTTAATGCTCACAGTACATTGTGGGGCAATAGTTACGTAGATTTGAAGGGAAAATTGGTAGAAAATCTCCTTAACCATCATAATTTAACCATTTTCAACGACAAGTCATATACATATCTTCACCCTGGTACTGGTTCAAAAACCTCTATTGACCTTTCTATAGCATCTGCTAATTTATATCTTGATTTTAATTGGAAAGTGTTGGGTGATCTCCACGGCAGTGACCACTTTCCTATTTTATTGTCTGAGTCTAAACCATACCACGAAAAAAGATCCCCAAAATGGAAGTTTCAGAAAGCAGACTGGTCAGAATTCCAAGAATTATGTCATCAGAGTATCAAAAGGAAACATTTTACTGATGATGAAGACGAACATATCTCATGATTTACCTTTCTTCTCCATGGAGTGTGTGAAAAATCTATCCCAAGGACATCAGGATCCCGCAAGAAACCACACAAACCGTGGTTTAATGACGCTTGTAAAGAATCCATAGCGCTTCGTAAACAAGCTCTCAAAAATTTTTCAGACTACCCAGACATTACAAGAAAAATAGAATATCAAAGGGCCAAGGCAGTTGCGCGTAAAACAGTCAAAAAAAGCAAACAAGAATCCTGGCATGAATATGTTTCTCAACTCAACACAAATAATTCTCTAAAAAAGACCTGGGACATGGTTAGAAAAGTATCTGGTAAGAACACTTTTAGCACAGTAAGCCATCTAGAAGCTAACAATAATATGATCACCGACCCAAAGGACATTTTAGATACCCTAGGCGAAACATTTGAACATAACTCATCTTCCGAAAATTATAGCCACGAGTTTAGACGCCATAAAGAAACAGAAGAAACTAATCCTCTTAACTTCTATTCTGACAACAGCGAAGCGTATAATGAGCACTTTTCTCTCAATGAATTGAGAAAGGCCATAGATAGTTCCCATGATTCAGCAGCAGGACCAGATGACATACATTATCAGATGCTTAGACATTTGCCAGACCATACCCTAAAGATCCTTTTAGAATTGTTAAATCATACCTGGAATTCCAACACTTTTCCAGAAATATGGAAGGAAGCCACAATAATACCAATACCAAAGCCAAACAAAGATCCACGAAATCCTCAGAATTACAGACCAATTTCCTTGACAAGTGCCCTGTGCAAAACATTTGAGCGAATGATAGCTGAAAGATTAAAATGGTACCTGGAAAGAAACAACTTGCTTGCCGACATACAGAGTGGCTTTAGGAAACAAAGGAGCACTCTGGACCATCTTGTAAGATTAGAATCTTTTGTGAAAGAAGCTTTCAATAACAAGGAACATGTTGTTACCGTTTTCTTCGACTTGGAAAAAGCTTATGACACAGCATGGAAACACGGAGTACTAAAGGATCTTTTTGATTTCGGCCTCCGAGGCCGTCTGCCCCAGTTTATAAAAGGATTCCTGGACGACCGTCGATTCAGGGTTCGCCTTGGTACAATATTCTCAGAATACTTTGAACAAGAGGAAGGCTTCCCGCAAGGATGCATCCTTTCAATTCTACTTTTCCTGATAAAAATCAACAATATAAAAGATACACTGAGACAGGGGATAGATAGCTCACTCTTCGTGGATGATTTTGCCATGTCGTGTAGAGGCAAAAGTATGAATTTAATACAGCGTCGTCTTCAGCAGAGTATTTATTCTCTCCAAGTTTGGGCGAATAAGAATGGTTTTAAATTCTCACAAACCAAAACGGTTTGTATACACTTTTGTAAAAAACGAAAACAGCACGACGATCCAGTTTTACACATCTCTAACGTGCAAATCCCTGTTGTCAAGGAAAACAAATTTTTAGGTTTAATTTTTGATAGCCAACTTAGTTTTATCCCACATATCAAACACCTCCGAAGAAAGTGTCAGAAGGCCTTAAATTTACTGAGAGTCATCTCCTCCCACGATTGGGGAGCAGATCGGGATACTAAACTCATGTTGTATAGAGCTCTAATTAGATCGCGACTGGACTATGGCAGTATAGTTTATGGCTCAACTAGACCTTCATATCTCAAGATGCTAGAACCGATACAGAATCAAGGCTTAAGAATATGTTTAAATGCTTTTAGAACATCCCCAGCCGACAGTTTACACGTTGAGGTAAATGAACAACCTCTCAATATACGGCGGTTAAAACTTGCCATGCAGTATTGTATAAAACTTTACGCCAATAGAAATAACCCTACTCATCAGATTGTTTTCGGATCACATTATGCGTATAGAGGTACCAATGCTATTCTCCCCCTTGGAAGTAGGATTATACCACACCTGCAAGAAGCAGGTATAATCGTTGAATCTGTTGCAAATTACAAAATACCTAACCAACCCCCTTGGAAGTTAACGAAACCTGTGGTCTTGAAGACTCTTTCTGAGTCCACAAAAGAACGAACTAACCCGTGTGTATTTCAGTCAAAATTTGCAGAATTAAAGGATAATTATAATGACTACCATTTCATATATACCGATGGTTCCAAACTTGAGGACAAGGCTGCAGCAGCTATTGTCACAGAAAATAATACATTTAGAACCAGGCTCCCTGATGGGTCTTCTATTTTCTCTGCAGAAGTTAGAGCCCTGCAGCTAGCTATGCAAATTGTCAAGATTAGCCGCTACAAAAAATTCATATTGTGCGTGGACTCCATGTCAGTGCTTGAGTCACTAGAAAATTTACAGGTATCCAACCCAATAATTTTGGACTTGATAGAAAAACACGACGAAGTGGTAAAAGCTGGCAAAGAGATAATATTTTGTTGGGTACCGAGCCACGTTGGAATCCCGGGCAACGAGGCAGCCGACAAAGGCGCCAAAGAAGCGTTAAACCAAGACTGCTCAGATTTCCTTATACCGTCATCAGATTTTAAGTGCCATATTTCTAGATATGTCAAAAATCTATGGCAACAATATTGGGATGAACAAACCAACAATAAGCTATACCAAATTAACCCTGTGGTAGGGCGCAAATTGCCCTCCCTAAATGGCCTTCGCGACGATATGGTAATTCACAGATTAAGAATAGGACATTCTTACACTACTCACAAACACCTCTTAAGAGGTGAACCACAACCCGAATGTATAAGTTGTCAGGAACGGTATACAGTAAAACACATCTTGATAGATTGTATAGACTTCAATCACATTCGCTCCCGTTATTATAGAGTTGATTCCATGAGAGAGCTCTTTGAGAAGGTAAATTCCAACAAGGTCCTAGAATTTTTAAAAGAGATTAATATGTATTCCTATGTGTAGACTACCATTAAGTCTATTTTTAGTATATTTTTTAGTATATTTAAGATTTTATTTTATAGTCATTTTAAATCAAAGTATAAATTCGACAAAGTTACCAGGAATGACACAATATGACCTACAACAGGTTGGCGGTGTCGTTAAACCAATCAAATAACTAACTAACTAACATCCATCACACTTGATAAAGACATGTCTTCTCTGTTTTTGCTATTAAATAATTTCTTAATCCGCCCTTTTTCAACAATTGTTCCTTATACAGGTATGCCCCACTGTAGCCTTCATTGTCTCTCAGTGGGGCGTTGGAAACGAAAAAAACAAGCTCTTAATGAGTACAAGCACTAGTATTCAAATTATGAACTGTGACTCTTACAACTACTCCTGAACAAGACATGGCTTTTCATATCTGAAATCACTCCTGATCAAAGCATGACTTCTCGTCCGTACAAGCACTTCTTATCAAGTCATGATTTCTCAATCGAGGTGTCAGTCACTCTCAAATCAAGGTGTCCATTCCTATGCTTTAAGGCATCATGATAATGACATGAGTTTTCTGGCGCTCAAGCATTCAGATGAAATAATTAACTCTCATCCTTGCAAGCAGTTCTGACCAAGGCTTGCCTTCTCATACTTATAAAAACCCTTGATCAAAACATGGCTTCTCGTGCCTAAAAACACTCCTGATGAAGGAATGACTTCTCATGCTTGCTTACAAGTATGCCGGAACAAGGCGTAGCTTCTCGTGGTTGGAAATACTGCTGAATCAGACATGATTTCTTATTATACTGAAATGCCTGATGAAAGCCTGACTTATGATTCTTCCCCTATAGCTTTCCTGACGGTGACAAATAGACTCACTAGTGTCTGTTGTGTGCAAGTCGTAAAAGGAACTTCTTTCTAGGCCTTCCTCTATTTCTTAATCGTTTCTTCTATTTTCACTCCTTGAGCAGGTGTGTTAGCAACGGGGTCTTAATTTTCTGAATGGGACGTTGAAAACCAAGGAAACTAAATGCTGAAAAGTACAAGCATCAATGATCAAGATATAAATATGGATGCTTACGAAAACAACAGTCCTAAAAAAACATAAGTTTCATGCTTGCAGTAACGCGTGGTCTAGGTGTGACTTATCAATACTTACACGTACGCCTGATCAGTGCAGTCCCTTATATGTGTGCTCAATTTGAACCTGGGCAAATGAAAATGCTTGTAAATTTTCTAAAACCAAAACGGTATGCATGCACTTTAACAACAAACGAGAACCCATCATGATCCAATTTTACTGATTTCAAATATCAAAGTACCTGTCGTGAAAGACCAGAAATTTTAGGTTTGATTTTTTACTCTAATTTGAGTTTTAACCTGTGTTAAAACCTGTGTTTCAGATCCATTACCCACATTCCTCGTGAAAGAATGTGTTGATGACCTCGTAATTCCGATAACCAATATTTTGAATGAATCTTTGAAATGTGCAAAGATGCCAGATGGATTAAAACATGCAATTGTTACTCCCGTATTGAAGAAGGAATCACTACCGTTAGAGCCAAAATCATTCCGTCCAGTATCAAATCTCCCCTATTTGTCAAAATTAATAGAACAGGCAGTTCTTGATCAACTCCAAGTGCACTTCATATCAAATGAGTTGGAGGAACCTCTCCAGTCCGCTTATAAGGCGCAGCACAGTTGCGAAACGGCAATGATACGCATTTTGAATGATATTCTCAAAGCTATTGATCAGAACCAAGTTGTGTTTTTAGCCCTATTGGACTTGTCAGCGGCATTCGATGTCGTTGATCATACAATTTTGCTGCAACGATTGAGTTCACAAGGATTAGAGGGTGACGTCTTGGACTGGTTGCGCTCCTATTTTAAGGGTCGCACTCAACAAGTCTCTGTCGATGGCCATAAGTCTAGTATTAAAGAACTTGAATGTGGCATGCCGCAAGGAAGCAAAATTGGTCCTCAGGGCTATAAATATTACACACAACTCCTAGGTACCTTAGCCCGTCTTCTGAGAATACTGTTCCACTTTTATGCCGATGATAGACAGCTATGGAAGGCTGTCTGTCCATCTTCCACTCAAGATGTTCAGAAAGCCGTTGAACAACTAGAAGCTGCCATCTCTCATGTCTCGTCGTGGATGCGTACAAATCGACTAAAACTAAATGAGTCAAAGACTGAATTTTTAGTCATCGGAACGCCCAGAAATCGATGCAAGGCAATGGTAGACAGTATACTCGTAGGGAATTCGACTATTCAACGCTCCTCATCTGCACGCAACCTTGGTGTCATGATTGATGAATCGCTCAAGTTGGAGACACAGATAAATGAGGTTGTAAAAAAATGCAGATTTGTTATTAGGGAACTGTGGCAAGTCCGGAAATATTTGACACTGGAAACTACGAAGACCATTGTTCATGCAGCTGTCATTTCCCGTCTTGATTTTTGCAACAGTCTAAAAAACTATTGAAAACGCATTATTTTAAAATGGCATTTAATATTTAAATTGGCATTATCATTATTGACTATCAGTATTACATTTTAGAAACAGTATTATATATTAAGATTTTTATTTTAGTTTATATGTTTAAACTTTTGATGTTAGATACAAATACTCTTGCATGTTAAATTTATCTATGTTATGTAGCGCTTTTAAAATGTTCTTGAAGAGCGCATTACAAGAAAACGCAGTAATAATAATAATAATACCCCCCCCCCATATCAAAGAGCTGAAAAGTAAATGGCAAAAGGCATTGGATCTGCCATGGGTAATTTCTGCTCACGATTTGGGAGCAGACATAGACACTAAAGTATGCTGTATAGAGTGCGGGTAAGATCTAGGCTAGGCTATGGTAGTAGGGTCTGTGGCTCAGCTCGACCATCCTATCCTATACAAAACCAAGATCTACGGCTAGATATCTAAATGCTTTTCCAAGTCCACCAACAGACAGTCTACAAGAATGGGTTCGGGTATGCGCGGTAATATTGCTTATATGCATAAGTATGTACCGCCCCAGAGGACTCGTTCTTTCTTCCAAGAAGACCGAAAGAGTCATCTGGGATTAAAGGATATATAGCATAGTATATTCCACCATAGATACAATTTGAGACTATATGATAATAAAATGAATACCTAGGTATGCTGTTAGTTTTGTCCAGAAAAAATCGTTTCTTCCACATTTTTTTCCAGGTTTCTTCCACTGTCCGGAAGAAATACCTTTAGGTTAGACCATGCTAGTACAGTAGAACCCGTCTTGTCTACAGCTCAGCCAAGCCATCCCTATGTGAAGATTCTGGAACATATAAATGAAGAATTACGGTTATGCCGAAGTGCCATTAGAATCTCAACAGTTGATATGTTATACGTGGAGGCAAATGAACAATGTTCTAAGATTAAAACTAACCATGCAATACGCAGTGAAACTAAATGCAAGCCGAAGAAAACCTACCCACAAAGTACAGATATCTCAAGCATATCTCAAGCATTATAGATAGCAAGCCTAAACCTTCCCTTCCGTTTGATGCCAGAGTTAAACCTCATCTCGAGAAAGCTGTTGTCTTTGTTGATTTCATCGCAAACTGTAGGGTACTCAGGCACGCTCTATGGACAGTAGCCAAATCTTTGGTCTTAAAAACCGTTTCATAGTTTCCACGAGATCACAAACCGTCACGTATTCCAAATTAAATTTTGAAGAGCTCAGATTTTTAGTTAACACTGGATTTTGTCCAGTAGAAATACAGTGTAACCCGCTAAAGGTTGGCTGTGTCGATAAGCAAATCATAAAAGTAACTCATGATCGGACGAGAAATAATTTAGGCGAGGGCAGTGTTGCCACATCATCCTTTTTTAAAAGGATTATCCTTTTTTTTTGAAAAAGCCCGATTTTATCCTTTTTTATCCTTAAATACTTTTTTTTTATCCTTTTTTTTAAATTTTCATCCTTTTTTTATCCTTTTTTTTTCGCTTTTCATCTTTTCTTTTTATTTTGATACTTTTCTTTTCATTTTCTTTTTTCGTTCAAGATATCATTTTTTTCCTAATTAGTTATATGTTTTTTTGTCTGCTATAATTTTTTCTCACCCTAGTCATAACCCATGATTAGGCCATAATATTAACCGCTCTTACACTGTATGTGTATGTAATTCCAACTTTTTTTTGCAGCGTCTATTGTTAAAATCAAAACATCTGTAGAGAAATGGTATTTTTTTCATGGAATTGAAAACATATATTCTGCAAACGTATTCAATGTCTTATCACACTGTAAACTAGACCGAATTTCGCTACAGGTAGCGAAATAGCACCCACTTGCAAGGGCAGAAACACAACATATTTAGTCAAAGACACATTTTTCAGTTTTTCGACATAATTGTCAGCTTCCAGATTATTATCTTTAATGAGGCCATCGAAGTAAATATAATATAACCTCATTTGGGCACAAATAAATCAAATTCAGTTTTCTGACCGTTTTTAGCCCAGCTTACGTTACACGTAAGCTGGGGTATTCCTATCGGTCTGCGGATGGCGTCCGTTAGTTAGTTAGTTAGTTAGTTAGTTAGTTCGCTGTAAACTTTGTTTCAAAATGCATCTCCTCCTACAATTTTGATCCGATGTCATTTGTTTTTGGTGTGAGGCATCCCTAAGGGATCATGCATACGGCTTGTGCTTTTCTAGTCGATCGGGTGATTTTTTAATTTTTGGTGAATTTTTAAAGAAAAAAAAAATATATACCTCGTCCTACATTTTTGACGCGATGTCATTTATTTTTGGTATGCGGCACCCCTAAAGGGTCATGCATACGGCTTGTGCTTTTTTAGTCGATCGGACAATTTTTGTATTTTGGGGGATTTTTTTTAGCAAAAATTTTGAAAAAAATGCATCTACTCCTACAATTTTGATTCGATGTCATTTATTTTTGGTGTGAGAATTTCCTAAGCGGTCCTGCATACGGCTTGTGCTTTTTTAGTCGATCGGGTGATATTTGAATTTTTGGGGATTTTTTAAAGAAATTTTAAAATGTATCTCCTCTTTCATTTTTGACCCGATGTCATTTATTTTTGGTATGAGGCACCCCTAAAGGGTCGTGCATACGGCTTGTGCGTTTTCAGTCGATCGGACAATTTTTGTATTTTTAGTGAGTTTTTGAAGAGAAAACTTCAAGATGCATTTGCCCCTACAGTTTTGAGCCGATTTCTTTTTTTTTTTTTTTTTTTTTTTTGGTATGAGACATTCCTTAGGGTCGAGTATACAGCTTGCGCTTTTTTAGTCGATCGGAAAATTTTTGTGTTTTTAGGGAATTTTTGAAGAAAAACTTCAAAATGCATTTCCTCCTACCGTTTTTATCCTATTTCATTTATTTTTGGTATGAGGCATCCTTAGGTGGGTCGGGCATACGGCTTGTGCTATTTGACTCGACTTTGAAATTTTTGATTGTTGGGGGATTTTTGATGAAAATACCTCAAAATGCATCTTCTCCTACAGTTTTGATCAGACATGATTTATTTTGGGACTGAGGCATGTCTAGGGTGTCGTGAATACGGCCTGTGCTTTTTGAGTCGATCAGGGAATTTTTGAAGAAAAATTCAAAATGTATTTCCTCCTACAGTTTTAATCAGATTTCATTTATTTTTTATATGAGCCGTCTCTGGGGAATCATGCATACTGCTTGTGCTTTTTGAGTGAATTGGAAAACTTTTGTTTTTTTTTCGGAATTTTTGAAAAAAAAAATAAATAAATGAATCTCCTCCTACAGCGCATAAACGCAAGTTAAATGAACTTGCGCACTAGTCAGATTTAACAACCACGCATCGACGCCAGTTAAATAAACATGCGCAATGGTCTGAAATTCGAACTGCTCAACAACACAAGTTGAATAAACATGCGCACTGTTGTCCGAAATGCGAGCCGCGCATCAACGCAACCTAAGGAAACTTGTGCACTTGTCCAAAATAAGTATCGCTATCAACGCAAGTTAAATATACATGCGCAATGGTCTGAAATAAGAACCGCGCATCGACGCAAGTTAAATAAACATGCGCACTTTTCCGAAAAGATACACTCTTTTCACATGGCGTTTTAACAAAGAAAACGAAATCGAAGACGAAAATACAAAGTGACATGCACACGTTCAGATCAAGCTCTTCATAAGTCCCAAGTTTCATGGTCCTAGGGCCCATGGTGTCAGAGAAGAAGATACAAAAATCGGAAAACTGCCAAGAAGAAACAAAAAAAGGACGAACGGCTGCTTGCACAAATTCATATAACCCTTGCAAGCCAAAGGCTTGTCAAGTGTTAATAAACATGTGCACTGTTCCAAAATGAGAGCCGCGTATCATCGCAAATTAAATAAACGTGCGCATTTGTCTGAATAAGAACCGCGCATCGAGGCAAGTTACATAAATATGCGCACTGGTCCGAAATGCGAGCGTTTTTCGAAGATATCTATGGCAGACTATGCAGTCTATCAGACCATTTTTCTGGCAAACAAATCTTTGTATGCATTTATCGGTCTATGTTCTGGTCCGATGCTATATTAATTATTGAGCTAGCTCTTCGCCATCTCATCTGTTTAAGCCCAATTTTTCAGGGAAATTCCCACGCTGGAAGTGGCCTTATTGCTTTTCGTAAGCTGGGACTTTGTCCTTGGACAAACTTGTTATTTCTTGAATGATTTTCAATAACTTCATTCTGTAAGTTTGAGTTGCATGTCCCTAGGGACCATCGATAAAGTACGTACGCACCTTTTTTAGACCAGCCGACCATGTCGGGCTGGTCTTATCACATAAATAGAGGGGTATCCGTCGTCTGTATGTACGTATGTACGTGTGTAAACTTTTACTTAAATTAAAATGCTTCTTCTCCCTCAGTTCTGATCGGATTCCTCTCAAATTTTAAACGAATGTTCTCCAGGTAGGCCTCTCTTTAAAAAATTTTTTTGGCGATCCGCCAAAAATTGGCTAAATGGGGGGCATTTAAAATTTTTTGGTTGCCAATTTTCAAAATGGTTCTCCCACAATTTCGATCGGATTCCTTTCCAATTTTGAACATTTATTCTCTAGGTAGGCCTGTCTTGAAAAATTACTTTTTTTTTGGCGATCCGCTAAAAATTGTCTAAATGGGGGCATTTAAAAATATTTAGTACCAATCTTCAAAACTCTTCTTTTGGCACAATTTGACCGGATTCCTTTATAAATTTGTAAAGTACAACCAGGTATGCAAATATTTTTTAATCGCTGTGAAAATGAGCATCATAAATTCAGGGTTCGCGTTGGCGGGGTTTTTGTCTACTTTTTGGGCATTTTTTACGAAATGACTCACTTTTTCGGAACCCACCTAGTTTTTCTGGACCTAACTGAGTCACACTTTCCCTTTTTGACTCACTTTCCTGAGAACCCAGAGCGAACCTTGAAATTACAAAAAAATGATACAATATGATTAACATTAATGTTTTCTCGATCTGCAGCAAAATATGAATTTTTTTTTTATCCTTTTTTCATACTTTTTTTTTCTCAAATTTATCCTTTTTTATCCTTTTTTTTATCCTTTTTTTTTCTTGACGACTCCGTGGCAACACTGCGAGGGTTTAGGGCATTTTTTAAGTGTTTTACCGTGATGTTTGTCTTCTTGAAGGGTTCACGGTCCGGGACAAAATGAGGCAGCTCGGTGCTGACGGGTTTGACAGCGATACCTGCAAAGCGCTAATGGTTCAGCTGAAGGACGTCTCGGTCTTCATGCGTGGACGTGGTTTTATGTACCTGAATTGGTCAGGTTGGTGGTACAAAGTCTTAAAACCTAAACATGTACTGATAGTCTAAAGCGAATATGCAATGCTGAAATTCATCGTTGAATCGTAGTAGCAACGAGAAAATCTAGAACAGGTGGTTTGCAATAACGAATTCCAATCAGATATACCTTCGACTTCAGACTTTGCTATGATGGAAGATATCGTCCATATTTTTGGTAATTCAGTTTTTTTAGCTCAGGTAGTCATTGACCACATGGGCTATTCACATCGCGTCGGGCCTCTGTCGTCCGTCCGTTCGTAGGTAAACTTTTGTTTGTTTTTGTTTTTTTTTGCTAGTCCTCTTTCAGTTTTTACCGTAAAATGCAAATTAGAGTGCTATAAGGCAAGCCATTGCCTTGAAACAGTGACGTGATGCATGGTTGCCATGATAGCAACAGTGCAGATAGCTTAATGCAATCATGTAGATCCATTCCTTAAAGATATATAACGATAATAACACAAAAAATATTATCAGCTATAATTGCATTATTTCATTGTCATTGAAGTTCAGTGTAAAGCAATGTGTAAAATCATAATCAGACAATAATAATAATAATAACAATAATATTTTTAAAATAATAATTTCCAACAGTCAAAAGTTCAAAATTAAGAAGTCCTCACAGGCGAAATGGTAGAAGTGATGTTCCTGTAAGCATTCCGTCGTCGATATAACATCGATTTCTGGTTACGACGTCGACCCAGATTAACGTCTAATCAACGTCTTTGACACAATATTGATTAGACATCGACTACGCAGCCTTGTTTGGCCCTGTTTATGATCACAACCATGCATCATTTTCTGCGGCTCTAATCAACGCCTTGGGTGAAAACGTTGAAAAGGCGATGGAAAAACAAACAAACAAACAAAAAACCCCGAAAAAGTTGAGAGCCAGCCGGACTCCGAACTTCAGAAGACTCGGGAGCCCGATGAAGCCAGGGCTGCCGGGCTCCCGGACTTTTCGAACACTGGTGACTGTTCATCTGGATGGCCTGTCGGACAGAAAAAAATGTTATGTATGTTTTGTTGTTGCAATTTAATGTACTGAATATATGCAATATCCGCAATATAGATGACGGGCATAATGTAAGAAGCAATGTGATTCGCGGAAAACAGTCACGTGGTACATGGCTGCCAAAGAGTGCAGATATTTTAAGCAAACGACAAGAAGTGTTAAAGATGGCCGCGCCCCTATAGATTTTAGCTGTAAGGCATTGCAAGAAAGAATTAGGATAAGTTAATTTCCTGAGATGCACGTAGTGCAATTTTTTTCTAGCTCTTCTTTTTCTTTTTCGTCATTCTTCCTTTTTCTCAATTGATCTTTTAGCACGTGCGTCCCATTATAGCCTTTATAGTCGGTATATAATCAGTATATATATATACAGTTGTGGAATATTCGAGTTCTCGAATATACCCAGGTACCCTACAAAACTGTTAACAACAGTGCACTAAAAAATTTAAGAATATAAATGTCATCCTTTAATGACTTTTTTCTCCAGGTCGAGAATGTACTTAATGGAATTCGAACC